>CM042015.1:103791661-104189161 GCA_023525715.1 Cichorium intybus
ATAACAATTAACTCCACAATTTGGTTATCACAATAACACCCTAACATATAAATTCAGTTTACCACAAGATAGATTTCTACTCAAGTACATAAGAGTACTCACCTGATTTGAAGTTCTATACGATCCAAACTAACACCTTAGAAGATACAATGATCCTTCCATGATTAACAGCACCTACATAACCATATTCATACCAACAAAAGGGGAATATGTTATTTTTCAATCCATCAAGCTTAAAGCTTGGTCACAACGGTTAAAGCTCGAGATAGAAGCATTTCAACACATCCAAACAAGTGTATATGTTCAAATTCCAACCATTCATAGGTGGTTCTTCACCACAACTCGAAACCCATCCAAAACAACCAAATCAATCCATACAAAAGGGCTAGAATCATAAACCTTACCTCCAATAAGTGAGATATCGAAAATTACTTCAATCCTTCACGTTCTAGCCTTCCGATTTGGTCCAAATATGAAGAGGGAATGTTTTCTAGGTTTGAGAGAGTTTTTCAATCGAAAATCCCCAAGAAAATGGCTGAAATCGCGATTTAAACAAGTGGGGTCGGCACGAAACCCGACCCGGGTTCCAAAACCCGGTCCTGGTCCTCACACAGCACGACCCGTGCTGATAGACCCGACCCGTGCTCCTGGCTGCTGTTTTCTTTCGTCCGACAACCCGACCCGGTTTCCAAAACCCGGTCCGGGTTTCAGTCTAACTCGACCCGGGTTTAAAAACCCGCCCCGGGTTTGGTTTGTTTCCACTTCGTTGAATGTTTAAGACTATAACACGATCCGGCTTGACCCAAAATTGTTTCTAACACTCTTTTTAAAGTCTAACTCCTCCTAGATTGGGTTTACATCCATCCTAACTCATATTATAACTCATCTAATCTCGTTTTTATTATAATTAATACAACCCTACCATAATTTAAAATTACGGTATTACAAGTTCTTACCCCCTTCAAAAGATTCCGTCCTCGGAATCTCTTGAACAAAAAGGGATATTTTGACCGCATCCCCTCCTCAACTCTTCAAGTGACATCCGTACCTCTATGATGTCTCCATTGCACTTTTATCTCTCAATCTTTTTGTTTTGCAACTTTCTGACCTTTTTATCCAGAATTTGTTCTGACATCTCTTGGAGAGGTACTTCAATTTCTCATCTAATTGAACCCTGGTTAAAGGTACTCAAATGGATTTGTAATACAAAGTTCTTCTGAAGTCTGACACATGAGATACATTGTGAATACTTCTCAACTCATCAGGAAACTCAAGCTTCCTCAATTCATATTACACTTAAAAATTTGCTCAGTCAATTTCTCTTTATGTAAAATCTTAACGCCCACCATCTTCTTCATAAGATTTTATCTGTAGCCATATGGGTTATCACTATTTCCATATAAATTCTCACTCTTTCAAGCCACACTTTGCTATGGCATCGCTGACACCAATCTATCTCACTTCATTCTTTAAATGATACTCAAATCATCAACTTGTCCCATATGGCCACCTGGAACTCAACTCTCGTTTTCAAATTTTCTCGAAATGATTTTACTTTAACTCAATAAGAAAAACGGTCTTACCGATTCCAGGCTCACATTCTCTCTCAATTTATTCCTCTAATAGCAACATGCCAGTTATTGATTTCTCATGTTTGCACATCCTCATCGATTAGGTAGGAGAAACACTCATACAACACAAAGATGCCGACATTCAACTGTCTCAACCACGTTACATAACTCATTAACACTAGGATATAAATCCAGAATAATAAAATATCAGAAACTATCTCGAGTTTCACTCACGTCTCCTCTGGATTTAGCATTTAACCCTCGACACTTTGGTCACACAAGACCCTTTTCAGTTATTACATCACCTCAACTGTACAATGATTCTCTAAAATCTCATCTATCTCTGCTTCTACCTCAGCGTATACATCAGGTTTTCACCAAATGTACCACTATAATTTTCTACCAATAATAGCTCCACTTCATTTCAATTTAACAACATAACTCACGTTTTTTTTTTTTTTCTCGATGTACTCACTTATTACCTCTTCACTTATGTGGACAATCCATATCACGCTCTCACTCAATCGATAATCATAACGAACTCAACAATTTATTATCAGATAAATTTTCAACACAATCACATATATTTCTCCCGTCACATCATTAGTAAGAATTTTCCCCTTGCCATTTCTCCGTCATTCTCATCTAAATTTCTAATTCATTATAATGACACAAAATAAATCATACATACATACGGCTCACCGTAATCTCTACGCACAACTCGCAAAGAATTAATAATGTTCAACACCGCAATCTCTACGGTGAGATCCTATCTCATCACCCGGCTATCTTGTTAATCTCAAGAAATAATTCAAGATTATTATAACAAAATCTATTATCTATCGTCTCATACGAATAAATAGTTTTGTCATCTTCACACCCACGCATTTATTTCATTGGCAGTAATTGGTTTGATTGCTAAGGAACGAATCCTATCAATCACAACCACAATTACTTTCCTCCTCTTTTTAACTAATATCTTCTCATTATGTATTTATAAAACTCTATCTCATTCAACATGTAAGAAATCTCACACATTCTCCACACGACTACATAATAAACATACTTACTCACAGCCTCACTTCTCAACAATATTACTCACTGTATCATCTCACAGTACCCCCATACTGTTACTCAGTCTCTGATTCATCCCCTTTTCAACCCACAAGGTTTCAAGCCACACAAACTTACCGCTACGTTCATATCTATCCATACGCAAGGATAGTACATTTCTCATTACTCTACGTCACTATAAAGTACATGCCTGTCTACACACAAGCACAACACTATAGCACCACTCTAGCTCAACTCTTGGTACCCCGTACCATCATTTGGTCTCATCATTCATAGTATCTTACAGTACCTCGTACTGTTCTCCAAACTCACTATTCAACACTATCTCTTAGTACTTCGTACCGTTCGTCGACCTCATTTCTCAACACTCTCTCACGATACCTCGTGCCGTTCTCTGTTCTCAGCACTCAACGCTGTGTTACGGTATCTCATAACGTCCTCTGATCAAATCATGGTACCTCATACCATTTTCTGATTTCAATCCATCTCCTCTTTTACTCTAGGAATTCTCCCTTACGGTCTCAAGCCATATAGACTCACCGTCACTCCTCCTTTTGTTTGAGTCACAAAGATCCTCACTGCTCTAACCACAAGATACTCGTCTTGTGGTTCCACAGAAATATGTGACCTCAACCTCAGCTACTCAATATGTAACCCCACGTAATATGTGGTCTCAATCACATTTACTCATTATGTGGCCCAACAAAGTATGTGGTCTCAACCACTTTACTCGATATATGGTCCCACAAAATATGTGGTCTCAACCACATTTACTCGATATATGGTCCCACAAAATATGTGGTCTCAACCATATTTACTCGATATATGGTCCCACAAAATATGTGGTCTCAACCACATTTACTCGATATATGGTCCCACAATTATGTGGTCTCAACCATATTTACTCAGTAACTAATTCAATCTCTAAGCCAATAAGGCCTAGATGAACCACTCTAGGTTCTCTCAATTTATAACCACAAGGTACTCTTTATGTGGTTACTCAAGTGTCCTTTGATAATGCTGTCACAAATATCTCATTCTGTGACAACTCCAAACCACACAGTTCAATTCTCAGTATGTCAACTCATAATCAATTATCGTGTGCAATCAACTACACACTCACCGTCTTTCTCAACTCATATTCTTTTGGCTATCTCAGCCATTTATTTTGATCAATCACAAGTACTAGTCATGTGGCCCCACAAAACATGTGGTCTCAACCACAAAGTACTTGTACATAATAGTCTCGTCACATCTGTGAAACAACAAACACTATATATACAATATCAAAATTTATATATATTTACCATGTATATACTCTTTATACACACTTCTCTAAAGTTGTTAAGTACTCGTCAAGCAACCACTTATAATCTCAGTTATATACAATCACAAAGCACTCGTTATATGATATGTAAATCTTACCACAATGAACACGACGTTCTCATCTCGATGTCGGTTACTACACTTTATAATAACAATTCTCTAACACATGTATTATCAACAATTCAACACATATACTCGTTACAACTAACATTTTAAGTAAATTACTTACATACCTCATAGCAACAAAATCTTGTTTTCTCATTAACTGAACCTTGCGTACTTCGGATCTCAACTCTTGAGTGTACTCGGCTACACTCACATGTATCAATTCTCAGCTCATGCTCATCTTATACTCATACTCTTTCTCATCATTAGTTGGAATTTCACCTCAACCGGGATCTCATCTCATCGTCAGCTGGAATCTCGTCATTCTGGAATCTCATCTCGTATTCAGTTGACATCTCATAATTAGCTGAATTTCTTTTCTTCTCGTTGGTTGATATCTCATATCAGCCAAAATCTTGTCTCATCATCCACTATTGGTCCAACCGGCTCTTACCAATTTCTCAACTCATCCTTCATCTGACTCCATATCTGTATTTACACACAGAAAACAACAAATAATAATATAACATAATAGTTATACTTAACTCATACTCTAACATATACAACCGTATCTTTTCCACGCATGTGATAGGGGCTCTCTCTCTTCTCGGTTTAAGTCTAGGACTCTACACTCAAAGACCTAGTTCGCTTAAACCATGCTCTGATACCAACTTGTAACACCCAGTTTCTCATACGAAGTACACCCAAAAATTTTCAACAATTATACATCCAAATGGGCATACTTGTACTCAAACTAAGGATCAAGATGTTATCAGCATGAATATTTAGTTAAAAGGTCCTTACAAATTTACCAGGCGTTACAAATAATCTATTTCAACTAAAGGACAGGCTCTAAATTGTCCATCTTTCTTTATCACATGCCTTCCCCTATCACAGCTACAGATACCTGCAAAACAATATACAACTCAAGTGTAAGCTTATAAAGCTTAGTGAGTAATCTCATTTATATTTCACGTGTCTTTTTCACTAAACATCCTCAACTTCCTCTCTTGCTATTCTCATTAGCAAGATCCATCTTCTCTTTTAATTAGGAACCTGCTAACATATTAGCTTTATAAACTCTGGCTAAATGTTAGCAACATCAATTCAATCATAAGTATCATAATCAGTAATACTCGTAAACTCAATTTCCATTTCACATATACTCCTTTTTAACAATTTACTAAACTCATATAACTTATCTCTTTCTGAAATAAACAACTCAACCACAAGACAGTACAATTAAAAGAGTCGATAGGCAATTACTAACCTGTAACGCATCTCATTATATATATAAATTATTATCCTGCAAAACATCTCATTATACATACCAAATGTAAAATAACACATATAAACTCATTCCACTCCAATAACTATTCCACTCCAAACTCCAATTCAGCTCAATAGCCCTCATGGCTAGATAACTCGACTCAAAACTCGTTGATGTGACTACTCTAACATCTACTCAGTTCATACGATCAATATGTATACTCAACTCGGTTGTTGTTATTCATATATAACAATTAACTCCACAATTTGGTTATCACAATAACACCCTAACATATAAATTCAGTTTACCACAAGATAGATTTCTACTCAAGTACATAAGAGTACTCACCTGATTTGAAGTTCTATACGATCCAAACTAACACCTTAGAAGATACAATGATCCTTCCATGATTAACAGCACCTACATAACCATATTCATACCAACAAAAGGGGAATATGTTATTTTTCAATCCATCAAGCTTAAAGCTTGGTCACAACGGTTAAAGCTCGAGATAGAAGCATTTCAACACATCCAAACAAGTGTATATGTTCAAATTCCAACCATTCATAGGTGGTTCTTCACCACAACTCGAAACCCATCCAAAACAACCAAATCAATCCATACAAAAGGGCTAGAATCATAAACCTTACCTCCAATAAGTGAGATATCGAAAATTACTTCAATCCTTCACGTTCTAGCCTTCCGATTTGGTCCAAATATGAAGAGGGAATGTTTTCTAGGTTTGAGAGAGTTTTTCAATCGAAAATCCCCAAGAAAATGGCTGAAATCGCGATTTAAACAAGTGGGGTCGGCACGAAACCCGACCCGGGTTCCAAAACCCGGTCCTGGTCCTCACACAGCACGACCCGTGCTGATAGACCCGACCCGTGCTCCTGGCTGCTGTTTTCTTTCGTCCGACAACCCGACCCGGTTTCCAAAACCCGGTCCGGGTTTCAGTCTAACTCGACCCGGGTTTAAAAACCCGCCCCGGGTTTGGTTTGTTTCCACTTCGTTGATTGTTTAAGACTATAACACGATCCGGCTTGACCCAAAATTGTTTCTAACACTCTTTTTAAAGTCTAACTCCTCCTAGATTGGGTTTACATCCATCCTAACTCATATTATAACTCATCTAATCTCGTTTTTATTATAATTAATACAACCCTACCATAATTTAAAATTACGGTATTACACGGAGGTGGTGCAATCGACGACGAAGAACAGCAACGATGAAGAACGGGTAAAAGCGAGCAGCGATTGGAGACGGAGGTGGTGCAATCGACGACGAAGAACAGCAACGATGAAGAACGGGGAAAAGCGTGGAGCGATCGACGACGGCCATCGGTGCACGCACACGCACTCGTTCTCGCGGATTTGCAGTCGCAATCATCGAAGAGACGGAGGTGGTGCGATCGCAAACACGCACACCTCGATCGGAATTAAAAAAATATATGCAATCGCAAAACGCACACGCTTACGTCGATCTGGTGTAGAAGACGGAGGTGGAGTAAAATCGGGATGTCGACAAAGGTTTTGCTTGAAAAAAAAAATGGGATTATCTGAGAATAGTCCACATCTTCTTTCTTCTGGTGAATATATATATATATATATATATATATATATATATATATATATATATATATATATATATATATATATATATATATATATATATATATATATATATATGGTCCCGTTTCGGTGAAGACTCTTTTTTCGATGAGGACTCGTAAGGAAATCTTAAAAAATTAAAAAAATACAAATCATAAAATCGAGAATAGTAATATATCATTATAAAAAAAATTGGAAAAAAAAAATTTGGATCATTGAAAACAGTAATGATCCAATTTTTTTTTTTTTTGGATCATTGTTTCATTATAATAAAAAATAATGATCCAAAAGTTTTTTTTCGAATTTTTATCTTCAATATAGTACTATGATCTATTTTATTATTTATTTATTTTTTTCAATTTTTTTAAGGTGTACTCACGAGTCCTCACTTTAAGAATAGTCATCGCCCGATCGCTTATATATATATATATATATATATATATATATATATATATATATATATATATATATATATATATATATATATATATATATATAAGAGAAATTTTGCAAAAATCACTCTTTTATTTTTTTCAAAAAAAACCATTGTTATTTTGAATTTTTTTTCTGAAAAAACCACTGCGTTATTTTTGTTTTCAGAAAACCACTTTTATTTATAAAAATATTTAGAAAAACCACTGCTATATAAAACTTTTCAGAAAAAGCACTCGGAAGAAAAACTTTTCAAAAAACATGCTTTTATGAATAAATTTTTTCTTCAAAATACGAAATAATTTTGTTTATAATATAGTCTTTGTTAACCACTATGGGTAATAATTGTTTGATTTTTTTTTTACTAAAACTAAGCCGAATTGAAAGTTTTCGTTTTTACCTGCGAAAAATACTATGATAAAAAGACATATTTATTACTTTAATTATATATAAGAAACAACATTGAACCGAAAAACAATTGGTTTTTCTAAAATCCAAAAACCAAATCGTTGTATTCTCAAAACATTTTAGTTTTTTGGCTTTTAATTTTCTGCTTTTTGGGGGTTTTTTAGATTTTTTTTTGCACATACTTATCAACCAAAAAATCCATCTTTTCGGTTCTTATGATTATGCTTGAAGAAAATATGGATTTGGTGGTTAATAAGGATGTGCAAAAAATTCAAAATCGTAAAAAGATTAAAATTTAAAACCGCAAAATCCAACACGTTTTGAAAAACCAGCTTTGGCTTTTGGGTTTTAAAAAAAATATATTTTTGGTTTAATTTGGATTCTTATATATAATTAAAGCAATATGGATGTCTTGGTCCCGTAGTATTTTCGAAGGTAAAAATGAAAATTTTCATATTGGTTTTAGTTTTAGTAAAAAGTCGAACCATTATTATCTTTAGTGGTTAAAAACACTATTTTATGGACAGAAGTTCGTAGTATTTAAAAAATATTCATAAAATGGATGTTTTTTGAATATTTTTTTGGTATAAGTAGTTTTCTGAAATTTTTTATAATTAACAGTGATTTTTCTGTAGTTTTTTATAAATAGAAGAGGTTTTCTAAAAACAAAATAAATCAATGGTTTTTGAAAAAAAAAAATTAAAAATATGTGTGTTTTGTATACATTAACGAAAAAGCAATGACTTTCCCGAAATATAGAGAGATGAAGGAAATTGTGTGATTAAAATTATTATATATAGAGGTATTTATAATGTTATGGGTTTAATTGGATTTTGAAAAAATAAAATTATATATATATATATATATATATATATATATATATATATATATATATATATATAATTTTATTTTTTTCAAAATCCAATTAAACCCATAACACTATAAATACATCTATATATAATAATTTTAATCACACAATTTCCTTAATCTCTATATATTTTATACCATGGCAAACAATCCAAATTCATTCAACACGTCAGACTTTTTTTGGCTATGATCCTTCATCACCACCACCTTACCGCCCATAATTCGATCTGCAAAACCCATTTCCGCAAATGCCGACTATGTAAAATCAAATTTCAATTTCACCACAACAACTTTTTTCACAACAAATGGCTCTTCAAAACTTCAACACTTTTTCCCAATTTCCATCTCAAACTCAATTCCAACCCCAAAGTCAATTCCAATCACCATACCACAAACGCCAAACGTTTCCATACCCGAAACCGAATCGGAATCCGAGGAATAGTCTTTATAACGGAAAGGGAAAACGATAGAGAAACTGAAAGATATGGCCAAAAACCAATTATAGAGTCTAGATAAGAAGAAATAATTCGCACGTGCATGGATCGACATATCTGAATACCCTATTTTCGGGAAATATCAAAGTCGTGACAAATTTTGGCTTCGTGTCACAAATAGTTTTAGGCTTGGAATGAAAACATGAGACGATTATCAGAGCCAAAACGAATGCAACACCAAATGGTCAAATATGAACAATGAAGTAATGCACTTTAATGCCATCTTCACGAGGCGAAAATGGAGGTCAAACGAAAAAATATAAAAAAAAATAATGTTTAGGTTTTATATTTTCTAGTTATGTAATTTTTATTTTCTATTTGTATTTCTTTGTTTTAATTTCTAAGTATGTTTATTATTTTCCTAGTAATGTATTTTTTTAATCTTAATTGTAAGACCATGTTCCGGAAATGACCAAGTTTAATTTTAAAGCAATTAACTTTTGGAAAAGACTGGAGATAGCACCGCTATCTTTGAGTGATAGCTACGCTATCTGGTGGAAGTTAGCGACGCTATTATGGGCGTATTAGTGGGACGACACGTTTAGGGGATAGCGACGCTATCCGCCTCTATTTGCATCAAAATACTAGATTTCGAGTTTTAGGTCGTATTTAAGGGCACAAAACCCTAGGTAGATGTCATTTGACACCCCTCAGCCTCCAGAAACGTTTGAAACCTCTCCTAGCTTCATTGGGTGATTTTTAGTGCTTTTGATCATTGTAGAAGAGTTCTTGAAGAGAAGGAAGCTGCATGATGGTGCTAGAAGGCGTTCTTCAAGTGTGAGGCAGCGAGATCTTCATTTTTTGGACCTTTGGGAGTAAAGTTTCATTCTTTTGTGTTTCTTAAGTTGTTTATGTAGTTATGAAGACTTTAAATGGGTTTTTGATTCCTTTTGTTGCTTGATCTTTGGAGTGTAGTGATAAAGGATGACCTTTATGTCCCTTGAGCATTCTTTTGGAAGTTTTGGAATGATTTAGGGAGTAAGCCAAACTCCCTTGACTGTTTAAGTTGAATTTTACTCTTTTGGACTTAGATCTTGACCATGTGAATGCATGGTCATGTTTGGATGAGAAAGTTTGCATTTTTATGGATCTAGTAACTGTTTGGAAGGGTCCTAGAAGAATTTAGACCTTGACTTAGCAGATTAAGAGTTTTGGGAACTTTTGGCTGAACAGAGGAGTTAGCGTCGCTATCTCAGTAGATATCGACGCTATCTCAGTCATTTGGCCGCAATTAGTGTTCCACTTAGCAACGTTATCCATATTGGATAGCGGCGCTAAGTGTAGTTAACTCAAAGTTGACTTTGATCGTTGACCTTTGACTTTGACTTTGACCAGTTTGACTTTTGGTCAAACTTGAGAGATTAGGGGTGCCGGTCTTGGAGGTTTATGTTGTTTGTGTTTAGGATTTTCTAAGTGAAGTTTATCCTTAGTAGGAAGTTCGTGTTGTCGGGAGCTGAGGACACACGCGTGGAGTGCTGTCTAGCTTGGCAGATCAGGTGAGTCTTCTTATTGTACTATGTGTGAAGTTGCATACGTAGGTTGCCTTACCTTACTATGTGTAGTAACTTGTGCTAGATGGGTGTGCTTTATGTCATATTTGGTAAAGGAAATCTGATGGATTAGACTATATGTGTGACACCCCTCGCTAGGGTTTAATAATTAAAACATTTGTTTTCTAAAATGACTTCATTAATTCAAAAGGAAGTTTCATCATCGCGGAAATTAGGTCCCAAAAACATCAACAGGTTGTTTAAGAATGTATAGCGAGGAGATATCATAATTCAAGTACAAAAACAGGGTTTAAATGGCCACACATCCCGTGGTCTTCTAAAATTCCCGCCTCGCCTTAAACTCCTAGCCTTAACCTGAGTACACATCAAAATAAGTTAGGCAATTGAAATCCCTAGTGAGCTTACCCGAGGTTGACCCATTTCGAGTGGGCAGTGAACTACCACACTCGGGACAAACCTCCAAAAATAGTTTTGAAACACACTTCAAAAGTTATTTTAAACATCATAAGGATTTACTTCAAAATAGATAGTTACGAAATGCAAATGAAATGCATGATACAACTATCCCAAACCCACGTCCATCTCATAGAAGTCCAACTCACCTCAATGGCACCTACCTAAGTTCACAAATGACACGCACGAAGCATATCACTCGATCCCCGTATAGGTTAAACTAGAACTAGTGGCCATCACACTAGTCCCATGAGGGTTAGCAACTCCCTCATGCGGTCCCCTATTGTCGGGAATAATTCCACAAACATCGTTGAGGGCCCATCTTAACCCTCTATATGGAATAATCATCATCAAGGTGGCTATTTTAGCCCATCATCTTTAAACATATTTAAGGTCATCATAAGGTTCACTCGGTCAATCTCATCCTATATGCAATGCAATGCACAAATAGGATGCTCAAAACATCCTTCAAAACATCATTATAATCTTTATTTGAAAAACATCTTTAGAAACTCATTTTCATGCAATGCACAAGTAGTAATCATATAACACATTGCACATAATATGATGCATGAAAAGTATTTGATAATACACACAACAGATAATAGTTGGGATGTGTACTCCCAGTAAACTCACCTTCCTTAAGTTCCAAAAGAATGTTATCTTCTTGCTTCCACTTCAATTAATCTCCTCCTATAAGAAAAATAATTATCCATATTACAAATGGTTCTAGGACTAATTAAGCTTCACTAAATAAGGGTAATATCTTAGTTATATATTGTATAATAGTGGGCTTGAACCTTAGAACCCAAGGCCCAAACCATAAAGCTTAAGGTCTAAAAACTGAAAAACTGGCCAAACAGAGCTACACGGGGCGTGTGGCCCTACACGGGTCGTGTAGCATGACAGGCAAAACAACCCGTAGCCTCCAGACCCCCCACACGGGTCGTGTAGACCTGCTGCAACCCCGATTTTTGGTCATTTTCATTCCTTTTCACCCTAAACAATGTCCAATACTCATCCAAACCCATAACCATCAAGAGGACATTATTTTAATCCGATTTACCACATTATTAGGCTCAATTTAACCATCCAAAGTCATCTCCATTGAATCGAATCCATATTCAAATCCCAATTTACTTCATAAGCTTGAATAAAGAAATATCCAATTCCAATCAAACAATTGATCAATGATTCAAGAGGTTCCTTCTTCCATTGGATTGAAATCACTAGGAACTTACTTAAGCTCTTCATAGAACACATTTAGGATACAAGTTGATCCAATCATCAAGGTTTCACCCATTGATGGGTTTTTCCCCAAAAATTAGGGTTCATGTGAATCAACAAGCATTCTAAATGATTCTCCAAGCATAAAACCATCAACTTGTAAAGAGATAATCATTGGAATACATAAACTACACCTTTGGGATCATAGAATTCATCTCCCCCAACTATGAAACCCGAATTTAAACTTGATCTTCCCAAAATGGTGGGTTTCCAACATGGAGATGAGATTTCTTACCTCAAATCTTCAAAGGATTGGAGAAAACTACTTAGATCTTGCTGAAATTAAGTTCTTCCTCTTGAGCTCCCTTAGAAATCGTCTCCCACCTCTCTCTCTTCTTCAAAAACGTGTTTGTGAGGAGAAATGGGGTTCCCCCTGATAGTGTTTTATTTTTACAATAAAACACTATCATTTAAAGACTGTTTTATCGCATTAAAATGCTCCGAGGCACATAAAAACTATATTTTTGTGCAAAACCAAAGAATCCAAAAACCGCCTTAAAACATGCAAAATGCTTCTTCATAACAGATATGGTTCAGACAGACCCGTCTAACCTACCTCATCTGTTAAAACCAAACAATCATATTTTATAAGAATGCATGTTTTCACAACAAATAGGCAAAAGCTCACATTCCAACGGCAGCTCCTGATGCACACCACAGACTCCCAACAGTCTGGCGGTGATAATAGATCTACTGTCGGGTCAATACTAACCCATGCCAGCCATTTGTTTTCTCACAGAAAACATCTCACAAATCACGGGGAAATCCTATTAAGATATCATTAATTCTCTCAATAGAATTATGATTAATTTGTCTACAGTCCCCAGACATCCTCACAAAAAATTGCAAGCTTAACGAGAGAATATCTCATTTTTCATACACTGCACATCACAGCCCACTGCTGTGTTGCAGATGCAAATCTGCCAGAACTATGGTATTTTACCATAGGAAATCCTGATAAGCTCAACATCAAAACAGGCTTATATTAACAGGTGGTTAAACATGAATTACGATTCATGTTTAACTTGAACAGAGTTCTCCGGAGCTGCTGGTGTGAGGAAAACAAGAGGGATTTGTGTGTTAACAATTATGGTTTATTTTCAGGAACAAGACCCAAGAACTATAAAAGAACAAATCCGAGGAAGTGATGCTCAAAACCGAAGAGTAAAAAGGCGAAATACACATAAAAATACAGCAATCGCGACTTGACAAGCCCTATGTCGCGACGTGAAGAAAATCAAGACAGAAAACAAAATGCTACAGCGCTCGCGCCGCGACTGACCTTGTGGTCGCGACGCAAAGAGATCGGACGCGAAGACCCTTGGACGCGAGACCAACCACTCCATGATCGCGAGGCTACCAACAACCGCACTAACCAGACCAGTGGCCGACCAAAAGCAACGACTGACGCCTGCTCGCGCCGCGACGGGACCCTTGGTCGCGACGCGAGCACTGTGCTCCAGTAGTATAAATAGAAACCTTCTATGCACGGATTTAGACACCAATTCACTCTATTTGTAATAAGGATACTCAAACACTCTCTATCAGTTAGAATAGCTTGAAACATCTCTTAGCTAGTTGTTAGAATCAAAATATCATCCCTCTCGGTGGTAATTCTTGTTGTAATTCAAGATAATTTGGAAGATAACCGCATCAAGTCACATGTCAAGGAACACCAAGACCATCTCTACGATCATCACACGAATGGAAGGCTAATCTCTTCAGATTACTTCCGGTAATGTTATCCAACTCTTAGTATAGCATGTTTTTACTTTGATTCCGACAAGTGTTTTACTATTGTAATTCTTAAATTCCTATCTCTTTGAATACAACTAGTGAATCATTTGTGTTTACTTCTACTTATTATCATCTTCTCAAGACATAGTATTACCAACATATTATTCGTGCCTATCTCACTTAAATCAACGAGCTAAGACGGATAATCAGTTAATATACTTTGTGCCCATTTAATATGCTAAGAAGTAGTAACGTTACTATCATCTAGATAAAACATAATATTGCTATATCATTGTTTGCGCCTAATCTACATAATTGATAGACAAAGACAAATAATTGACTCAACATGTTATGTATTTACCTATGTAATAGTAATTGTCAGTAAACTGTAATTACGTTAAAGTAATTATATCGGAATCATTGTAATAATACATGTGAAACTAATTGTTGATAACTAAACCGGAAGTAATTCTTTCTTTAATCTCAAGTTACAATCTCAATATTTTTACCATCACCGTTAAAATTTTACTTTACAACTCATTACAAGTTAACCACTAAATCCTTGGACTCGACCCCGCTTGCCCTATCTACATAGTAAAAGTGGGTTATAAATTGTTTTTGACGCGTGTGACGATAGCGCTGTCAAAATGGCGCCGTTGCCGGGGATTATGTGCGCTTAAGTTCTAAAGAGTTGTTTAAAGTTCAAATTTTATTTTTGTTTTTATTATCTTTCTTGTGCAAACTCACTTGTTTATGCATACAAGGCATAGTAGCAATAATTCACCACTCTTATTCAATCCGGAACCCGAAAGATCTTTTAGAAACAATCGAATTGCAAGACGCTTATTTAGAACAATGAATTTGGACGAAGTATTGGTAGAGGATGTTCCCGATGAATCACACATACAACCTCCACAAATGGGACCGCAAAATCCCATACCACAAGCACATCCACCAAATCCTCCACAATACCGCAACAATGGCAACGGTGGTTATCAAGGAGATAACACCAATAATTGGAATGGCACGAACCGACACAACGGGGGTTTTCAAGAAGGTAATCATTTTCAATACAATCCTCGTTATTTAGATCAACCAAATAGACATTCTGTAGCATCTCACTTTCAACCAGGTGATTATGATGATCCTTCACCTATAATATTTCCACACGGAAACGAACATATTGTAGAAATTCGACCACAATTAATTGGGGTAATCCCACTTTTTCGTGGTTATAAAAATGAGGATCCTTATAATCACTTGTATGAATTTCTTGCAATAGCAAATGCAAACACGCCAAGAGAAACCAATAGAGACACGTTTAAATTGCATTTATTTCCATTCACCTTAAAAGAAAAAGCGAAATATTGGTTTACATCACTTGCTCCCGGAAGTATTAATACTTGGGACCAATTGAGAACCAACTTTTTACAAGAGTTTTACCCAGCTAGTAAAACCACAGAAATAAGAAAAGCCATACAAGATTTTACACAAAAACCTAACGAAGAATTCCATGATGCATTCGATCGTCTTAAAGAATTATTACGATCGTGTCCACATCATGAATTCCCTCGTTGGCAACTTGTACGGTATTTCTTTGATGGGGTAGATAGCACGAACCGATCCATGATAAACGCTGCCTCAAGTGGTACATTTATGTTGCAAGACAGTGAGAATGCATGGAAATTTTTAGAACAATTAAGTAATGGCTCAAAAGCAAATTATTCCACAAGAAAACAAGAAATTCCAAATCAAACCGTTGCAACAATTGCACTCGATAAAACATGGAAAACTGGAGTAAAATCTGACATCATAGCTTTAAGTAAAAAAGTTGATTTATTACTTACAAGCCTTGGGAAAGAGAAGGGTGTTAATGTTTTGCAGGGGCAGAAATCGTGTGCAAACTGTGGAAATACTGGACACGTTGCACATAATTGCACAAAGACTCGGGAGGAACTCAATCATTTAAATGGATATGGCCAACACCATAATCCACAAAGATCTTTCAGACCCAGCAATCAGGGTAATTTTAACAATAACAATCAGGGAAACTACCATAACAACAATCAAGGGAATTTTAATAATAACAATCAGAGAGGACAATATCAAAACCAACATCAAAATCAGCAACGAACATTTCAACCTAACCACAACGGAAGAGAAGGAAGTACAAGCAGAAAGGAACCAGAAAATGAAGGAACAAAGCTAGACAAAATAATGGAATTCATAACTCAAACATACCAGAAGACCGACACCAATACCAAAACAATCGCTGCAATGGAGAAGCAAATAGCACAATTAGCCGAACAATTGGGGAAAAGAGAAGAAGGAAAATTCCCAAGCAACACGACTGTGAATCCTTCTCACAGTCAACGACCGGGAAAAGAACATCAAGTCAACCAAGTCATATCTTTACGAAGCGGGAAGAAAGTCGACAATCAGGTAAGTTCTCTTCCTAACCCAACTTTAGAAGAGGAAAGTGACACCGAAGAAATATACAATGAAAAAGAGGAACTAGAAAAAATTTTAAAAGAAAAAGAAATGGAAATTGAACAAAACAACATCGCACCATATCCTTCAGCCCTTGAACCGTCGACTTCTAAGGACACAAAACAGACTAAATCGGAAGACATGTGGGAAATCTTTTCCCAAGTCAAAATCAACATTCCTTTAGTCAAACTAATCAAAGAAGTCCCCTCATACGCGAAATTTCTAAAAGACTTATGTATTCAGAAAAGAAAGTTAAAATCGCGTCTCCCAAAGAAAGTAGACTTAACAGAACATGCAAGTTCTATAGTCTCCAACTCTCTTCCTCCTAAACTCAAGGACCCAGGAGCACCCTTAATCTCTGTGACCATAGGAAACATCAACATAAAAAAGGCACTTTTAGACCTTGGAGCAAGTGTCAACATTCTTCCAGGGAATTTGTTTGATCAGTATGAACTAGGCAAGCTAGAACATACTGATATCATTTTACAACTAGCTGACAAATCCACAAAAATCCCACGAGGAATGTTGACCGATGTTATAATCAAGGTGGATGAATTTTACTATCCAGTTGACTTCTTAGTGCTTGATACTGAACATACTTACAAGGAAAGTCAAGCCTCAATTATTTTGGGACGACCATTTTTAGCAACAACAAACGCCCAAATTAATTGTAGAACAGGAGCAATGGATATCGCCTTTGGAAATAGAAAACTCAGATTAAATGTCTTTAATACATTTAATAACTCATCAACGGAACATGAATGTTATCAAGTTGATGTAGTTGATGACTTAGTGCATCAAACTACACCAGCCATCTTAAGATCTGACGAATTGGAAAGTTTTCTTAACAATACCAGGATTGAGGACAGGGACACAAAAGAAGTACACATGATAAAAGAGGTTTTTCAAACACAGCAATGGAAAACACCATGGATCCCCCAAGTGGAAAAATTACCCACAAACTTTTCAGCACCGCTAAAATCATCTTTTGAAGTACCACCGGTCTTAGAATTGAAAGCATTACCAAAACATTTGAAATATTCATTCTTGGGACCTAACAAAACTCTACCTGTGATAATTTCTGCTGATTTAACAGGTGCTCAAGAAGAGATATTGTTAGAATTGTTGTTAAAGTACAAGGAAGCTATTGGGTGGACAATAGCAGATCTGAAGGGGATAAGTCCAGCGACGTGTATGCACCGAATCATTACAGAAGAAGGAACGAAACCAGCTCGAGAAACACAAAGGCGTTTGAACCCGAATCTCAGAGAGGTAGTCAAGAAAGAGGTACTCAAATGGTTGGACGCCGGCATTATTTACCCAATATCTGACAGTGATTGGGTAAGTCCAACTCAAACAGTGCCTAAGAAATCAGGAATCACAGTGGTCGAAACAGAAGATGGAGAAAAGATGACCACCAGACCAATCACAGGATGGAGAGTATGCATCGACTATCGCAAGTTGAATACTGCAACCTCAAAAGATCATTTCCCACTCCCATTCATAGACCAAATAGTAGAAAAATTATCTGGAAAAAAATTTTACTGTTTTTTAGACGGATACTCGGGATACAACCAAATTGCCATCCATCCCGAGGATCAGGCTAAAACAACCTTTACTTGTCCCTATGGCACCTTCGCCTTCCGAAGGATGCCATTCGGATTATGTAACGCTCCCGCCACTTTCCAACGTTGCATGATGGCTATATTTTCTGATATGGTGGGAGAATCGCTAGAAATTTTCATGGATGATTTTTCAATATTTGGTTCCTCTTTTGATAATTGTTTGAAACAGCTAGAGAAGGTACTAAAAAGATGCACAGAATCCAATTTAATTTTAAGCTGGGAGAAAAGCCATTTCATGGTCAAGGAAGGAATTGTACTTGGGCATGTCGTTTCAGAACGCGGTTTTGAAGTCGATAGAGCCAAAGTACAAATCATTTCCACCCTTCCCCCACCAAGCTCGGTAAAAGGCATCCGTTCATTTCTTGGACATGCCGGATTTTATCGACGATTCATTAAAGACTTTAGTACCATTTCTAAGCCACTTTGTAAACTGTTATTAAAAGACGCACCATTTGTTTTTGATAATGACTGTCAAGAAGCATTCACTATTCTGAAACATAAATTGACAGAAGCGCCAATTCTGCAAGCACCTAATTGGCTTCTTCCTTTTGAAATAATGTGTGATGCTAGTGATTATGCAGTGGGAGCTGTCTTGGGACAAAGGGTGGATAAGAAACCAGTGGTCATTTGCTATTCAAGCAAAACATTTTCTGAAGCACAGCTCAACTATACCACCACAGAAAAAGAATTATTGGCAGTTGTGTATGCCTTGGATAAATTTAGATCTTACATCTGGGGATCTAAAGTTATTTTGTACACCGACCACAGTGCCATTCGTCACCTGATGGAAAAGAAGGAAACAAAACCAAGACTCATTCGGTGGGTGCTTCTGTTACAGGAATTCGACATAGAGATCCGAGACAAAAAGGGATCTAAAAATGTGGTGGCCGATCATCTTTCCAGGATCCAAACAGATGAAATTCAAGGAGAAACAATACGAGAAGATTTTCCTGATGAACAACTATTTTCTGTACAAAAATTACCATGGTTTGCTAATTTGGTTAACTATTTTGTAACAGGAAAAACACCGCCACACTGGACCACTCAACAAAAGAGATACTTTTTCTCCCAAACCAAGCAATATCTATGGGAGGATCCAGATCTGTTTAAAATAGGAGCAGATCAAGTTATCAGGAGATGTGTACCAAACGATGAACAGACGGACATTCTCCGTCACTGTCACTCATATGCTTGTGGAGGACATTTCAGTGCCAAAAAGACTGGGCACCGAGTTCTCCAAAGTGGTTTTTTCTGGCCTTCTCTATTCAAGGATGCTTACACTTATGTCAAAGCTTGCGATAGATGCCAAAAGATGGGGGGAATCTCAAGGCGAGACATGATGCCAATGTCCCCGATTTTAATTGTTGAAATTTTCGACGTTTGGGGCATTGACTTCATGGGACCATTCCCCACATCATTTGGAAATTTGTACATTCTTTTAGCTGTCGATTACGTGTCCAAATGGGTGGAAGCTGAAGCCACCAGAACAAACGACCACAGTGTCGTATGCAAATTTGTCAAAAAGAACATTTTCTCTAGACACGGAATCCCTCGAACCATCATAAGTGACGGGGGTTCCCATTTTAAAAACAGACATTTTGCAAAAGTTTTGAAACATTATGGTGTTACCCACAAAATTGGTACACCATATCACCCACAGACAAGTGGACAAGCAGAGGTCTCTAATAGAGAAATTAAAAGAATTCTCGAAAAAACAGTTAGACCAGACCGAAAGGACTGGTCCATTCGATTAGATGACGCTTTATGGGCCTATCGGACAGCATATAAAACACCCATAGGAATGTCCCCGTATAGACTCGTGTATGGCAAGCCATGCCATTTACCTGTAGAGTTAGAGCATCGTGCCATGTGGGCAATCAAAAATGCTAATGTCAATTTAACTGATGCAGGTGAAGAAAGAAAATTCCAGTTATCAGAACTGGAAGAAATAAGGAAAGAGGCATATGAAAGTTCGAAGATATACAAAGAAAAAACAAAGGACTTTCATGACCGCCACATTGTCCGAAAACAATTTCATATAGGACAATTAGTGTGGTTATTCGATTCACGCCTCAAATTATTCCCTGGAAAACTTAAAAGCAAATGGACTGGTCCATATGTTATAACCGATGTTGCACTACATGGTGCAATAGAAATCAAACCAGAAAAGGGAGGAGAACCGTTTAAAGTCAATGGACAACGGTTAAAGCCTTACGTTCAAATGGTGGATAACTCAAAAGTGGTGTTTGAAAAAATCGCTTTAATTAACCCACAACTATGACCATTTGAACATAAGGCACTGCGTCCGGCTGAAGACGTTAAACTTAGCGCTTTTTGGGAGGCAACCCGAGAACTTTGTGGGAGTGTTCACTGCAAACCCTCATTTACACTTATGCAAAGCATAAGTGTGTAGTTTGTCTTATTTGTTGTTTTTATTATTTTTGATTATTTGATTTTAGTGTGTTTTATTTTATAAAAAACATAAAAAACATAAAAAATTGTGTGTATTAAACGTACGGGTATACAGATAAAAAGAAGGGATAAAAACGAACTTGAAAAATGAAAAAAATAGCCCTCTGGAGACCCCTCGCGAGGAGACGGAAATTTTTCGCGACCGCGAAGCAGGTAAAAACGCGACAAAGAACATCCATTTTTCCAGTGCTCGCGCCGCGACCACCACCTCTGTCGCGACCATGCACCCGTCGCGAAGGAGCGTGAATCAGGTATAAACCCTAACCTCAAGCCATCCGCCGCATTTCACTCTCTCTCTTACTCTCGCGACTCTCTCTCACGGCGGACATTTTTCGAGCAAAAACGACCGGTTTTCGTAGTTTTTTCTTGCGTAGATCATCATACAAGGTATGTGCAACACTCCTCTACCCTCGATTTAAGTTTTTACATGTCAATTTCTAGCAAAATCGCACGAAATCTTGGCCGAACCGAGGCTTGCGATCGGGTTGCTCTTTGTGTTGTTATTCTTTGAAATTGATGCTTGTACAACCTAGCTATAGCACTTAGGAACCCTTAGGACTTAATGCATTGAGTCAAAACTGAGCAAAACAGGAGAAATCATCGTTCCCGTTCGGTCCGTTCCGCCCTCGCGATCGCGACCAAGGAGGTCCTCGCGACCTGAAGCCAAACGCGACCTGGACGCGACCAGGCCGCGACGGCTGAGCAGGGGCCAAAATTTTTGCTCATTTTTGCTATTTTTCTTGCGTGTTAAACTGGATTGTTGATTTTTACAAATTGGAAATTTGCAGATATGGCCCGCAGAAGGGAACAACGCCAACAACCGGTTGAAAGGAACAATATTGCTTCACACCAATGGTTACAATTCCCAAACACTCTTCCGGCAGCAAGGCTAAATGTGTACACGGCACACCTGGAAAGATATAGACAAAGGGATGTGGAGCCAGCCCTGGTATTAGACTGGAATTTTGCTAATACCCTGGGGATTACAGCAGCTCTTGACCAATATTTGGTCAAGACCGATGGTGCCTACACCAGCTACGCATGGAGGAACTTATTTCAGATTCGTGAGCACAGCTACAAAGAGCTGATGCTCGAGTTCTTCTCCACGGTCACTTTTGATCCAACCGAGGAGGACATGTTTATGCGTACCGGTCTCTCTTTCCGACTTGGAGGAGAGCCGAGGCAGTGTAGCGTTGTAGAGCTTGGATGGAGACTGGGTCTCTATCCGCATGGTGACGCCCGTTCAGCAGAGTTCAGAGCATACATGGCCCGATGCATCACCAGCCCACCCGAGGAGTTGGTTAATGAAGAATTCTGGGGAGGAATCGCTAACACTTTATACCTCCCTGAGACTGCTGTAGAGAGTGCGATCCGCTCTCCTATTCATCGATTATTACACCGACTTGTTGCTACCTCCGTCAATCAACGGAGGGGCTGCGAGAAGGTTCCTGCAGCAGATCTCTTCTATCTGTGGTGTCTTTTAACACCAGGGAGGCACTGTAACCTCCCGTATTCATTGGCGTTCTTCTTGGCCCGCAAGGCCACAGGGGCCCGAGGTTCTAGCCCCCTTTGTGGTGGTCATCTGATCACCCGACTGGCGCATTCATATGGTGTTACCACATTGCCAGCGATGCAGTCCATGACTCCGAGAGAGCCGAGAGCCATCGGACGTCAGTACCTGGAGACTATGCATGTGATCAGACCAGCAGGACCACCAGGTGTGTACGTATTAGCTGAGCCAGAGGAGCAGGCCCCCGAGGCTGCTCAAGCACCACCCCCACCTCCCAGACGCCGCCAGCGACAGCGCCAGAGGTCTCCTATCCCGCCACAGGATCCAGAGCCCGAGATTAACCTCGGGACTATCTACCAGCAGATGCAGTCATGGCGTCTAGAGAGCCAGACTCAGTACCGACAAATGCAGGACTGGCATCTGACCCATCAGGAATGGCATCTAGCTAACCAGGTACAGCAGCAGTGGATGGCGGATTCCATGACCGACTTCTTCCACCAGCAGGGATTCCAGCCACAGTATCCATACCCGAGTACCGTTCCACCGGTACCTGACTGGTACACAGGTAGCCATCCTACAGGAGACGGGGCGGGACCATCGGGGACCCATTATGATGACGAGGATGATGAGTGAGTATTTATCTTTTTATTTCCAAATTAGTGTGAACTTTTAAATACAGTTGTGTGTTTTAATTACTGTTGGTTTGAATTTAACTATTTTGTGGTGTGAATTTATTTTTGTTTATTTTGTGATTGTTCAGAATGACGTTTGTTTGTGTTGTTGATTATATTACAGAAAACGATCTAACATGCTGGCAGTCAGTTCAGCGACCAATGTATCAAATGATCGACCGTTAAAAAAAAAAAAAAAAAAAAAAAAAAAAAATTTGCGAAAAACCCAATTTTGCTTGAGGACAAGCAAACCTCAAGTGTGTAGTATTTTGATAGTGTTTTATTTTTACAATAAAACACTATCATTTAAAGACTGTTTTATCGCATTAAAATGCTCCGAGGCACATAAAAACTATATTTTTGTGCAAAACCAAAGAATCCAAAAACCGCCTTAAAACATGCAAAATGCTTCTTCATAACAGATATGGTTCAGACAGACCCGTCTAACCTACCTCATCTGTTAAAACCAAACAATCATATTTTATAAGAATGCATGTTTTCACAACAAATAGGCAAAAGCTCACATTCCAACGGCAGCTCCTGATGCACACCACAGACTCCCAACAGTCTGGCGGTGATAATAGATCTACTGTCGGGTCAATACTAACCCATGCCAGCCATTTGTTTTCTCACAGAAAACATCTCACAAATCACGGGGAAATCCTATTAAGATATCATTAATTCTCTCAATAGAATTATGATTAATTTGTCTACAGTCCCCAGACATCCTCACAAAAAATTGCAAGCTTAACGAGAGAATATCTCATTTTTCATACACTGCACATCACAGCCCACTGCTGTGTTGCAGATGCAAATCTGCCAGAACTATGGTATTTTACCATAGGAAATCCTGATAAGCTCAACATCAAAACAGGCTTATATTAACAGGTGGTTAAACATGAATTACGATTCATGTTTAACTTGAACAGAGTTCTCCGGAGCTGCTGGTGTGAGGAAAACAAGAGGGATTTGTGTGTTAACAATTATGGTTTATTTTCAGGAACAAGACCCAAGAACTATAAAAGAACAAATCCGAGGAAGTGATGCTCAAAACCGAAGAGTAAAAAGGCGAAATACACATAAAAATACAGCAATCGCGACTTGACAAGCCCTATGTCGCGACGTGAAGAAAATCAAGACAGAAAACAAAATGCTACAGCGCTCGCGCCGCGACTGACCTTGTGGTCGCGACGCAAAGAGATCGGACGCGAAGACCCTTGGACGCGAGACCAACCTCTCCATGATCGCGAGGCTACCAACAACCGCACTAACCAGACCAGTGGCCGACCAAAAGCAACGACTGACGCCTGCTCGCGCCGCGACGGGACCCTTGGTCGCGACGCGAGCACTGTGCTCCAGTAGTATAAATAGAAACCTTCTATGCACGGATTTAGACACCAATTCACTCTATTTGTAATAAGGATACTCAAACACTCTCTATCAGTTAGAATAGCTTGAAACATCTCTTAGCTAGTTGTTAGAATCAAAATATCATCCCTCTCGGTGGTAATTCTTGTTGTAATTCAAGATAATTTGGAAGATAACCGCATCAAGTCACATGTCAAGGAACACCAAGACCATCTCTACGATCATCACACGAATGGAAGGCTAATCTCTTCAGATTACTTCCGGTAATGTTATCCAACTCTTAGTATAGCATGTTTTTACTTTGATTCCGACAAGTGTTTTACTATTGTAATTCTTAAATTCCTATCTCTTTGAATACAACTAGTGAATCATTTGTGTTTACTTCTACTTATTATCATCTTCTCAAGACATAGTATTACCAACATATTATTCGTGCCTATCTCACTTAAATCAACGAGCTAAGACGGATAATCAGTTAATATACTTTGTGCCCATTTAATATGCTAAGAAGTAGTAACGTTACTATCATCTAGATAAAACATAATATTGCTATATCATTGTTTGCGCCTAATCTACATAATTGATAGACAAAGACAAATAATTGACTCAACATGTTATGTATTTACCTATGTAATAGTAATTGTCAGTAAACTGTAATTACGTTAAAGTAATTATATCGGAATCATTGTAATAATACATGTGAAACTAATTGTTGATAACTAAACCGGAAGTAATTCTTTCTTTAATCTCAAGTTACAATCTCAATATTTTTACCATCACCGTTAAAATTTTACTTTACAACTCATTACAAGTTAACCACTAAATCCTTGGACTCGACCCCGCTTGCCCTATCTACATAGTAAAAGTGGGTTATAAATTGTTTTTGACGCGTGTGACGATAGCGCTGTCACCCCCCCCCCCCCCAACTAAGCTTCAAGTTTCCCATAATTGCAAAGTAGTCCCTCCAGCCCAACTAACTCTTCCTTATTTGCAATGAGACCCCTCCCCCACCCACAAGAGTTCCAGTTTTGCATTTAAGTCCCCCTTCTAGAACATCCTATGGAAATTCTCCTTTTTATCCATTATTATATACTCTATAATAATTTTTTTTTTCTAAATTGTAACTTCTCATTTCATTTTTTATTAATTATTATAATTATCTTAATTTTATTTTAATTTTATTTACTAAACTTTTAGCCCCAATTTAAGGATGTTACAATTACCTTCCCCTTAAGAAGATTTCGTCCTCGGAATCTCGACTTCCTCAAATAAGTGTGGATATATCCTCCGCATTCCTCCTCCGTTTCCCATATGAGATTTTAAACTCCAAAGAATGCTTCCACATGACAAGTACTAAGTCAATCATCTTCAAGAGTTTGAATTGCTCTCACACTTCTTTCATAAACTTCTGACAACATACATGATAGTCAACTCTTTCCCAGAACTACATCAAATTCTCCAATTCCTAAAGGTATATGATTAGCCCAAAACTCAGTCCCACTATATTCTACTTCTACTTGTGGCATTTTCTTACCAACAACCTTACTCGGACCACTTGCTATATCAATTACCACTTCATACTCTAGCTTGCGTAATTGTAAACTTAATCCCTTTGCAATTTAGGTGACATATGAGAATGACTAGCCCTCGATTCAATTAATCATAAAAGCGAGTAAGGAGTTCACAAGGAATATACCTGAAATAACATCCGCATTTTCTCTAGCTTCCTCTTCGATCATCATGAAAGTCCTCCCTCTAGTCCGGGGTGCTTCACTCCTCTCACCTCCACCAGTCTCTTTCTTCTTGGCAGTACACTCGTTAGACTTATGCCCAAAACCTTCACAATTAAAGCACTTTATCCCTTTTCTACATGCATTCGCTATATGACCCTTATCTCTACATTTGAAACACACCAACTCGCATCTTTCCTTGAATTGCCCCTCACCACTCTTACTCGATTCTTCAAACTTTGGTTTCTTTTGATCGGTAGCACCGTTTCCATGCGAGTCGTGGCCTTCCTTCCTCTTGTTCGTGAATTGGGGTCTCTCCTTGTCTCGTTCTTCCAATGTCTTCTCAATCTTCCTTGCCTTTCTCATGGCAGCTTCAAGAGTAGCAGCTTCAAAATTTAGTCGGTAGTTCCAAGGCAAACCTCCCACATATTGATCCACTTTAGTGGCCTCATCCGGAGCCAACCTTCTAGCAAAGCTTAAAAGTTTCCTGAATTTAGCATTATACTCCGTGATAGTCATTTTGTCTTTCTTCAAGTCAAGGAACTTTCTTTCAAGATCACGGATCTCTTCTTTAGTACAAAACCTTCCCTTCATCTTTTCCAAGAATACATCCCAAGTTAGGCTCTCCAACACATGCATTTCCATCATTTCTTTAGTCTCCAACCACCATTCCAGAGCCGTTTCCTTGAGAGTAGTGATTGCGAAGTTCACGCGTTGTTCATCACCGCATTGACAAGCATAAAAGGCCATTTCAATCTCAATTACCCAATTGTGAAGTACAACCGGATCTAATGTCCCATTGTAAGTAAGTGGCTTGCAAGAGTTGAAGTCCTTGAAGCTACACCTCTTCCTTGGTGCTACCATGTCTTGAGACACATTGATGCTAGGAGGTCCATGTTGCATACTATCATACGAGCTACTTGTATCTTGCCCGCCCGAAGCGGTGTTATCCCCAAACAAGTTCTTCACTTCT
The DNA here is from genome assembly GCA_023525715.1 of Cichorium intybus. Taxonomy (NCBI): domain Eukaryota; kingdom Viridiplantae; phylum Streptophyta; class Magnoliopsida; order Asterales; family Asteraceae; genus Cichorium; species Cichorium intybus. Next base: position 103,818,647 of record CM042015.1, read on the forward strand.
TCTCTTAAACGTACTTCTTGATCTTCCATTAGCTCTTTCATCTTACCAATCATCTTTACTTCCTGCTTAGCCATTAATTCAAGCATCATCTTCTCAATGCTTGCAAGGGAAATGGGTTGTGATTGAGCCTCATTACCGGCCTCACTCCCTTGAACTTCACCCGACGGAACCATGCTACGAGTGTTCACCATTTTGAGAAAGATAGGCATTAATCTTATAGTATATAATTAATTAACTAATACATATCCCTCACTCATGAGCACCTTAAGTTTAAGTCTAAGTACTAATCCTAGTACCTAGTTCACTTAAACCGATGCTCTGATACCAAATTGTGACACCCCTCGCTAGGGTTTAATAATTAAAACATTTGTTTTCTAAAATGACTTCATTAATTCAAAAGGAAGTTTCATCATCGCGGAAATTAGGTCCCAAAAACATCAACAGGTTGTTTAATAATGTATAGCGAGGAGATATCATAATTCAAGTACAAAAACAAGGTTTAAATGGCCACACATCCCGTGGTCTTCTAAAATTCCCGCCTCGCCTTAAACTCCTAGCCTTAACCTGAGTACACATCAAAATAAGTTAGGCAATTGAAATGCCTAGTGAGCTTACTCGAGGTTGACCCATTTCGAGTGGGCAGTGAAGTACCACACTCGGGACAAACCTCCAAAAATAGTTTTGAAACACACTTCAAAAGTTATTTTAAACTTCATAAGGATTTACTTCAAAATAGATAGTTATGAAATGCCAATGAAATGCATGATGCAACTATCCCAAACCCACGTCCATCTCATAGAAGTCCAACTCACCTCAATGGCACCTACCTAGGTTCACAAATGACACGCACGAAGCATATCACTCGATCCCCGTATAGGTTAAACTAGAACTAGTGGTCATCACACTAGTCCCATGAGGGTTAGCAACTCCCTCATGCGGTCCCCTATTGTCGGGAACAATTCCACAAACATCGTTGAGGGCCCATCATAACCCTCTATATGGAATAATCATCATCAAGGTGGCTATTTTAGCCTATCATCTTTAAACATCTTTAAGGTCATCATAAGGTTCACTCGGTCAATCCCATCCTATATGCAATGCAATGCACAAATAGGATGCTCAAAACATCATTGTAATCTTTATTTGAAAAACATCTTTAGAAACTCATTTTCATGCAATACACAAGTAGTAATCATATAACACATTGCACATAATACGATGCATGAAAAGTATTTGATAATACACACAACAGATAATAGTTGGGATGTGTACTCCCGGTAAACTCACCTTCCTTAAGTTCCAAAAGAATGTTATCTTCTTGCTTCCACTTCAATTAATCTCCTCCTATAAGAAAAATAATTATCCATATTATAAATGGTTCTAGGACTAATTAAGCTTCACTAAATAAGGGTAATATCTTAGTTATATATATTGTATAATAGTGGGCTTGAACCTTAGAACCTAAGGCCCAAACCATAAAGCTTAAGGTCTAAAAACTGAAAAACTGGCCAAACAGAGCTACACGGGGCGTGTGGCCCTACACGGGTCGTGTAGCATGACAGGCAAAACAACCCGTAGCCTCCAGACCCCCGCCCCCACACGGGTCGTGTGGCCCTGCACGGGTCGTGTAGACCTGCTGCAACCCCGATTTTTGGTCATTTTCATTCCTTTTCACCCCAAACAATGTCCAATACTCATCCAAACCCATAACCATCAAGAGGACATTATTTTAATCCGATTTACCACATTATTAGGCTCAATTTAACCATCCAAAGTCATCTCCATTGAATCGAATCCATATTCAAATCCCAATTTACTTCATAAGCTTGAATCAAGAAATATCCAATTCCAATCAAACAATTGATCAATGATTCAAGAGGTTCCTTCTTCCATTGGATTGAAATCACTAGGAACTTACTTAAGCTCTTCATAGAACACATTTAGGATACAAGTTGATCCAATCATCAAGGTTTCACCCATTGATGGGGTTTTCCCCAAAAATTAGGGTTCATGTGAATCAACAAGCATTCTAAATGATTCTCCAAGCATAAAACCATCAAATTATAAAGAGATAATCATTGGAATACATAAACTACACCTTTGGGATCATAGAATTCATCTCCCCCAACTATGAAACCCGAATTTAAACTTGATCTTCCCAAAATGGTGGGTTTCCAACATGGAGATGAGATTTCTTACCTCAAATCTTCAAAGGATTGGAGAAAACTACTTAGATCTTGCTGAAATTAAGTTCTTCCTCTTGAGCTCCCTTAGAAATAGTCTCCCACCTCTCTCTCTTCTTCAAAAACGTGTTTGTGAGGAGAAATGGGGGTTTCCCCCCAACTAAGCTTCAAGTTTCCCATAATTGCAAAGTAGTCCCTCCAGCCCAACTAACTCTTCCTTATTTGCAATGAGACCCCTCCCCCACCCACAAGAGTTCCGGTTTTGCATTTAAGTCCCCCTTCTAGAACATCCTATGGAAATTCTCCTTTTTACCCATTATTATATACTCTATAATAAATAATTTTTTTTCTAAATTGTAACTTCTCATTTCATTTTTTTATTAATTATTATAATTATCTTAATTTTATTTTAATTTTATTTACTAAACTTTTAGCCCCAATTTAAGGATGTTACAATATGCTTAGACTTCTACGTTTGTATGTGACAGTCATTGGATTCGTTTTGGCGACTGAATAATGAGTTGATTAAGGACAGATCAAGGCAAGCCCGAGGGTCCAAATAATGAGTTGATCAATCCAAGGCTGTTGCATGATAAAAGGATGATGCATGACCGGTCGTTCTGGACACCTGAGGATGTTTACTGACGAAAGGGCGATGCATGACCGGTCGTTCATGGATGTCGAATGTGACTTATGTGTATGAATATAATAGATCGCGTGGTATCTTGGGGAACTCACTAAGCTTTGTGTGTACTATTTTACCCTAAATGTTTTTCAGGTATTCGTGGGCTTAAGCTTGGAGCACGGCGCGACTTTATCGCATTTGGGATTCCAATATTCAAATCTTCCGCTGGATAATGTTTGTAACTGTTTTGATAAACATGGTTTTAAATGTTTTAATTGTCAAGTTTAAATTAAATGGTTTTAGTTTTCATCCTGTTTTTATGTATTTGAACCGTTTTATAAATGAAAATTTTATTCTAGAATTTGGGACGTTACATTAATGAAATATTAGTTCGTGTTTTAATTTAAATTAAATAAAATTTGAATGACCATCTCTAATATAGACATAAAATGACATTAACTAAAATGACATTATGTTGCAGCAGTTGTAATATAGACATAAAATGACATTAACTAGAATGACATTGTGTTGCAGCAGTTGTAGTTTACCAATCAACGGAATTGATGAAAATCAGTTGGTTAAAATTTTTTAAGGAGTCTTTTGTTCCTCTACAATTTTAATATTACCAAACCACTTTGATTATTATTAATATTTTCAAAACATAAAAGTTTGGAGTAGAAAAAAGTGGAATGGCAAGTGGAATGTAATGATGTTGGTGGGAAGTGAGAAGGGTGTAGAGTGACAATGTAAGAGAAGATGGTGGGGTTTGAGTGGGAATTAGCACCAGGCTTTGCCTCTTCACGCCTGCAGAATCTCTATTGGAGTTCCCATGGGTGAAATTCAAAATTTGTGTATGTTGGCGTGCTCTATTTCGACCCCCTATGTTTATACCTTTCACCTTTTTAGCCCTTTATTTTTTTCATCTTCTCTTTAAACTAAGATTGTTCAAAAACATGACTTTTAGAAAGTCACAAATGGCTTTTGGCCAGGGAACAAAGTATCACTACGCATCTTTCATTCAAATGTCGCATAATAACAGTATAATTTCTGATGCATATATATATATATATATATATATATATATATATATATATATATATATATATATATATATATATATATATATATATAATTTTGAATAACTAACGGTTCTTTAAAAGGAATCATCAAAAACGAAAAACTGATAAAACCAGTAAAATCCATAACCAAAAACCAAACATATAATAAGAAATAGAATATCGCAATCGAAAAAAGGAAACAGTGAACCTAAGAAACCGAAAATTGTAAAGAAAAAAAATACCGAACAAAAACAAAACAACAAAAAAATCGAACCGCTCTATCAAACTAATATTTTGTAGGGGCAAGCAGCAAGTAATAAAAGAGTTTATGATTTGGGAGCGTAACGTATTTTTCTTCGTGTTCACATTTAGAACACTATGTTTTTGTCATTCACGTTTAACCATTTAACTTATTAAATTTGTTCAAAAACCACCATTATTACTGGTTGTAGTAGGTTGTTGCTGACGTGACAGCATACGTGGTTGGATTAGTGACTTGATAAGATAATGTACTTTTCTTCATGTTCACATTTAAGCAACTATGTTTTTTTCGTTCACATTTGACTATTTAACTTGTTAAGTCAGTTCAGAAAACACCATTATGATCCATGCCCCCTTAACTTTAGTTTTGCTCTATTAAACTTAGAGTTCTGAAAACATGACCACTACTAGAATAAATGCCTTTAATGACACACATTGCGTGTCATCAAAGGTACCGATAACACACAAATATGTGTCATTGAAACCCCAGTTATAAACGAAATATGACACATATTTGTGTACCATAAATTTACAACACACAAGAAAAGAAATGTCTTTGTCATGTTTTTATGAAGAAATTCAGACTCACAGATTCAAAATGACAGGTCCCCACAAAGAGAAGCCGACATTGACAACCTTCAAAAACCATTAAACCGCATCAAACCTTACATAAACATACAAAATCCACTAGAGTAAAATAATGCTAATGCCCGGCACCGACAACCTTCAAATTCCCGACGTCGATAGCCGACACTGACAACCTTCGAGTCTTGGCTGCAACCTGCTCAATATCGTATTCGTTTAAAGCGATGGAACCCTAGACATTGGAGCCGACTATCTATAGTCAGGTAAATAAAAAGGAATAAATCAAGATGACACACATTTTTATAAATATGACATAGAAGTGTATTCCGTGTTTTTCTTTATTTTTGGGTTTTGACACTAAAATATGACACACATTTTGTGTGTCGTAAAAGCTAAAAAAACATGACACATATTTACGACATACAATTATGTATGTCATAAATCCGTCAACTTTTAAAAAAGATGACATTTTTTATGACATACATTTTTGTATGTCATATAGTTAGTGTGTCATAGTTCGTGTGTCGTTAAAATTAGTGTGTGCCATAGTTCGTGTGTTATTAAAATTAGTGTGTGTCATAGTTCGTGTGTTATTAAAATTAGTGTGTGTTATATTTCGTATGACATACATTTTTGTATGACATAAAATTATATATGCCGTAAATCAGTCAACTTTAAAAAAGATGACATTTTTTATGACATACATTTTTGTATGTCATAAAATTAGTGTGTGTCATGGTTCGAGTGTCATTAAAAACTTATTTTCTAATAGTGAACCCACGCCATCACAACTTCAATTTTGCTTTAATTTCAGATCTTAAACAATTAACTTGTTAACTATTTTTTTTGTTAATTGTTTAAGATTTGAATTTTGAAATTAAAGCAAAATTGAAGTTGAGGTGACGTGGGCGTGTTTTTCAAAACTCGAGGGTTTAATAGAGCAAAACTAAAGTTGAGAGATCGTAGGTGATAATGATATTTTTGAACAGACTTAACAAATTAAATGATCAAATGTGAACGAAAAAAAAACATGGCTGTCTAAATGTGAGCGAAAAAAATATTGTTGCCTAAATGTGAACATGAAGAAAAATATGTTACCCTATCAAGTGATCAAGTCATTAACCCTGCCACGTCAGCAACAACCTACTACAACCGGTCATAATGATATTTTTTGAGCAGATTATCAAGTTAAATTGCCAAATATGAACAGAAAAAACATAGGTACCTAAATGTGAATACGGAGAAAAATACGTTACATTCTCAAGTCATTAACTCATAACAAAACACTGAACACTAAACCGTTTTAAAGAATTACAATAATATTACAATAATCTATATTATTTTACTATAATAATATTACAATAATCTATAATAATATTACTTAAAAATCAAACCACTATGATATTCTCAAAAATAGAATGGAACTTAGTGATTTTATGATAAAACATCGATATATATTAATAGCGATCTTCTAATATGTTATAGCAATGATTATGATTCACGCGAAATAATATATTTTTTTTGGGTAACGTAACATGTTTAATCACAGATTTATCGGTCTTATTATTTTATCATATTATTTTTTATTAATTTTATAGAAAAAATATTATAATTTTTTTAACCCATCAAATAATAATAATTAACAAAGGTTAAGTGTTCGCACGCATATATGATTTGGCATGAGTTAATAACGAAAATGTTAATGTATCTTAATATACATCAGGTTATTTATGGCAAGAGCCCCAATATGTAAGCCGCTTGACCTTTAAAGTGAGTTCCAACATTGCACTTTTCGGACTAAGAAAGATTGATAACTTGACATTGAATATTAGAACTTATCAAAGTTTGATTCAAATCATTATGCTTGATAAAAAAAACGATGGAAGCTCCAATATAAAAATATTGGAAGAAAAAAATATATATTTTGAAGATGAACCGGCTACCGCCGCTGACACATCCCAATAACTCCACCTTGTTTGAAATAGAAAAAAAAAATGATAAAAACAAGCGATAACTTTTTTTTCGTTTAGGATGGTTATAAAATTCGTAATAAAGATTAAAAGATGGATAAATAAAATAAAATTTAAAACTACAAAAAGGGTGCGGAATTTAAAACTTTGACAAAATTATAAAAAGCAAAAGTAGAATAAGGATAAAATTTTAAATTTGTGTTAAAACTGAAAAAAATAAGTGATGGTAAAGTTGATAATAAAAATGAAAAATAAATTCAAAAAATAGGAGAATAGATAGCTGGTTGTGTGCTGAAATTGGATCCAAAGAAGGGTGGTTTTAAGATGCGGTTGATTTTATGGATCCAAATCCTCGCGTACAACAAAAACGTAATAACATGGTAGAGGGAGTCGAACTGAAAACAATGTTGCCAAATATGAAAACATTGAAAGTGTTGGGGCAAAATTTGAAAACAATGAAAGTTTACAATAACAGTAGGTAACAACCGGAGATATTTAAAGTTTTGCAACCAAAATGAAAACAATGAAAATTTGTAGTCTCAAAATTGAAATTAACGAAAGTTTTTGATGGGAGAATTGAAAACAATGCAAGTTAACTATAACAATTAGGCCAAAACTGAAAATATTGAATGTTTTGAGGCAAAATAGAAAACAATTAAAGTTTTTGGTGACACATTTGATAATAATAAAACTTTACTATTCATAGTAGAAAATACTTTAATATAAAAGTATTAAAAATTTTTGGGATAAAATTCAAAACACTAAAAGCTTTTTGTGGTAAAATTGAAAACAACAAAAATTTGGTTGCAATTTTTGAAAACAATAAAACTTTACTATTCACAGTAGGCAACAATTGTAAGGTTGGGAGCTTAATTTTGAAAATATTAAAAAGTTATAAGACCAAAATTGTTATAAAAAAAGTAAAAGTTTAGGTCAAAATTGAAAAAAAAATGGGGACAAAAAATAAAAATATTAAAAGTTTTGGGGCCGTTATTTATACCAATTAATTTTTTTTTTGCCAAAATTGAAAACAGTAAAAGTGTATTATTATAATAGGGTCAAAACTAAAAGTATTGAAACTTATAAGGCTAAAATTAAAATTATTAGAAGTTTTTGGTGGCAAAACTGAAAGAAATAACAATTTATTATCACAGTGCAGTCAAAACTAAAACTACTAAAAGTTTTCGGACCAAAATAAAAAATAATAAAAGATTTTGGTGGCAAAATAGTAAACTATAAAATTTTAGTATCACCAATTGATGATAAATACAGTTTTGTTGCCAAAATTGAAACTAATAAAAGTTTTTATGAAAAAATTAAGAACAACAAAACTTTGGTGGTAAAATTAAAAAACAACAAACGTTATTGTGCATATCGGACAATAAATTGAAAATATTTAGAATTTTGTGACTAAAATTGAAAAAATAAAGTCCTAATGGCAAAGCTAAAAACAACATAACTTTGTTGGCAAATTTTGAAAAAAATAAAAGTTACTATTAATAACTTGGCAAGAGTTGTATATATTAGTTAGGGTAATCTTTCTGTGCGTTGCTGCAGATAACTTTCTCTGCAAAAAATTCAGAAAAAATAGCGTGTTAGTTTATAAAAACGTAAAAGTATTTAAAAAATCATGTAAAATACAAAATGTAAAATCTCTAAAAACAAATTTGCTAAAAAAAATCTTGTAAAAGAAGTTGTTCAATTTAAAAAAAAAAACTAAATTTGAAGAATATAGAAAACAAAGATATAAAAGAGTTTGGGAAATTTTTATAATGTTACTTGTTAAAAAAAATGTAATTGAAGTTGTCAAAATAATTTTAAAAGAAGTTGTGAAAAAAATTTAAAAGAAAGTCAATTTTAACGGAAAAAAAACTTGTAAAAAAGGTTGAGGAAAGCTCGTAAAAATGCTTACATCAAAATTGAGTATTGAAAATGGACCAAAAATATAATAAAAAAGCTATACAAAAATTATAAAAAATTGTGTATAAAATTTGTAATATGGGTGAAAGTTGTAAAAATGAAATTTTAAAAGGGGAAGAGGCATATCTAGAAAAAGAAAATTATAAAAAAGCTATACGAGGCAAAGATATATTTTTGAGCTGGAGATAAATCTTCAAGCTTTTGCTTTCTGCAATAGGTCAGCAGCAGACCAACTTTTCTTACAGAAACAGACTTGGGAAGTTGTGCCAAGAGGACACTTCGGTTTGGAAATAGCTTCCCCCTTTTTAATCAACTTCTCTATTCTCTACATTTAATCCATAAGGAGACTATACTGCAAAGTCCAGACTGGAGCGAGCTCCTTCGTCGGTCCTACTGACTTTAGTTGGTTTAGATCGAACTGTTGGTCTCCTAAAGTAATATGACAACATTGTGCAAATGCACATGGCTCGTGATACTACTTTACATTTGTCAATCTCGCTTCGGTTCGCTCAACCGGAGCAAAGAGCATTCCTTAGACGAGGATATTGCTCCTTCCAAAGCGTAACCCTCCTAACCACATTGGCTGATTCGCCTTGGTTCATAGTTGTTTTAGACCGTTGATCTTCTTCAGCTAGAATTAGACTCCACATACTTCATAATCCTCTGCGACAGACTTCAGCTGCTTTTCCAATGCAGACGGGCTTAAAACGCTTAACCACGAATGCATCTCCACTTTATATCAATCCGCAACTATGGCTTCGGATGATTGGCCTCCACCTTACTCAACATAGACCCACCCCCTCCGTCGATCCTTCTTCGTCTCTTTCTCTTTTTGGAAATTTGGCCTCTCTTTCTCTTTTTAAATATCTCGTCGTTCTCTCTTTCTAGATCCCTCTCTCACTCTTCGCTTGCATGGGTTAAAATCAAAGTTATGGCTTGAAGGGGTTAGGAATCAATGTGCTTTTGATTGAGATCGACGGCCTTCTCTTTTTTTCTTTTTTTTTTTCTCAAGTTCGATTGGGATCTAAGTTTAAATGGTTGAAGGGAAAGGTTTACAAGGGTGGGGAGATCAATTTAGTTTTGATAATATCACAATTTTAGGTTGAATATTAGGAAAGGAGCAACATCTGATACGCTGAGTTTAAAGGCAGACAACATCCCTTCTCGTTAGAAATTCTCCCTTTAGACTCTCTTTTTCTTTCTCAAAACAACCGGGTTTCACGTATATAGAATCAAAGAGGGTACTATATTAGGACAATGTTAAAGCTCCATTATGTTTGCATCTCGTTGCATGTCCAAAAAACGGGAAGAATACGAGCCTGCAATGCTACAACTTGAAGATTTCACATTCGGTTTCATATTTGGACGGTTATGAGATATGTTTCAGATTTGGACGGTTATGAGATATGTTTCAGATTTGGTCCATGATGTATCCGTTTAACTACATGCAACCCCTATTACACAAATATTTAACCCCCTATTTCTAACGATGTTAGCCATAAGGACTATATATGCAACATTTTTCAAACATAAAAAACCATTGGCGTGATAACTTTTGTTGATCGAGACCGTCCATGCAAAAAAAGATTCATAAGAACAGTTTTAAGAAACAAAATTTAAACCGTAACGATCATTCGTGAAATTTTGTCTAAAATCAAAATGTAGTTTTTACTGTTTTTTGATTCAATAATATAAACCACTTATATTTTACTACATATTATATTTTATTGTTTTTTGTTTTGCATTAATTACCAACCCATTTATTTAACAATTTTCCATTTAACCGCTTTATTTTATTTAACCTCATAAAATTTTATTATATTTTAACTACTTATTTTTATTATATTAATTTCCAGCATTAAATATTAAGTTTGTAACAACCATATGATATTTTTATTGTTTCTTATTTTTAAAATTATAAACATAATAATTTTATCGTATTTTCTATTGAAAATAAGCTGTCTGGCATTTTTATCATTTGGAGTTTTGTTTGTGACATTTTATATCTATAGAAATAGACCTTGTAAATGTTATTGTATGTTAAAAAAAATCTTCATTGTCCCTCTGTATTATCTTGTAATTTTATTTCTACAAATATATTTGACAACCATATCAAGCAACTTTTGGTACAAGTACTTTTTGCTTTTATAAATGTCATATTTATTTGATTTCATGTATTGCAATATATATTGTTTTCAAGTACTTTTAATTTTATAAATATTACATATGTCTAAAAAAACAACCATGGAGCTTCATAAATATTTAAAAAGTATGATGGCAAATTAGTTAATATCATATAAATTTTTTTAAAGTAATCAATGATTGCAAATTCTTTAGCTAATAATATTTTGTTTGATAAAGTTAGTGAACATGCGATGCAGCAAAGAAAAAAAATCTAAGAATGAGTTCGATAATTTGAGATGCTCTTAACTTAAATTTCCCTTTAATCATTTACCATTTTTATTGAAATTAAATAATTTACTAACCTCATATTTTTAAAATGTCTTATAATGATCCCTCATAAAATTTGTTCTTTTTAAGCATATGTATATAACTATATATTATAAAATCATAAAACGTTTAACAATGACATTGAATAAACCCAACACATTACAATACATGAAATAAAAAATAAAAAATAAATCTAGAGTACATGTTTTGTCTTTATCTTATTGTATAACATTATCTAGATAATTATAAAAATAAGAAACGATAAAAATTTTATTTGACTTTTAAGAATTTGATATTTACTGTTAAAGATTAAAATAAAATAGATAATTAGTCATAAAAAATGTTTTAAAAGTCAAATATAATAAAATAAATAAAATAAAACATTATTTAATAAATATAATTAATTGGACCAAACATGAAACACACAAAAACATTGGTTTGTATACCTGATCTAACTTTAGAACTATCTAAAGGTTAGAAAAATATTTTCTAAATTGATTCCTAATATTTGGGATTTCAAAATATGTTCTAACTTGTCTATTATTTTATTTTATATCATATGGTATTTTTAATAAAGGTTTCTATTAGATTTATAACATAATACTATAAACAACACATTATGTTTATAACAATATTATATAATTAAATTAATAACAATAATAAGAATTAAAACTTGAAAGATTAAATATAGATGTGAAAGTTTAATTGTATTTTATTACGACAAATAATATTAGAACATAGTGAAATGATACACAAATAGAAATATTGGGTTAAAGATATCACTATCAGTAAAATGAAAAGTCACAAGTATGGTTGTTAAGATCTCGATATTGATTTTAAAATTTTATAATCTTAAGATTCACAAACGAAAAGCTGATCACGCTAGGATCTTATCAACTTATTTTAAATGTTGCAAAAACCTATTCTAAAAGGGAGCTAACTAGTAACTATACACAACAATTTTTTTTGTCATACATAGCAACAATATGTTTTTTATGCATATTGTACAACTCATATAAAGCATAAATTGTTGTATATTATAATAAACCGTTGTGTAAGAATCAGTTCTCATTCCAAAATCTTGGTTGTAAAAAAAATGTTGGAAACAGAGGTCGTATTTGTGTATTGTGAAACATCCTGGAACATGTGTTTTGAATATGTATTTGCCTATTTGGTACTGCGTCAATTTCATATGTACCGGAATCAATTTTGTCAAATTTCAAAATACATTTAAGTCAAATCTTACTATTTAGTTACCAACTCCGAAACAATCACAACTACTCTGAAATATCTCTATAAAACGGGAATTTACCAAATACAAACAAAAAAAAAAAAAAAAAAAAAAACTATTGTTATTAGGAAACTCATTTATAAACGTTAGTTTTTTTAAATATCCCAAATTTCTATAGGAGTATTCGGTTATTAAAAAAAGAAAAGTATTTTTCATAATTTAAACAAGTCAGTGTAATTTCAATCGAGGAAAAGAAAGTATAAAAATATGTCGAACTTTAATTGTTGTAAGCTTGAAATGATTATGCTTCACTGTTCTCCATGTTGCCTCTACAGTTGCTTTGACTGCTCCTTTTAAAATCTTCAATCACGTACGTACATGCGTATGTATTTCTTTGTATACGTCTAGCTTCTTGCTAGGCAGGTTTTATTTAGTTAATCTATTTACCGGTTTAAAAAAAACTCAATTTTATATTAAATGAAATTCAGTATGAAATATTCTGCTTTCATTTTTCTAAAACACACAGCTTCTTAAAACTGGCAGTCAACGCTTGTATTAATGGATCAATATATTTCCGGCATTATTTTGGAGATGACATACCAACAATATCTAACAATTTATTTTTCCCGATATAGTAATCAAAATAATAATAACTCCACAACGTACTTCTATAGTCTTGAAAGTAAAGTCAGTAGTAGGGTTTTGTGTTTGTAGAAAGGTTGATGTGAATGAACTAGAATTGCTTAGTGGGAACCCTCAAAAATAACTAAAAGGAAAATATAACAACAAATGTTTGTTAGTTTGTTCACTATGAACTAAAAAAATTATACATGTTATTGACAAACCGGAAATATTTTGACAAAGCATACCAAAAAACTAATTCTTTGAACCGTTACACAATCAATATAATAATTGGTAATGTGTATATTTCATAAAGATCATAACCGAAAATCGAGTGTCCAAGAAAGAATATATGTAACACCTCTCATATGAGGTTACATGAAATAATCATTTACAAGTAATCTTCCAATTCTTTTTAGAAACAAAAAATCTTTAAAAATCATGAGTTGCGGAAATCGGTCCATATGTTAAGTCCTTAATAAATCACAATTTATCCAATCATACGAGGGTGTACAAGATGAAACGGAAAGAATATCTTAAAAATAAACAGTTTACATACAATTAAATCAAATACAATGTCTTCTAAATCTCCACAAGCTACATCTTCTGTAAGTTTTCTCTAAACTCTAACCTAAATATATGTCAAAATGTAGGTTATGTTTGACAAAACTTAGTGAGTATATATAATATATGGGATCAACTCTTCAAGAATAGAGGATGATAGCAGTCATCAATCCCAAAATCCAACCTCGAAAATGTTTTCAAATCATTTTAAAGATTCAATAATTTTAATTATTCAAATGGTTCTATAATAAATATACTAAAAGTTCCAATTTTCAATATATCGATAATCAACTTATTATATAATCTAAAGTTGGAAATAAAGCAATTCCAAGATAATCATTTAGGGATAAAACAACTCAAGTCAAACAAATCCATTATCAATATCAATAATCAAAAGGAAGTGATGCAATGCATATGCAACTATTCTTAGTCCTTAAGTCAAACTTAAAGTCCAATCTCACATGATGGTTATATCAAGGCTCATACACAATAGTCATCTCTACTCGATACACTTTCAATGCACCCTAGTTTAGACTCATGTATGGCAGTTATTCTACCAAATACATTTTATGTCCTTATCACATTCCAAAACTAGGTGACTTGTGAACCATCATACAAGCACCACAGAAGGGATAGCTAACCATATTATGCATAGTGATGATTATATTGAAATCTAATCAATTCCAAACTAGTCAAATCTTGTGTGGATATCATGAATGACTTACAAGGTATCTCATCCTAAGTAAATACACATATATAATGCTCAAAACATTTCAATTCAAAATTGAATCCTTATTTGAGAATAAAATATCTTTCAAAATAAGTTTTAATGAAATGAAAAAAATACTTATACAAATCACATAGCACATAATATGTATGATATGAAAAAAGTTCAAAACAATAAAAAATATAATATATGGACATATATTATTGGGTAATACTCAAAATTTTCCTTTTAGCCACTTCTAATCATCTTGATTACTCTTGAAGTGTTGTATGAACACTTTTCAATCACCTATGATTGATGCTTGAACCATGAACCAATGACCTAAAGTACAAATTGTTCCATAAACCCTATTTCTACATCAAGTTATCTAATTCTGACCATTTACTAGTGTGTAAGAACGTTTAAGAACTAGTAATGAGGCTATGGTAGGAATCTGAGCTCAATTAGAGACACATGTTGTAGAAAAATTTGTCTACTTTCCAAGGCCACTAGAATCAAATCACTTGGAGTTATAATTTTTAAGTTGTGACCCAAACACTAAACGTTGGTCAAGTTAATAAGTTGATCATTAAAGTAAAAAATGATGTTTATTAGGTTATTCATTTATAAGCTAAGTATTAAAATGTAAACTAAATATAAATATATTGATGTTTAGGTCTCTTTGACTATATATGGTGGTTACAATTTGGAACAAAAAGGGAATTCGTTTGTAAAATAATAAGGTGAGCACATAAGTTTTTTTAGCATATATGATTTCAAGTCTATTTGTACCTATATGTATCTATGTAGTCTTTGTAAATTTATGTAATACATATATGGGTACATAAGATGATAAATGCTTAGGAAAGTGTTATATGTTGATTTATGTGCTTTATGAAGAAAATATGGATGCATGCTAGTTGTCATGTTATAAAGTTTTATGATGAGTTTTATGACGATATATGTTGATAATGATTATTTATAGTAAAAATGTGATTGCATGCTAGTTGTTATGCTATGAGGTGTTATGATGAGTTTATGACGATACCTGTTGACTATGATGATTTCATTCTTGAGGATTAGGTGCTATTATATGAAGTTAGTTTTAAATTATGTTAATATAAAATATTAATTATGACTATGAATGTAGTTCATTGGGTAAGGTGGCGTGTGTGGTCCGGCCGCAGTATGAGGTTTATGAGTTTAAGTGAGTGTAGGAAATTCTAGATAAGTCTCTGCTACTAAGATGTAATGCATACGGGATGAAATAACCCCAATGTCATGTATAAGCATGTAGGATGAAACATGACCATAAACATGCAAGACCATTAGGGATAAAACAGGCCCACAAATATGCAAAATGTGGCATGAGGGATGAAATAGGCCCAATGACATGCAAAGAAACGTAAGGTGAAGATAAGAAGTGCTAACACAAGACGGACGCAATAGGCCTAGATCGTGTTTGACTATGTAAGGTGAAGCTAAGAAGCGCAAACACAAGGGGGACGAAAAAGGCCCATGTCATGTTTGATTATGTAAGGTGATAAGTGGACTAGGAGGACTTGGGATGGGTTTATGTATAAAGATGTTTTTATGAGTCAACGCCTTTGTATCTCACTAGGCTTTCCAGTATGACGTTGTAGTTTGGCGTGTATCTCAGGTGATGACTTTTAGTTGTTGCTTTGATGATGTCTTTAGAGACTTCTTTGAGTGTTGGAGATTTCACGACACATACTTTTAGTCTATGTAATATGTTTGAGTGTTTGTTTATGACTTTGATGTTGTGATATTTGAGTTGACATCCAATGAGCTTTTGACTTAACCATTGTTTTGGAAAAATGTTTTGTGATCCAGGAATTATGACTATCAAAATGAAGAATTTTCTTCAAAGTTTTTATCACAAAATGTTTTTAAAAGTGGCCGAATTTCGGGATGTCACAGTATATGCTCACTGTAAATCAATATCTGTGTGATGACACCTATGAAAATGGGAGTTAAAATAGTTATATGATTTGGGATGTCTTGCAGACCATCCCATAGCTGGAAGCAGGCCGTCGAATCTTGATTGCTTATATAACGAATGATTATACCTTATTCTTTTTGCAGTGACAAACTAGTTTCAAGTATAATAAATCTTAAGGTGCTGCAATAATTGATCCAAAAAAATTCAACAAGTTACTTGTGCTGTTTAAAACATCATCATAAATCACTTTGTACTCTTTAAGGGATACATCTAACTAGTTGTGTAAATATGTCTGAGTTAGATGCCAATAATTTTTCACTGATCGAGAGAATCATCTATTAATTGAAATCCATAATTTCCATCTTTAATAACATATTATATGTGTGATGTACGGATAAAATTTATTTGTAATTTCATTCATATGTGGATATGAATTATACGTTGTTTGTTCTTGGTTGAAGTATGAGTTATGCATTGATTCATCCTGGTTGAATTAGAAACCATGGATCACTTGTTCCTCGTTAAAAATGAATTGAACATTGAAGGTTCCCAAAAGAAATACGTGATGTGCTGCTTTGACTCTTGGTTTAAATCAACCAATTTAGATCCACTAATTTGACATATATATAGAAAACTATGGCTACTGAGGATCTTGAGTTGACGTGAAAATTCACCATATGTTTTTGTGTTGCAAAACTAATACAAACAATATATGTTTGAAAGAAAAATGATATAGAAAAAGAAACGTGGATAGAACTTATATAGATAAAGATTAGTTAAAAATTTCAAGACTTTAAAATCAAGATTATAAACATTTGAAATGATAATAAAAACTAATAAAGATGTAAATTAAAAAATAAAAAATGAAAACTTTATAAAATCATATAATTTATAAAATAAAAGTAATAAAGAATAAAATAATTAAGTTAAAATAAAAACAAAAGGAATAAAAATTCTAAAATAATACGGGCTGTTTGAGTGGTTGATGGGAGAAATATATTTCATAAAAACTATTTAATAGCAAAAAAAAAAAGATTTAAATTATTAGAAAAGAGCCAACATTTAATTCAATGTTATAGATGCTTTAAACCCATCTTCAATGGATGATCTTTATTTTGACTATAAGTTATTACCACATCTTCTTTCTACTAATATATATTATAATTTAAAATAGGCATATGGTTAATCTTTTTCAATATATATATATATATATATATATATATATATATATATATATATATATATATATATATATATATATATATATATATATATATATATTAAATTTAACTAATTTATCTATATCTATTCTAATTTTGTTTGTCATTTATTTAAAATATGCATATAATGAATTAATTAGTAAGAAATAACAAATATTTAGAACATACATATCATTAATTGGGTAAAATTAACCGAGAGAATTGTGATTTTATATATATATATATATATATATATATATATATATATATATATATATATATATATATATATATATATATATATATATATATATATATATATATATAACCCCTTAATATACAATTGATTGGTCAATGAAAAAATATTGACTTCAACAAAGTTGAGCAATGATAAGTGATCAAATAAATAATAATTTGGTTATAAAAAACTCATTTTAAAAACACTCTAACTTGTATGTGTGTATGTGTGCATGTACATGTGAGTGTGCGTGTGTGTGCTAGTATTCATACACCCTCTTATTAAATATATATCCAAAAAAACATCAATTCAAGTAGTGTACAAATAATAGTGATAGAGTGTATGGTTAGTAAATTAAATACTAACAAATTCATTTGAGGATGTATATTTAGTACTAAGATGTATAAATATAATAGGTTTATAATTTAACAAAAAACAAAATATGGCAACAAACAAGAATAGAAAGTAACAAAGACGAAATTTTAATAGATGATCGAACTTTTCTAATATCAAAATATAGATTCGAGATCGATATTATATTTCATTTTAGGGTTAGGTAAAAAAAATTATAAATTATGTCTAAGGGAAGAAAGAAAACTTGTTGGAAATTAATGAGAAATCTGTTGGTATTTATGAAGATAACTTTGTTGCTACTCCACCTATTAAATGCAATTCAAATTTAATTAAATACTCAAAGAAAATAAATGTATTTTAATATATTCCCGCCACTCACCTTCATTTACTGCTTTATTAATATATTTGGTGCTGCAAAAACTTCGATATAAATTTATACCAATTAATATTGGTCTAGTGAACTAAAAATTCGTGCATCTCTCTCGGTCTTATATGGTATCTGTAAAAAAAATATAATATATTAATAGTTATAGATGAATCTGTTAGTAATATTTTATAAACTTTGTTGTCTAGACATCAAAATAAAATAGACAAATAAAGTAAATAATAGATAGGTTTAGGATACAATAGGAAACGAACGTATTCTAAGAAGAATTATCATCTTGAGTAACACTAAGTCCGTTTTGAACATAAGTTGTCGGTTTTGTAGCAGAAAACAGAATTCAAAATTAAAAACGTTTTCAAATAATAAAGTTGCCATCCTAAGATATAATTGAGAAACAAAACACAAGAAAAAATGGAAAAATCTCGTGGACTTGACATTGATCCCCCAAAATGGGCCAAAACGATGAAGCCCATAAACATGACTGCCTCTATGAGAACTTGAGAAGTGAGATTGTTAAAAACACTAAGGTCGCGTTTGGTTCGCAGAATGTTTACGAAGGAATTGGAATCTGTGATGGAATTAGAATCTGTTAGGAATTGGAATCCAATTCAATATCCTGTGTGGTTGACAGGAAATGAAATTAGAATCCAATTCCATTTTCTGTTTGGTTGGAAGGAAAAGCAATTGCAATTTTTGTAAATTGACAAATTTGTCCTTTTTGCTTTTTGGTTTAGTTTTACTATGGTTTTCAATTTATATGTACATAAATATTATACAAAAAGACATAATTGCCCTTTTTGATTAAATTTACTTTGTTACGTAATTGTATGGTCAAAATATATTATGTAAATGTTATACAATAGAACTTCACTTTACGAACATCATGCTAATAAACATCATGAACTATATAACTTATAAACATCATAACATATATTGTGATGTGTATTAGAATCATTCTAATACACATTACAATAGCGTTAACAAAAGTACATAACAATCTTTCGATACATCACGATCGAAGATACCAAAAACTTACAAATCCACAATGTATTTAACATACTGGTAAACATCCCAACTGATAATCCTACCCTTCCAAAATGTATTTGACCCAAGCCTCCCTATCGCCTTCTTCAATTTCCCATAAATTTTGTACGTTTATAGGATCACTTCTTATCTTTGTCAAAGCTTTGAACTTCTCCAATTGACTTAGTGAAGTCATCTTTAAAATCTTCGGTGGTATTTTCTCACTCAGTTCATTGATCTTCATGTCTAATTTAATACCTTGACTCAAGTCCTTCGATATTTCCTTAAGACTTTCTATGATCAAGCCAACCGCATTGTTGAACCCATCGTCGCTTCGAGTTTTCCTCTTCTTGGAACGAACACTTTGTGAAGTTGCTTCATGATGCACACTTGTATTACGGCTAACTTCTTCAGAATCAAGGAAACCATCATCCGACCGTTGTATTTCCTCTTCTAAGTTCACCTCTTGCTCTATGTCAAGGAAATATTTAGCTCTATTTCCGTGAGCTCGGTCTTTTCCAAAAACAATGCAAAGCTCTTTGTAGTAAGGAAATTTTTTGTGTTTCCATCTAGCCGCGTCTTTATGAATCTATTTACCAACATGATAAAAATATGTTATAGTTGCTTATTTGTAAACAAATGAAATATAATTATTATAACACTTACATCAAGGTACGCCTCCCAAACTAGATCCTCGGCCGTAACACAATGGTTTATGTTGTCATACCCAAACCCACTTGTGTTTGTACCATTTAGCAAATCATACACACATTGCCAATCTTTCTTCATGGTTTTTATTTTCGATTCAATATGCGGCTTACCTAAAAGACTCGAAGTGGGAAGTGATTGTTTCAATGCTTGCTCGAGGTGTTGTAAATAACCAGATTTAAAACCATTATCAGCTTTAAATCCTCCAACATTTGTCATATTCACCAACGCCTCAACTAGTTTCGCTTCTTCGATACTTATCCATGGCCTATAATTCCTAATTTGACTTGTCATTCCTATAATCATAACGACAAGCAAACGATAAGCAATACAACATATTATATAACATGTATATGAAACGAAGGCAACAAATTTTCCAATTATTTAACAATAAAACATGTTCAACATAGACTCGACCAAATTATCTTTAAATATAATGATATGAAAAGTAATTTAATTGGCCCTAGATTTAAACATAGACTTGGCCAAATTATCTCTAAATATGGTCCATTCGTCAGAATTCCCTTTAGAAGTAGTAGTATCGCCATCGTCATGTCCAGCATCCCCGGTTCCCTCGTCAAGCTCACATTCGTTGTCCAATGGAACTACTTCCATTTCTTGCCTTATAAAGTTATGAAGGAGACAACACGCCATTATGATCTGATTTTCAGTTTCAGTCGGAAAATATGACTGGTCTTTTAGTACTCCCCATCTTCCCTTCAATAGCCCAAAACATCGTTCGATAACATTTCTTGCAGACAAATGTTTCATGTTGAAGAATTCCTTTGCTGTAGTAGGTTGGTGTCCATGATGCCATTCATTCAAGTGATACCTTTGACCTCTATAAGGCGCTAGAAAACCCTTTCCATTTGTGTAACCGGCATCAACCAAATAATAACCTGTAAATACGATTTATAATTAAAAACAATTTATAATTGAATGGTAGTTAAACGTATATTTACATACCCGAAGTTGGAACTTTCAATCCATGTGGTCTAAGAAGAACATCCCGAAGAACTCTACCATCCACAGCCGACCCCTCCCATCCCGTTAACACGTATATAAATTGCATATATTGGGAACAAACCCCTAGAACGTTTGTTGCAATGTCATTTTTCCTTGTTCTATATCAAGCATTTTCTTCAGCCGGAACTATACACTTTATATATGTTCCATCCAAAGCTCCTAAACAATTCGTAAACCATTTCCATCTATGATCGGTACAATCATCGGGAACGGGTTCGGGCTTCTTAAGTAAACGACTATGCAATCGGATGACTGCATTACAAACCCGAGAAAAATGTCTACTAATCGTTTCTACTGATTGACGAAATCGACATATGATGACACGATTTTTAACATTGTGAGCAAGAATATGGAGAAAATGGCAACTTGTTCATCAATATCCATGTTCCTAGTTGGTTTTAGGCCTCCGAATGTTTCAAGCATAACACATAACTTAGTAAAACATAGTCGAGACATTCTAATTTGTGATATAGACATAGTGTCACTCTCATAAATGAATCTATGTAGTATAGGATATCGATCTACATTTGAAGAAAAGTGCTTAAGACGTCGTTTATCTTTTTGTTTTTTGAACATCATCAACAAGAGGACTACAACAATGTGCAAAACCACATTCCACCAAGTTAAAATCAATGAAGTTTGCCTCTGTCTATGATTGTGTGTTGTTAAACTAAGTCGAGACATTTCCCTGTTCATATAAAGTCAAACCAATAATAATTTATAGCACATAAACATTAAATACAACAGCTTTAATCCCACTCTACATTCGAGGCATTAAAATCAGAAGGGTTTTCATTTACCAACAATATCAGAAGGGTTTAATCCATCAAAATCAGAAGAGCATGAAATACAGATCGATACTACACAATAAGAAGGGTTTAATCCAACAAAATCAGAGGAAATCAGAAGAGCATGAAATTCAGAAGAGCATGAAATTCAGACGAGCATGAAATTCATAGGAAATCAGTCGATGTTTAAAGCCTTCCAGTCGATGTTTAAATGCTTTACGAGAAACATAGCGAGAGAGAGAGAGAGAGTACCTCACTGACCGGTAGAATCCTTCCAATTGATGTTTAAATCAGCGATGGAGGAAGACAACCTGTAAATCGTCGATGCCTCCTGTCAAGAACAAGGAAATCGGGAGAAATACTGATTACGGGGTGGACAGAAAAAGACCGAAAGCGAGAGAGACAGAGGACGATGGAGGAGGAGAAAGAATTTACCAGGTCGTAGTTGTATCAGGAAGGAACGTGAAAGCAAGAAGGAACGAGATTTGTTTTCACGAACGTATGAAGAAGAGATAGCGTTTAAATTAGAAAAGGGGTAAAAGTGTAATTTGCCACAATCCTTATTGAATAGCATTTAATTCCTTCAAAGTTCCGCCGGATTTGATTCCCACGCTTTTGATGGAATGTTTTCCCTTTCTAGAATTCCAATTCCTGATTACACCTTGAACCAAACGCAACATTTCGAGGGAATTGGATTCCAATTCCCTCGAATTCCTTTGAATTCCAGCGAACCAAACACGCCCTAAAAGTGGATTGATCCAATCCTGAACTACATGAAATTTTTGGGGCTAGGCTGAAATTTTACCATCCAAATGTTTGATGTCTTTATATTTGGCTATTTTATTTTTGTTTTAGAGTTTCCAGATTTGTTGTTTATTGAATGAATCGTTATGACCGATTATAACCGGCTATAGTTTATTTCTTGTTTGCCATAACGGTATAATCAATATAACCAACGAAACACACACTGAAATCAGAGGTCAAAAAACCAAAATTTCAAAACATAAAATATTTAATTTGGTCATCTTGTCTCCTATTTTGATAATATATTACATTAGACAACTTTCTACTTCTCAAGATAACAATTTTCTACCCGTTAGATCATATTCTTTTGAGTTTAACCGGAGAAAGAAAACAGAATAAATATATATTTTTTGAAAGCTACATGTTGTATCTGTAAGCGGAGTTTCTTAACTAGCACCACCATAAGCAATAACCCTAGAATTTTTTCACCAAAAGTAGTAGACCAAAATATCAGTCTATTCTTAGTAAGCATAATTTATCATCAAGAAAATATTAAACTTTGCAAACAGAAAGCAACATATCATACTTTTAACTTCATGTCATAAAAATTCCCTATCACCCATAAGATTACTATAGAACTAAGCGAAAACCCGCGCGTTGCGCAGAAAAAAAAATTATATCGTTAAAATATAGACAAATACATGTTATTCTCATACCATTTTTAAAAAGTTTATATAACATGTCTTTATTATTTTCAATTATATGATAATAGATACATGTATGAA
Source organism: Cichorium intybus (assembly GCA_023525715.1). Taxonomy (NCBI): domain Eukaryota; kingdom Viridiplantae; phylum Streptophyta; class Magnoliopsida; order Asterales; family Asteraceae; genus Cichorium; species Cichorium intybus. Next base: position 103,842,035 of record CM042015.1, read on the forward strand.
AATTTTAGAAGACAAAAAATTGTAAAAATTACAATAAATAAATACAATTCATAAAAAAATTATAAATAATATGGTTCAAGATAAATAAATATCCCAAACTACATGATTTTAATATCATCTACCTACACTTTCATGCCACTCAAATATTTTAAATAATACGTTTTTATTGATAATAATATAGACATATTTCAATGGTGTTTACCGTATGATATATACTCAAAATCACACATTGCATCAATTATGCGATTTGGGATTTTGAAAAACACTAACTCTATCACGAAAGTTTAAAATTAGATTATATATTATGATGCATGTTATTTTGTGCAACTTGATAAATGAATACAGAGTTCATATTGAGATCGACCCGCTTTATTTTTAAAGTTCGAACTCATTAAAATAAAATATATAAAACTTTTACTATATAATTCTTTGAAATTTAATATTTGGAAATGTTTCCAACAATAAAAACTGACTAATTATTTATATAATTGTTTTATAGTGTGATCAAACTTTCTTTTATAGTGTGTTATTTTATTTCATTTATTTATAGAATAAGATTTTTTCTTAAGTTGGTTTATCATTACGATGTGTGATCAAACTTTCTTTTATAGTGTGTTATTTTATTTCATTTTCTTATCCCACATCGCTTAAGAAATACAACTAAAGTGACATCAAACATCTATAAGTAAAGAGCCTAATATATTTCTTATCTCACATAATATAATAAACAAATTCCAAGGGAAAGCAGGTCTTTATAAGTAGAGAGGCTAAAACTATTTTCCTGATATATTTGTTGTTTTGTGTTATTGATTGTAACCAGCTTAGACAACAGTTAAAAGATTCAAATGAACCATTGGTTCGAGCTTTAAGACCGATCTCGTAAAAATTGGATGGGTATCCACCGGTGCCCATTTCTATTTTTTTCTAAGAGTATTCAAATTAATGTGATACATGAAAAAATTTATTCACGTTGATTGAATAACCTCATTTATAAGATTTATTATGAAGATAAATAAATTTGTTTCAAGTTTGAACGATGTTCAAACATTTACCGTTTGAACTTTTTATATATATAAATATTATTAAATCGGAAAATGTTATCAATGTTGTCACCACATATTGAACTATGACGCTATGAACTTGCAACCTAATCGATTTTAATAGTTTTTAACCTAATTTAATATTCATATTTTTAGTTTCAATGTTTTCGAATCTAAAACAAAATAGTAAAATCTGTTGAAACTATGAGATAAAAATATGTTTTCATGCTAAATTGACTACTAATTAATAATAGACTTTGGAAACTTTGGTATGATAAAAATTGAAATATAAATGTGCGAAGCAATATAATACAAATAAAAATTTTCAAATTACTGTAGTGAAAGATAAATAATTTATCTTAAAACATGTTGTTTTGATAATATTTTCTTATAATGCGTGTGTGTGTGTGTGTGTGTGTGTGTGTGTGTGTGTGTGTGTGTGTATATATATATATATATATATATATATATATATATATATATATATATATATATATATATATATATATATATATTTCAACTTAGTTTGTTTGAACAATGCTTAAACGTTTGTTATTCAAAAATTTTATGTACATAATATCGCGTAAATCTAAAAAACGTCAACACCATTGTCATTTTTTACTATGACATACTTAAAAGTCATATTATGATAAAGTGATGGACAATGTAATTATATTAGTGGTATCATATAAGGGAAAGATGAAAGGTTAGATAGATGTGTGAAACAATATGGCACAAAGAAAAAAATCAAAATAATATGATAAAAGATAAATTATTAAAGTTGAATCACATTGTTTCGAATGATCTTTTTATATGATATATTTAAAACGTTCAAAAATGAAAACTTTTATGTATATACATACTTTTGAGTCGAAAAATGTTTATATCGCTTTCATTTTTTACAAACGACATATAAACTTTCAACGTAATCAAGTTTTTAAAAGTTTTGATTAATTTTAGTTTTCATTTTTGAGTTTAAATACTTCAAGAAGTTGAAAAAATTAGTAGAATAATTTAAAACTTTGTGATAAAAACTTGTTTTATGATAAAATGATCACTAATAATAGACTTGAAAGTCATATTATGATCAAACTTGATGGATAGTGGAAGCAAATAAGTGGCATTAAATAAGAGAAAGATGGAAGATCATGTATGTATGTGAATCAATGTGGGACAAAGAGAAAAAAAAATATATTTGTATATTGAAAAGTCATTGAAAATATGAAAAGACATGGAAGTTTCAAATCAATGTGGTGCTTGGAAATATGCTTATTGTATAAGATATATAGAATATAGATATAGATATACATACAAATTGAATTTCAAATTCTGGGGTTTGTATAAAAATTTGCATATAAAAGAACCGAGTTGCATTATGATTTTATTTAATATGCTTCGGTTTCACATCTATCCGTTGCTCTTTTCCGGTAAAACATGCACCATTAAACACTTGTTTATCCATAAGGCTGTGCGGAATGCATACAACGTGAGAGGCATGGGGAGTATGTGGCAAACCGCCCCCCCCCCCCCCCCCCCCCCCCCCCCCCCCCCCCCCGCGTGGCCATGGCTTGGCATGGAGAAGGCAACGACGAGCAATGGCACTTTTTCGAATGTTGGAGTTTTGACCGTTGGTAAAAAAATTAACTTTTTAAATTTCAAACCATTTATATATATATATATATATATATATATATATATATATATATATATATATATATATATATATATATATATATATATATATATATACACACACACACACATTCACAAAACTTACATCTTTTTTCACACATACACAAACCAAAATGGATCCAAACTCAAATTCATCTCCTCACAACCCGAACCAAAATACTTCTCGACAATACCCGTCTCTCGATTCACCAACCGGTTCGTTTATGAACTTGCTACAACAAGGATCCGACATTCCGCAACAAAATTTGTTTCAACAACCGTTCCATCAAAACTTTTTTCAACAACCCTTTCTGTACCAACAACCATTCCCCTTCCAACCTAACGCGTATCCTCCACAATTTCAACCTCAATTCCAATCTTCGCAACAACAACAAGAAATACAACAACCTGTCCCCCGAGCTTGCAGATTCGGTATCGAAAACACAACCGGGAGTAGAGGTGGAACCGCAACGGAGAAGCAAAAAAAGAACAAAAAAGTAACCACGGCTCAAAGGGGTCAACGGAATTGGAAGGAAGACGAAGAAGCGGCGTTGGCGGGGGCTTGGCTCGCGATTTCTCAAGACGCTGTGACCGGGACAAACCAAACCGGGGAAACTTTATGGAATCGTATTTTAGATCATTTTCACGAGAGGATGGGTAAAGGTGTGTACCGAAACACCAATTGTGTTTCTAGCAAATGGCACGGTTTACGATCGTCGTGTACGAGTTTCAACGACATTTTCAATAACCTTACCAAAATGCAAAAAAGTGGCCGGTGTGATTTCGATGTTTTGAACACGGCACTCCAACAATATCGCCGACAACACGTCACTCGCATATGAAGGCATGAGAAGTTTTACGAATGGGACCAAAATGGGCACTTAAACCGGATGTTCTTACACAATCCTCGGGATCCAACAAACGCTCGAGAACATCCGAGTCAAACAACCAAACCCAACATTCCGACGGACGTACCGAGTTCGATCTAAACGACGACTTTGAAGAAAACAAATCGGAACCGGAACCGGAACAAACACCTCAACGGCCACAAGGGAGAGATAAAGGAAAGCGAGCGGCCTCGTCTTCGGGTAAAAACGTATCCCACGTGGACGAGTTTGCTTATTTTAAATCGACGTTGGACGAACACCTCCAAGTTCAAAAATCAAAACTACGCATTAAAGAGGAGGCGGCTCGTCGACAAGAGCTCGTAGCCGACATGAACATTTTGCGCATGCCCACACACGACGTTGAACCCGCGGATCTCGAAATGATCCGCCAAATCAAACAACAAATTCGCAAAAAATACGCACGCAACCAAAATAATCCGTAATTTTAATTTTTAGGATTTCTAATTTTAATTTTTAGGATTTCTAATTTTTATTTTTAGGATTTGTAATTTTTCTTTTTAGGATTGTAGTTTTTATTTTTAGGATTTCTAATTTTAATTTTTACGATTTGTAATGTTTATTTATTTTAATGAAAATTTAATTTTTTGGATTTTTATTTATGTTTGTATTTAAATTAAATCAAAAAAAGAATTGGAGTTCTATTAAAAATAAATCAAAAAATAAATAATTAGATGATGTGGAGTGGTGACTATTTCCTTGGTGGTGTGGTAAACAAGGAAGTTGATGTGTCCGTGACGTGGCACCACTTTTCATGTGGGAACCAATGGAGACACTCATCATAGCCTAACAAAGACACCGAAATCAGGAGGTGGAGTGGTCAAATTACATTTTTCAGTCCTCAAGAGACCACCTAAAGCATCATCATCACCGGCAGCCACAACCGCCGCTCCGTCCACAGTAAGCCGGCAGGAGTGGTGGCATCGCTGCTGCCCGATTCCTTTATCTGTCTTAAAAAATCACACTAACATCCTACCCAGGGGCGGACTAAGTAAGGAGCCAGGGGGCACACGTCCCCCCCCCCCCCCCCCCCCCCCCTAAAATTTTACCCCATAGAGTAAAAAAAATAATTTATATATAGGTGCTCGCTCTCTAAAAAAAGGTGCTCCCCGTTTTAGAAAAATGGTGCTCCCGATGTCTTTTTTTTTTATATATAGTTGTCGAAAAAAATGGTGCCCCCGTGTCCATTTTTTCTGGGTCCACCCCTGATCCTACCTCTCGGTCTCTCTGAATCCCTACTGCAGCACCAACCACTATTTCCTATCAACCTTGCTGTCATCGCCGATCTACAGACACGAGTCCGCCGGTGGTAGCGCCAACCGGTGCTTCATCATCTTCTTCTTTGTGGGTTTCTTTTTTTTTCTATCTAATCAGTTTTTATGCTTCTATGTTTCTAGTTTCAAGTTCAACAAACAGTACCGACACCACCACCTTCACCGATCTCCACTGCCGCCGTGTCTGCAGCGCCACCAGTGCTGTTTTCTTCTCCGGCCAAGACCGCCTCGGCAGCAGCAACAATATTGTTGTTGTCTTCAATTTCTCTGTTTCTTCAATTGTGGGTATCACAAAAAGATCTCACTGGTTCTTTACGTATCTCTTCCTCTCTACCGGAATTGGTTTCGCTTGCCATGCATATATTATGCGAAGATAGAGAGAGGCGGGAAGACAATACGTTCTAACGTAAGCCACCTGAATTGATTTTTTTTTTTCTTTAAATGGAATGTTATATTTGTATTCCCTCTTCTTTCATTCTTTATTCAAAAACTACCCTCCACTATATTTTAATTATTTTCAACCTTGGCTTAAAATTAGATTTATATATTTTGTGTTAAAAACGTCATAACCCTTTTGACTTTGTTTAATGTCCCAACTAGAGTTTTCATGATTACGAATTTGATATATCAGTCCATTTCTTTTATTATATATATACTAGATACACTATAGGGTCGTGTTTAGCACGACCCATGGAAGGTAGTCGTTGATGTGTGGTTTGTTTGTTAAGTATGATGCTATAATTGATTAAAATGAAAGTCTAATGCTAAAAGTCGCAAAGACACAAATGTGTCAAAACTGTTTCTTTCATTTTGGACGATTATTCAAGTGTTTTTATATAACAAAGAAATGAATAGAGGTACATTCTTATTGTTTCTCTTATTGTTTCTTTTCGCCGAGGAGTTGGGAACCTTTTCTAAGATGGATATTATAAGCATGTATTATTCATTATATAATGAAAAAACTGCAAAAATGGTCCCTGTGGTTTACACTTTTTTAGGAAATTGGTCCAAACGTTTAAAAAATTGGAAGAAACGTCCTTTTCAGAAACTTTATATGTGAATTTATTTTTCGTCCAAACTGAAATGCCTAATTTACCCTTTTAATATCATTTTCTCTTTTCTTTTTACCTATTTACATATTTTAATAATTAATATATATATAAATAAATAAGTTAAATTAAATACCCAACCTACCTCTCGTCCCCTCTCTCTCTCGATCTCCACGCCGCCGCTGCCTCCGCCTGTTCCTCGGTCTCCCTCTTTTGCAAGCTCCAAGCTCCCACTGATTCCCTCGGCAGCCCAATCCGTACTGCCTCCCTCAACCACCATCAACGATGACAGAAACCCACCGGATCCATCGCCGGACTGTGTGTATCTAAGTCCCATCGTCGGACTGTGTGTACCGGATCCATCAAGGACGCCAGAACTTGGCATTTATTCTAGCGACGCGCCGTCAACACCTTCATCACCGTCGTCGTTCAGTAGTCCGATTGCGAGAAATTGGAAGAGCTTCTGACTTCGATGTGGTTGTCGCACCAAAATACCGTGACGGAAATCACAGTTGATTCAAATGGAGATTACAGAAATTACAGTTGATTATGCAACATGTGTGTGTATTTATCGATTCAGATTCAATGCGGAGCTCATCTGGTGCAACCTGGTTCATTAGAGAGAGTGTGTGTGTATCGATTTGTAGATTCAGACTCTGATTCCGGAATTGTGAGTTTGTTAGCTTCGTTTTCTAGATATGTGGGTTTGTTCTAGTTCAAACATGAATTAATATTTGTGGGTTTTTTGGCTCGTTCTTGGTTCGCATGAATTCTGCAATTGCAAATGGAAGTTCCAATTTCGCTAATTCAGATGTTGAGCAACCGAATGGGTTTGGTTTTGTGAAATTGGTTGATTCTAATGCTAATTTTGTTCAAGTTTCTGGATTAATCTATACTAGTGATGTTGATTTATCGATTAGTTCTGGTTTGGTTGGATCTGTTAAGATTATCGAGAATGACTATTCCGATTCTGTGATTTTGGGTTTGTCGATTGGAAAATTCAACGAGATGGGACTATGGTGTCGTCGGCTTTGAATATGAGAGAGAGAGAGAGAGAGATTTGAATATGAGAGAGAGAGAGAGGTGAATTTTTTTTATTTTTTAATTATTAAAAAATATAAATATGTAAAAAGAAAAAGAAAAACGAAATTAGAAGGGTAAAATAGACTTTTCAGTTTGGACCGGGACTAATTCCACATATAAAGTTTCTGAAAAGGACGTTTCCTCCAATTTTTAAAACGTTTGGACTGCTTTCCTGAAAAAGTGTAAACCACAGGGACTATTTTTGCAGTTTTTTCTTATATAATATATAATTTGATTTCTAAACTAACACTCAGAATCTTTATTTTGTATATCCAGATCACATAGTCTCTTGCACCGGTCCTTTGCCAATAAGTAGCTTACCTTAAAAGTTAAAGAGTATATCAATATATAATCACAAGAATCATGATATTATTACATTCTTCAGCTGGCAGAAACTTTAGTCGTAAAACATTTATTAAAAACATTATCCAATATTTAAACTTTGGAATTTTTAGTAAAATTGCATCATCGTAAATAAACAGTACTACTTCATATCTAAATAGTGCTATTTTAGGTTGATGCATAACTATTTAAGTTATACCTTCATTGTAAAATATATCAATTTCTCATATCAAGATTTACTTCATAGCACTATAACATTTAAAAAAAATTATATGCATAAACACACATTTCACACACTTATCTCTCTTATGCAACCGGTAAAGAAATAACTGCTTTCGACCACCATTTTCATGTATCTCCATCGACAATGATAGATTGATATCGATGTTACATAACCTGCAACAAATCAAAACATCATCAATGTTATTCTCTTGAATTATGATAAATATAAGAACGAATTAAAAAGTGGTATTTAATAAATTTTACAACCTTACCAGCTTTGATGAATCGGAGATGGTCTTTGTGAACTTTTTTAATCACATTCTATACCTGCATATCCAAGAAACAAACTGCCAAAACACTTCAACTTTAGCAAGGGTTAAAGGGTAATTTTATCAGACTAAAAACTAAATTATGCCTTTTGACAGCAAGTTGTTTGAGACAAAACTATAGTAAGCAAACCTTGGTGGTTCAACTCTTAATGCACCTCTCCTTATAACATCATTAGTGTTAGAAGCTCCTTTTGTGAAGATGTGATATTTTTGAAAGAACAACAAATATTTTAAGGCGATATAAGATGTAAATATCCAAATTAAGGATAATTCATCATGTAGTAATATACTTAAAAGTATTTACAATACAATTTTAATAATTGGGATATTTCTCATTCCCAAAACACACCGGTCCTTAATAATTTCCCCTACACCCAAAATATCTAATTAAAACCATAAGTTATTTAATTACATATAAATGTGTATTTTAAAACCTTAACACCAAAATATCTAAACTGAATCGACGATTGTTACCATAATTGTGTCCATTTTTTCTTAATATAACTATACATATACCTGTAACTTTTAACGTCAAACATACAAATATTAGTTTATTTTGTATTGATTCTCATAACTGATGCGTTTCTTAGTTATTGTTTAAACTTTCAGACTTCATGTCACATGTTAAGTAAACACAAAAGTAATCTAATAAAAAGAAAGAATTTAACATATTGTCTTAATAGCAAATATGTCATCTAGGACGGATGTGTTCTTACGCTAAAGCCATAGAGCCGTCTTTTGGGTTTTCCAAAACACCTATATACGGCTCAATGACAGACATCCCAGCTAGTGAGTGTCTTCTGTGTCCAAAATTCAAGTTGCTATTTCATAATAACCATCATCTCCTTTGCCCGTGAAGGACCATTTACCCAATTGTTCCTATAAAATTCAAGAAAGATATGTTACCCACATGCTTGAATGGTAAAGAACATGAAAAATTATGTTGGAGAACGTTACTATCAATTTCTGATTCTCCGTTCTTCGGTAGCAAGAAATGCGTTTGTAGAGACAAAAGTAGGAACAGAAGCCAATATTGGTAGAAGATCGGAGGACGGTGGGTGCTCGAGAACAAAGCAGGAGACAAAGAATATGATTTTGGGGGTCTTTTTTTACCAATATATACCAACATCATTACACGTTAGAGTACCCCTAGTTATTGAAAACCTGCAACTAAAATTAAAATCAAAACATAAAAAGTAGGATTTTAGTCGTATAAGAAAAAGAAGAATAAGGTGTACAGGAAATGCATCTACTAATCAAACCATTATAAGCACAAAAATTTCATCGTATTGGCACAAAAGTGGTGGGCAGATCTCTCAACACCTGCAAAATAGAAAAAGAATAAACACATCAATCAAACGAAGATTAAATAGAACAGTTGACAACAAGAAGTAGAAACCTATCAAGGAAACACGACGATACGAACGGATATGTTTTTGAAGTGATTCGAAACCATTGGGCAGAGATCGTGAAACCTTCACAGAGAAAAATTAAGAAATTGACCCTAAAAACACCCGAACTTCTAGAAAAAGAAATCGACAAATCAAACATGAAACCAATTCATACTTTGCTGAAAAATTAGCCCCATAGATGACTGCGAGAACTGTAGCTATTTTAAGGAGATGTTTTCTTTGATTACGCACAAAACTCACATCCTCGATTTAAGACGGTAAAGTGGTGGTGGATATGAATGTACTTAATTGAAAGGAGAGAAGAGTGCAGCGGTGGCATCTAAGGGAAGAGAAGAACTAACGCGAGGTGGAGAAAATCATTTGAGAATAGAGATGGTATTGAAGAAGCATGTTAGACCTAAAGCGTCTTTTTTGGAACTGATCTCCTGATATGATGGTTGAACTTAGAGAAGGAAAATCGATGCTAAAAATCGATTTGCCCTAAATGAAAAAAGCATGTGACGATAAGAGTTATAAGTGGCTCATCAGCAACTACCTTAACCCTTTAGAAACCCCTAAACATCATTATCAGCTAACCGAATTGCAATGGCGGCAGCGGAGGGTTAGAGAGAAGGAGAGATAGTGGTGCAAAAGGTGAAATATTGGTGCGATGATGTTGGCAATGGTGACGTACAGAGGAAGGTTGGTGATGGTGTTAATGGGAATGAGGAGATGGTAAACTCAGGAAGAAGAAGTAAGGTTCACCAGGTGTTCCCCAAGGACAGATGTCCTTCTCTCTTAGTTCCAAATCCGTGACTCACCATGAAAAATCTTTCCTAAATACAGGGCACGTTTCGATTGGACTACTGAGGCGGTGAAAGCAACCAGGTGGAAAGTTTTTTGAACCGGCTAAAAATAGTCAAACGTGCCCAACACGCGAAAAATGGATTGAGTGCACTTCATCTATTTTCTGCTGAGTTGTCACTCCTAAAAGCATACCTCCTTAATTTCTAGAGCCCCATTTGCTCAAAATCCAAGCAATAAGGCGATTGTATATAATAATGATATATATATATATATATATATATATATATATATATATATATATATATATATATATATATATATATATATATACACACACACTTGCTATGTATATAAGTTTGCTTACTAAACCACCGATACGACTTCGTATTGCATGTATATCGCTTATTTTCTTATTCTCGTATTCTTACTTCCTTGATATTCTGTTCGACTCAACGATTATTAAATCATGATCATATCTTCCTCCTTCAACAATCCTAATCGCCTACCCCACCCCAACCACCGTAACCTACACCCCATAACACACCACCCCCACCCACCCCTACCCAATACCATTCACCCACGCCATCGCTCACTCCACCAACTCGACCTTACCATTACCCCCACCCCTATTCCCACCCTACCCAACCATTTCCCTTCCCGTCCTTTACCCCCACCCTATCCATGCACCTCACCTCACCCCATCTCCCACCATACCATACGTTCACATATAAATGTTACGTGATATATTCACATGTGAATATTACATAGTATATTCATATGTAAATATTACATGGTACATTCACATATAAATATTACATGCTATACTCACATGTGAATATACATTTATATGCTATTCACCTATGGATATTTAATATATATTATGTTTGTATTGTATATTCAAATGTTAATGTAACTTTTATGTGTTATATGGAATAATCATATATAAATATGATATTGTATGTTCACATGTGAATATGTGTATAATGTTTTTTTTATAATAACAAAAAATTATTCACATGTCAATATTATGTGGTATTTTCACATGTGAATATCACATGATATATTTATATGTGAATATTATGTGGTATTTCTACATGTAAATATCACATGATATATTTATACGTGAATATTACATGGTATATTCACAAATGAATATTACATGACATATTCACATGTGAATTTGCTTTTATATGTTCTTCGTATATGAACATTATATCTATATTATGTTTATATTGTATATTCAAATGTAAATAGAACTTTTATATTTTATATGGTATAATTATATATGAATATTATGTATAATGTTATTTCATAATAATATTAATAATAGTTATTTATTCAAATGTGAATATTACATGGTATATTCACATGTGAATAGTACATGCTATAATTACATATGAATTTGCCTTTATAAGTTATTCACATGTGAATATTATATATGTATTTTGTTTATACCGTATATTCACATGTGATGGGCGTAGAAAGTAGGGTATCGGTGGTGTGGGGGGTAAGGAGTGATTGGGTGGCTGGGGTGGGGTTGATGTTTTATGGTTTAGGTGGGGTGTGGTGAGGTTTCGAGTGGGTAAGGAGGGGTGTGGTGGGCATTAGTGGGGTGTTAGTGGTTAGATGAGGTTGGGGTGATGTGGGGTGGGTAGGATGGTAGAAGTTGGGGTTGAGTAAGGTAGGGTGGGTTGGGGGTGGTTGTAGGGCATTTGGGGTATGGTGGAGGTGGGGTAGGATAGATGGTAGAGGTGGTGGGTGTAGGGGTCGGGGTGAGTGTGTGGGTGGAAAGGGGGTTGATATTTGTGGTTATGATGTAATTAATTCATTTATGCACATGAAGTTTGGAAATATTTACAATTATGTCACTTTGTAAATTATTTTTCTTATACTATATATGTATGTATATATATATATATATATATATATATATATATATATATATATATATATATATATATATATATATATATATATATATATATATATATATATATATATATATATATATATATGAGAACCACTAAAAAGTGGGGGAGAGTTGTAAGACCCTAATCCTGAGAAGTCAAGTTTCGAGTTTTAAAGAGTCAGAGTTAGCGCATTAAAGGAAACAAAAAATATGGAAAATGGAGAAAAAGGTAATTAGCCCCGCTAACAAGGATGTTAGTGATGCTAATGTTGCTTAACGACGATATTCTGCTTTTTAGTGACGCTATCTTGCCAGCCTGGTGGGTGGGTTTGCACGATCACTGTTAGCGACGTTAACCTTAGGGTTAGCGGTGCTAACTTCTAATTTTGGGCCAAAACGGTAGATTTGTATGCTTGGGCCGTATTTAAAGGTGTTATAACCCTAGGGCAGCCGCATTTTCGTGTTTTCAGCCCCCAAAGCTCCATTTTTCCCTCTCTAGACTTCTTGGTTGAGTTTTTGGTGTTTCTAGCCTTTTTGGAAATATTTTTGAAGCCTTGTGGATGCTTGAAGGAAGGTGGTGATGCTACAAGTGGTTTCTCTTGAGTGAAGCTTCAAAGATCTGCATTTTCTGGACCATTGTGAGTCAAGTTCTCATCTTGATGCTTTTATGGTTCTTGTTAAGATTTAGGTGAATTTTTATGGATTTAATTGTTGTAATGGTCTCTTTTGGTGATTGTCCATGTTTGAGAAGGATAAAGTCAGGAACTTTATGCCTTAAATCCAGGATTTAGAACCTTTGGGATGGGTTAGAGAGTAAGCTAAACTCTCTTTGGTGATTTTGATTAGTTTGGTCCATTTTAGACTTAGATCTTGTCCTTGAATTGGTGTGATGGTTTTAAAATGTTAAAGTTAGGATTTTTATAGACTTAGGGACTGTTTGGAAGGTCCCTGGAAGGATTATGACCTTGGCTGAATGTATTAAGAACTTAATGGACTTTTGGAACTGTTCATGGTTAGCGATGCTAACTTGGGGAGTTAGCGACGCTAACTGTGCCTGTTGACTTTGACCTTTGACCGTGTACTGTTTGACCGGTTTGACTTTTGGTCAAACTTGAGGGTTTGGCATACCGGTCTTAGAGGATTATCTTGTTTGGAATTTAGGAAGTTCTAAGTAGAGTTTATCCTTGTTAGGAAAGTGTGTATTATCAGGATCTGAGGGCACTCGCGTGGAGTGCTATCTAGCTTGAGGTCACGGATTAGGTGAGTCTTTTCACAATACTATGGGTGATGTTACATACGTAGGTAGCCTTTATTACTTCGTGTAATAATGTGATTATATGTGCTTTACGTGTTTTCCGACGAAAGTCGATGACTGCCGGTCTATGGGCCGATGGTGCAGGCTCGAGAGCCGATGACGATGTTTGCCGATGAAAATCGATGACGATGTTTGCCGATGGAATTCGATGACGATGTTTGCCGACAAAAGTCAATGACGATGTTTGTGCTTATGTGATAAATCGTGTGGTATTTTGGGGGAACTCTTATTTGTGCTTACTCTTTCACACTAACTGTTTTTCAAGTATTTGCTGGCTTGAGCTTGGAGCACGGCGCAACTACCGGATCTGAAGTTTTGATAATTAAGTCTTCCGTTGGATAGTGTTTGTAAATGTTTTTGATAAATACGATTTCTAATGTTTAAATAACAAGTTTTAATTTGGATGATTTTATTTGGTAACCCGTTTTATGTATTTGAACCATTTTTAAACGAAAAAAATTTATTACTGGATTTGGGACGTTACATTGTGCATGTTGGTGAGGTTGTTATAAATTTCATTGAAAAAGGTAATTTTCAACCTCATTTCGCGTGGATGTAATTTGATCCATGTTCCTACTCTCTTTTCCAATAAATTATAAAAAGTTGTTTGAACTTTTATCCAAAACGTTACTTGGGTTTGAGAGTCTCCGACAATCGGTTCAAGGGAAACTGAAATACAGGCCTTTACTAAACACAATTCTTCGTCTTTCGTCCAATTCGTCTTTCCCTCGCCTTGCGGTTTTTTTCCTTTCATCCTTAATTCCCGTCGTCGCTCTACTTATTGTGTCTCCTCAACCGTTTCGGGAAATGCCGCTTGCGGTTGTGGTAGTGGTTGTGATGGTGGTGGTTGTGACGATTGCGGTTGGAATCCTTGTTGAAATGCAAAAGCTGGTTGGAAGGGTTGTTGATATGGATTGAAAGGTGAGAATCGTTGTTGGAAAAGCAGTTGTTGTGTGATCGGGGACCTGGATTGGAGTAAATTGACGAAACCACTTTGCAGTGATTCAAAGTTGGGTATTGACGGAGGTGTCGAGTTTAATCCGAATGAATCATACTTACGATTGACGTTTGAAGGTGGGGTGTTTGGATTTTGATCCATAGTAAAATATGTGTGTGAATAAGGTAAAGAAAATAGTTAAAGATGTGTCATATGAAGGTAAATAGTTGAGTTTTTATAGTTTAATTTGTGGTAAATATAAAAGGTAATTTTTTTTTAGATTTAGGTTACATCCATTTGATTGGCCGTTTCCACCCGTTATCCCGAACACGGAGCATCACATCACGCTCCATCATGGAGCACACGGGCCGGTATGCACGCCCATGATGGAGGTGCAGGTCAGCATCACGGACACTCCGTGACATTTACACCGCATGGCCTTCGTTCTGTGAATAGTGATACAACTAGTCAGCTCGAGTTCCATTCGGTAATGTTAAGATGAGTTGGATGTCGTATCCACTATATTGATGGCAATGATGTACTTTGAAAAGAAGCCCATGGTCGGTAGAAAAAACCCAATAGCTATTTGCCACACTCTTTTATCTGATTAGCATCTTCGAACTAAGGATCAATAATCATGTGCGTTTGGGGCTCTCAAGTCCTACTTTGTCTTCCATAATTGTGCCCATTGATTTGATGTTGATATTATTTATGCTTTTTCGCAGGTGAGTATCATTGACCGTAATGCATCTTTGATTGCACTAAACAGTATGTTTCAATTGAATTGCAATGCAACACGGGCTGTGAGTAGCATGTTTATCCCTGGATCAGAATTGTCACACATGTTGATTCTAAGTTATGAGTTGAATGTTCGACGCTGAATGTATAGAGAGTATGCAGCTATATATGTACACTTCTATGTTTATTGTATAGCATTGACTGCATTTAGACAGGTTCGTTTCCGAGATTATTGCATAAGAATGAACATATACATGCATTATAGTTGTGATAATGGGAACAGGGACTTTTGTTATTAAAAGCCAAGTTCTAAGTGGGTCATAAGTATTATTCTTCCATATCACTTGCCATCATAATGGGGACATACGGACTTCCCGTCACGTTGTTTTGATCACTTGTAAAATGAATTATTTTAATCCCTCAATAGTAAAAGTGCTTAATCATGTGTTGCTTTATTTTGATTGGCTGCTATCTTGAGTCGATACAGTATTCGTGAAAGTTTTCATTAGCTTATGCAGTTCGTGTTCATTATTGTGATTATGACGTTCAATTTGGGGACACGCTTTATCACATGGAGCTGTGAAACCTTTTCCTCATTGAATTTTGAATTGACATGTGGGGTGCGTACATGGTTATACCCTTTTGGGGGGCTAAGTGAATCCTAGTTTTAAGTCTCACATATGAAAGCTTCTTTAAGCAGGGTGTCACATGTTAATAGGACATATTGTCCATCTTTATTTGTCCTTAATATCTATATTTTATTTTAACTGTTGAGAAATTAATTGCTAGCACGTTGTTTTGCAGGAAACTACTTTGATGGTCCCAACTAAAACACTCATGAAAACATGCTACAGGTTTGCACAAGCGTTAAATCTTGTGGCCTTTCGTTGATAAGTCGTTGGATAGTTCGTGTATGTGAATTGTTAATGGTCCCCAACTAATAAGTTTATAACTGTTGATGAAAACATTTCAGCTGTGTCTTGATAATGTAGTCTTGTATCTTTCTGCACAACTTATGCTGATCCTACTCTAATTTTCAACATTTTTCGACGTACCCTTTTGTAAATATTTTTTCCTTTATGTGGTACTAGCTAGTATTATATTAGGACATGAAACTGCAACATCTTAGGCATTGTAGCTCTTTGAAGAGGGGCGGACATAGGGGTTGGCTGGGGTAGCAAGTGCTACCCTCAAATTTTTTTGATGTAGTGCAAAATTTTTGGGAAATTTTTCATCGTAGTGTAAATTTCCCGGTGTACTATCCCTAAACTATTGTGTGCTACCCCTGAGATTTTGTTCTGCGTCCGCCACTGTGACTTTGAAACATGTCACTATGCATATCTTTCACGAAAACCAAAAACTGCTGTTTGTAATGATCTACAAAAACAAAAGGCTGTGATCACAAGGGAAAAATGCAAAGCTTCAAGATTTCTTCATTTTTGTATACCGCAAGAAGTACCATATTAGATTGCAAGGTTTGTGTTAGTCTATCCCACATTGGTGCGACACGGTCCTATAAGTTTGTATATATGTTGGAGTCTCCCCTCTCTCCACAATGGCTCTTTTGGAGAGACACTCTTGGGCTCCACATATATTTACATGGTATCAGAGCCGGTGTCCCGCACCCCCGAACCTCATCGAGCCTACGTCTCTGAGGGGGAGTGTTAGTGTATCCCACATTGGTGCGACACGGTCCTATAAGTTTGTATATATGTTGGAGTCTCCCCTCTCTCCACAAGGGCTCTTTTGGAGAGACATTCTTGGGCTCCACATATATTTACAGTTTGGACATATCCCGCAATGTCCTTTTTTGTACGTAGCAAGTTAAATTCAGTATTTTCCAAGCATATTACAAAGAAAAAGACTTACCTTTTGGTGTGTGGGGTTTCCGTATATTAGGTTGTGCAGTAAACCGGACCACATTAATTAGGTATTTGACCAACATTTCAACAATGTGGACGTAGATTTTTATTACCCTCAGTTGAGTTATGATTGATATCCATAAATTGGCAGGAAGATCAAGAGTTGAAAGATACGTGCAGTGTGTGTCTTTTTGTATTATTTTAAAGAATTTATCTGGAGGCATAAGAGAACAAAACCAAAAAAGGGTGTCCTTTATCCTTCTGTCTTCAATATTTGGTTCTTATAAAATTTAATGTATAAAGATTAAAAGTTTACCATCAAGAAAGGCTTTGTTGACTTACCCTTGTGAAGAGTTGCTATTGCAAGCACATGCATAGCACTCACATAATTGGATTTTTTTTTTTTTTTTTTTTTTTTGGGCCTCCTATGGAGCCGAGGTTCCGGCACGCTTTCGCGAACCGACTAATCCCCGGGCGACTACCCGCTTCGCGAGTAGCCCAGAGTCATCGCGGGTGAACCTCTGTGGCCACTAGGGGGTTTTTGTTCCTCCTTGGATTAGAACTTGGCACCTCCTGGTCATTTTGACCTTTGGAGACCAAGCTCTAACCAACTAGGCACCACCCTTGTGGTTCATAATTGGATATTTTGGTGCATGCATGATTCACATTCACGATAAGAAACATACGGCAAGCAATGCTCATCATTTGTTTGACTAACTGTTTGTATGCATGCAGTTTTTGGCTAAATCATATGATGCTCGATGGGTTCCAACTTTCTTGTTCAAAAGCACATGCCGGTACCTAAACGCATACGTTATCATTTGATAGCTAGTGCTCTTACGTACTGCATAACCGATGATTAGGATATGTTAATTGTGTGGCAACTAAAGTTATTCACTTATAAGATCGCACATATATATGAAGACATTACTTGCGTATTTAGTAGGTGGAATACAGAATTTAAATTATCATCGAGTATGTGACTCCACTTATTGTAATAAAAATTGGAATATTTTCTAGAAAATTAGGTGGAAAGCATTGAAGTGAAAGTGGAGGAGGGACCGACGAAGGGTGGTTTGGTGAGTTTATATTTTGTTTTTCGTACCTTATACTTTTGAAGTTTTGTCAATGGTAGATATTTCCTGTTTAGCACTCATGCATTGCCAGTTGTTTATTCAACTTTTAATATTATTCTAACCTTTTTAGTTGAATATTTTGATTGTATATTCCTATTAGAGTGTGACAAAATTTGTTTATTAATTAATTTAGATCTTGTGGAATAGGGGATCATGGGGTTTTAGGTGGCACTGGCTGAGGTGGGTGGATCGTGGAGGTTATAGGTGGCGTTGGCTGATGTGGGTGGAGAAGATGGTGCTGGTTGTAATACATAATTTATATCTATATCTATATCTATATAACTCTTATAAAAGAGGCCATCCAAATGATATGGTTCAAGATAGGTCTCATTCTTGCACCATATTCATTTGAAACTTCCACCTTTTCAACTTCTTCCACTTAATTGTTTAGTTAATGAAATATTTTTCCTATATAAGAACATTATTTTCATGTTTTGTTGCATGTATTTTCTTCTCATATTTTTGTTGTTGTTATCTAAAGTGTATGAAGATGGAAAAGAATATGTAAGAGATCTATAGTCATCTAATATCTAAAAGAAATAGTTGTGTATTGGGAAGAACTAAAGACGGGTATGCCAATCAAGATTTTAAAATGCTATAACTTATTTTAGTTATTTTTCTGTTCAATTTGTATTCACTTCTTTTTTTATTCTACTTTATTTAGATTTCAATAAAATATACATGTTATACATTTAGATCCAAGAGAAAAAATTGATTCTATTTCAATTTATTTGTTACAATATGTCGACGATGTATGCTCTTATTTTGTAATATCCTATATAATTGTTTGACTGAATTTCGTCGTCAAGTGTGTAACTAATATAACGAGAAAAGTATAATTATTTTTTTGATGAATATTTCAATAAAATGTTTATGTTATACATTTAGATCCAACACAAAAAATGATTATATTTCAATTTATTTATTACAATATGTCGACGATGTATGTTCTTATTTTGTAAATCCTATATAATTGTTTGATTGGATTTCATCTTCGAGTGTGTAACTAATATAACGAGAAAAGTATAATTATTTTTTTGATGAATATTTCAATAAAATGTTTATCTTATACATTTAGATCCAAGAGAAAAAAAATGATTATATTTCAATTTATTTATTACAATATGTTGAAGATGTATGTTCTTATTTTGTAACATCCTATATAATTGTTTGATTGGATTTTGTCGTCGGATGTGTAACTAATATAATTAGAAAACGTATAATTATTTTATTGATGAATATTTTACTCACACACACACACACACACACACACACATATATATATATATATATATATATATATATATATATATATATATATATATATATATATATATATATGATTGTAATAATATGACAACATGAAAAAGATGTCCAATTTTAATATAATATAAAAAAATTATAGAAAAATGAAATATATTGTAATTATTAAATCATAATTATAAGTTTGTGTTTTTTTCTATTACATTCTAATCATTTTTTGATAATGAATACATCTCATGATGTATATATGTTACACAAGCTTAAGCTTAAAAATAGTGTGCAATGATATAAAACAATGAATGTATATGTATAATAACCTATAATCATGAAATGGTAATAACTAGAGAAGAACTCATTTGTGTTTCTCAAGTATTTTAATTCATAAAAATACAAAGTCTTCATGAATATGTTAATATAAATCAATAAACAAATACATGTACACTTATAAATATTATGATTAAGTTTATAATAATGGGCTTGTAGGTTTTTATATAATCAAATAGATACAATGTTTTTTAAAACTGATATGATATTTTTTTAAATTGTTGATTAATTATATACTAATGAATATAATATAAACACATTTCCTACAATGAAATACTTTAAAGACCTACAAATTCCTTATTGTCAAATAACTTCTCACACATTCATTCGATAATCATATTCTAGAACACATGGTTTGAAACTTTACTTTGAAACAATTATACAATAATAATCTATAATAAAAAAATTAAAAAACGTAGAATTAACATATTGTTAGTTTTATTGGCGTTACAAATATTCAAATGTAAATGTTCAAATATAACATAATAATATACATTAGATGATCATATTATTTATTTATTTTACCAAATAAAATTTAAATATTTTAATGCTCTTTAATTAAGTACCATAAATATCAATTAAACATCATAAGTAGAAAAAACCTCTTCATTGTACTATTTTAATGCTAAATAACTCTTATTTGGAATTTTGAAGGGTTGTAATATTAATAAATATTCAATATATTTAACAAACAATTTATTAAAGGTGTATACTATTATTTTGAAATATCATATATGATTGTTTGATTGAGTTTCATCATTGTGGGTGTAACTAATCATTTATTAAAGATGTATATTATATTGATTTGACACACACAACTTTTTAATTGTTCTTTTAGTAATGATTCGGAGTTTATTTATTAATGTACTATAATTAAGAAATAAATACAAGTGGTTTTTAAATGTCTTCTAAAGCAACTTAATAATAATAACGGATTTTAAACTTAATTAGCGATAATAATAATATATAGTAACATAAATTATAATTTATATTACATAACTTTAAAGAATGGTTGTTATTTTAAATAATTATTATGATTGAAATAAAAAAGATGGTACAACAAGTAACATTTAAATTAGTTAATAATCACAATAGAAAAATTAACACTAATTTGAGAATTATATTTAACTTTATTAAAACACAAGTCCTGGGTAACGATCATTGAGTATTGTGATTGTAATAGATGTTTATTGTTTAAAGTAGTTACAAGTTTATATATCAACTTTGTTGGAGAATTATTATTTCATAGATAATGTTAATGACACTTTTTTTCTTACAAAACTTTAACCTGCGCAACGTGCAGGATTTCGTCTAGTTGTATAAATAAGGATGGTTGAAGGGTGCTGCACTGGCTGAGGTGGGTGGATCATGGAGATTAAAACTATGATCTAATACAAATTATGAGGTGTAGAGTGCACACTTGTATATAAGACGAGTTTGATTCCTGTAAGAACCCGCGAAAAAGTTGTAAATAGGTTAAAACCGTCTTTTGCCATGTTGAACGGTTATTATGTGTAATAATACGTATTTGTGAAGTTATAATGTAAGAATTAAAAGGTTATATGAAATTTGGAGTTTTGACGTGTGAATAGTGAAATTTGACCAAAAAGGGCAAAATGGTCATTTGACATAAAAATGACCAAAAATGTCAAGAAAATGTCAAGTTAGTAGTTATTAGAACATTGCTAGCAAGATTTATGGTTTTAGGATCATTTTGGAAAGAAATATGAAGATTTGGGGACTAAAATGAAAACTAGTTTATAAACATTAAATATATATATGAAAACGAGAGTTATTCTCTCATAAGTTAGAAAATCTCCAGAGAATTCCAGAGAGCACGAGAGGCAGCGGGAAGGAGCAAAGAAGAGGAAGAATTTCAAGAGTTCATTGCCAAGAAATCAAGGGAAGGTTGGAATTGGTGATTCCAAGGTTAAAGAAGGTAAGAATTCCTCTAGTTTTAACCTAGTTTTTGGGTATGTGCTTGAACTTGGTTTTTGGATGAAATTGAAACTGCAATTGCAGTTAGAAACCATGTGGGTTAAGTAACTAATGCTTCCAATAAGCCATTAGTTAAGAACTTAACTCAAAAACATGGAAGTAGAATGCTATAATTGAGAATTTTCAAGTTTGATCAAGAACTTCAATTCTTGAATATGGATGATTCAATTGATTTGAATAGCTTAAAACCTGTTATTAGTCAAGGGTTTTAGTCCTACAACAAACCCCATACGATTAAGGACTGAATTAAGAGCTTAATGGGTGAAAACTGCATGCTACAGTGCATAAATCGCGACTGAACAGGCCACTGCCCAGGCGCCAGGCGCAGTGCGCCCAGGACCAGGGCGGGGTGCGCCCAGGCGCAGTGCGCCTTCAGACAGGGACCAAATTTGTTAAAAATTTCAAATATTCCAAACGCTAGAAACTATAGCTAGACATGTCCGATTGACCTGAAATTTTAGACATAACCTTATCATGGTATAAGAACATGTCGGGAATGGTCAAATCAGTAATTCGACCTTGCAGAAAAGTCACTGTAGCGGCAGTGGCGAAAAGTACTATTCACGTTAAAACTTGATTTTTGAATTTGAGCTAGGCTTATCCAATGAACTTCAAATCTGAAACACAAGTCTAATATGGGATAAGATTTCATGGAAAAGAGTCGGAACTGAAATACGACCCCTCGGGGGTACTGTAGCGATATACGCGTATTTCGGAGAAAAACCGTAAAATGAGTTATAAATGGTTATACATTTATTATAACCTATAGCTATGTTATATGAGACCTTAGAATTATAGAGTTAATTATATTGAGTATTTATATATATATACAATTTGTATAGGTGGTGCTTCAAACGTTGTTGAGCACGGGAAGGGAAAAGCCGTACGAGAAGCTTAGTAAACCGTAGTAAAAATCAAGGTGAGTAGTATGTGGATTTTCGAGTACATAGCAAAAATGGGTTTTATATAAATGAATAAATTCTAAAATGATTTGTGAGTCAAAATGATTTTATGGAAATTGAATTGGTTTAATGAAAATGAAAATGGTTTTGTGAAACTGAAAATGCTACTATGAAATAGTAAGTACAAAGTATACGGAAATGATAAATGAGAAAGACAGAGAAGTAATGGAGTGATTGAGCCATGTTGATGAATTAAGAAGTATCCGGATAAAGACCACGGCCTGCTGCGGTAGGGGTGGCAAAGAGACACTACTGGGATGGTACCTCCCGTCGCGAAGTAGTTGTCTTACCTTGGTAGATGAATCCGTTTCATGCTATTGAGGAAGAAGCTATACGGGTGCGTCTCGTATAAAACCTACGGGTGCGCTCGTAGGAATGTGCTCAAGAATGATAAGGATTACCTATGGGTGCGCTCATAGGAATTTGAATAATAAGAAAATTTGGAATGTTTAGAATATGAGAAATTGTTTTGGGTCTAAACCCGTATTACTCACAAGACGTATGTCTTACGTATTTTTTTTTAAAATGTTATGTACTCAGGTAACAGTGGGAAAGGGTAGACGATGCGTTAGAGGAACAGGAGTCCTAGATTGATCAGAGTATGTACCTATTCCTTAAATTGTGGTAATATATCGAGCTTGTGACACCCCATGTTGTAACGAAAAATTTTTATGAGAAAAATTTAACTCGTAAATTATTTTATTAAATGTTGAATATGGGACGGGGTGTTACAAATTTGGTATCAGAGCCATAGTTTAAGTGAACTAGGTGTCAATACTTGAACCTAGACTTAAACTGTGTAGGAGTTAAGTAGGGTACATACTTAACTATGAGGTCGTAAGTAAGGAGAAGAGGGAGTAAACCTGAAACAGTGGAACATGAGTCCTGGTGGTAAAGCTGGAAGCAAATATATATAGGTGATTATAATAATATGGGCTCGTACTATCATAATCACAGGATATATATTTGAGTTTGGTGGAACCATCAAGGAATCATGTGAATCTGCAAGGGACGAGTGTTGGAGGTTTGAGGGGTACAGGTTCGGTATATCTACGTAATAAAATCAAGCATGACTGAAATTGTTAAAGTATAATTGAAAAGTATTAAAGATAAAATAATAAGTGGAAGGTATGTAGTGGGGGAAAACCCATACCCTATATGTGAATTATTATAAAGTAAGAATGAAGAGAATTAAAACTAAGATAACAAGTGTGTGAAGGGTAATAAGGTAAAAAAATCCAAATATGTGGTTGTGATAACCACCATACCATATGAAAAAAAAAATATAAAAATAAAAAGGAAACGAGTTGGGTTTTGTAATTATAGACAAACCCAATAGCTATATGAAAGGGTAAAGAATAAATATTGAAAAGTAGTATGATGTATCTCCCAGGGACAACTAGGGAATTAAAGTATGTGTACTAAAAGCTGTGATCAAATACGTTATTATAAAATGAAAGTATAATACTTAATTAAGTATTAGACAAGGAAGCAAAGACAGAAACGAAAATTTAGAAATGAGAAGTCGTGACTTCCAAATCCGAAGGAAATATGATAAATAAATGCATCTAATGGTTGGAATAAATAATTAAGTCATAAGTATAGTGCTATAATGAGTAATATGATAAAGTAAGATACCCGAATGGGAAAGAAATGAAAAATGGAAACTTGTTAAAGACTATGATATCTTAAGTATTTTGCATTATTATAATGTGATTATGAGAACATGAATTGAAAAAAAAAAATAATAATAATAATAATAAAGATTGAATGCCTAAACAAGTGTTAGGCGAGAAAATAAAGATAAGAGAAATGATGAGGATAATGAGAGGAATATAAAGAAAGTTATTAAAGAAAATGATGATGAGAAAAATAGTTATTAGAATTAAACCTAGTGATCATATAAAATAAGTATAAGAAGAAATGTACATGATAAAAGGATACCTGAAAGCATGTGAGAAAGATGACTGAGAGTCATAAATAATATGAGGTAAGGAATAAAGGTATATGTCTAGATAAGTATTAGACAAATAATCAATGATAAGAAAAGAACGATAATAAATAGATAGGAAGTTACCACTTTCGAATGTGAATGAATATAATTAGCAAAAGTGTCCAAAGATTGTGAGAAATGGTCAGTACATGGTTAGTACTGATGAAATATAAGGAAGGGTGTATATGGGTATATATGTTTATAAATATAAAAGAATGAGTAAAATTACGGAACATATATAAAAGTATACGGGTGATTATGAAATAGGTACCTTAATTAGAACACTATAAAGTATGAAGCAAAAGAGTGAGATAGTGTATTTGGCATATAGCCCAAAATAAAAAGGAACGAAAGATAACAAGAAAATAAATGAAAGTGTGTATTAGCTAAATATATATAAGAAATAAGTCTTATATGAAATATGAAAAATAAAAGGAAATGTATAGTGTATACTGCATTAAAATACGAAAAAGGAAGGAGTGTAAAGAAATGAAGTTAAAATGAAATGTTATCAATTAATGATAGTGGTGGTTGAGAGTAGTATCAAGTAATTGCTATGGAAAAAAAAAATAGTAGTTGGAGTACTTAATTTGAGATCTTAAATCGAAAGAGAATCAAGTAAATACATATGAGTATTATACGAATTAAAACTTGTAAATATGTGTTAAGACGTTGTTAAGACAATGAGTTGTATATCATTGACAAGTTAGAATCATAATAAGACAAAGAGCATATAAAGTTGGTAATAAAATTTTTGACAGCTTTGACTTTTATAAGAGTCAAACTTAGAATATGCCCATAAAATTATTTGAAGTATGTATGAAGTATATTGGAATTGAGCTTGGAATTACGCACTACTATATGTAATAAACTAGAAACACCAAAGAATCAACGTGGTAAAGTTGGGGTGCTAAGTAGTAATCAAGAGGTAAAAGAGAAACAAAATTTACTTGTAAAGGTCTAGAGTGGGACAAGAGTTTGAGAATTGATTTTTGTAATCAAGAAATTAATAAAGATGGTTTGTGAAATCTAATTACACCACGAGATGATAATATCATGAAAAGTGTAATAAGCATGAAAATGTGAGTGATCATATACAAAATGTATGAGATATTATAAGTTGTAAAAAAAATGGAATCAACCATGGTAAACAATTGGCAGACCGGTACTGAAAGAATAAGTAAGAGATAAAGTGCTAAACTAAGCACTAAAGTGAAAAATAAGTATTATAGAAAGGTATTAAGACATAAAATATTAATATGAGAATGGTACACAGGGTACCTAAAAAGAATGGAAAATGTACCTATAAAAGTATTGTAAGAAAAATTGAAGAACGAGAAAGACATATTTATATTGGTAAGAATAATGAATAAATGAGATCAAAATCTCATAAATAACAAAAGTGGATGAAAGGAGTAATTAGAATGTTAATACGTTGAAATGTGAAAGTAATACAAGTAAAGAGCGATATGTGGTAAATAAATGTAGAGGTAATGCACATAATGTGCAGGAAACGAGTAAGAGGCACGTGAAATTGAGATTTCATGAATTCAAGAACAAGAACGAGAGTAACATTTGAATTATTAATAAATCAAGATACAAAAGTACCATAAGCACCACGGGATGCAATATGTGTATTCATAAGAATAACCCATGTGAATTATAAGAGGAGAAAGATAACAATATGGTGAAAATGTATGGAAGATAGTATAGGGTTAAATGAATCCTATAACTACATAGTAAAGATGATGAAAGTAAGAGTAATGAAGTTTGACAGTAACCATAGGTCAACTTCAATAAGTAAAACTGTACAAAAACTATAAGGCCAAAAAGAATGTAAGTAGATGGCTAGAGCTGATCAGTGATTATAATTGCAAAATTTTGTACCATCCGGGTAAAGCAAATGTAGTAGCAGATGCATTGAGTAGAAAAAACTCCTGAGAAGAGAATCAAGGCAAGATCAATGCGAATAGAACTGGTGTCCAGTATAATAGAACGGATTAAAGCAGCTCAGCAAAAAGTTGAAGAAAGTGGGGATTTGAAAGATGAAAAGCTAGGAAAAGATATGCAGTTTGAAACCAATAGTCAAGGCTTGAAGACCTTCAGAAACCGCATATGGGTACCAAAGACAGGAGGATTGAGAAAGTTGATTTTAGAAGAGTCGCATAAGTCAAAGTATTCCATACACCCAGGGAGTACCAAGACTTATCAAGATTTGAAAAGACATTATTGGTGGCCTGGAATGAAGAAAATAATAGCCAAGTACATCTCCAAGTGTGTCATTTGTACACAAGTGAAGGCGGAACATCAGGTTCTGTATGGGGATGCTCAGTCATTGCACATTCCAGCCGGAAAGTGGGAAGATGTAACCATGGACTTGATTGTCGGGTTACCGAGAACAAGAAGAGGTCATGATAGTATATGGGTCATAGTGGACCGGTTGACCAAGAGTGCACTGTTTCTAGCCATAAAAGAAGCTACTCCATTGGAGCAGTTAGCCCAGTTGTATATAGATGAAGTATTTAGAAGATATGGTGCACCGTTGTCTATCGTGTCAAACAAAGACCCTAAATTTATCTCCAACTTTTGGAGAGCTTTACAAGAGAAAATGGGTACGAGAATTCAGCTAAGTACAGTATATCATCCATAAAGGGATGGTCAAAATGAGCGAATGATTCAGACAGTAGAAGATGCGTTACAACCAAGTGTGATGATTTTGGAAGGCAGTTGGAAAGAACACCTGCCTTTAGTAGAGTTTGCATATAACAACAACTACCATTCCAGCAGTAAAATGCCACCCTTTGAAGCATTGTATGGTAGAAAGTGTAAAGTTGGCAAGACTAAAAAAAAAAAAAAAAAACTGATAGAGTGAACAATGAGAAGATTGGAGTGATTCGAACTAACATGAAAGCAGCACAAGACCGACAGAAGAGTTACTCCAATTTAAAGAAGAGACCATATAAATTGCAAGAAGGGAATCTAGGGATGATAGGAGTATCACCGTGGAAGGGTGAAATCAAATTTGGTAAGATAGGAAAGCTGAGTCCAAGGTATATTGGACCATTTAGAATCCTGAAGAGAGTTGAATTGCAGGCAACCAAGCTAGAATTACCACAAAAACTCAGTGGAATACATGATACCTTTCGTATATGCTACTTGAAGAAGTACTTTGGTAAAGAAGAATTAGTGATACCGTATACGGATTTGAGGGTGGAGACTCCCGGCAGAATGATTGAAGAACCTGAAGCGATTTTAGAGATGCAGACAAAGAAGTTAAGGAACAAAGCGATTGACTTAATACTAGTCAATTGGTGGCACTCAATAGAGTCGAAACTAACTTGGGAGACGTTAGCAGAGATGAAGGAAAGATATCCAGAAGTTCGTAGATTCCGAAAAGATTCCGAGGACGGAATCCGCTTAAGGAGGGGTGACTGTAAGAACCCGCGAAAAAGTTGTAAATAGGTTAAAACCGTCTTTTGCCATGTTGAACGGTTATTATGTGTAATAATACGTATTTGTGAAGTTATAATGTAAGAATTAAAAGGTTATATGAAATTTGGAGTTTTGACGTGTGAATAGTGAAATTTGACCAAAAAGGGCAAAATGGTCATTTGACATAAAAATGACCAAAAATGTCAAGAAAATGTCAAGTTAGTAGTTATTAGAACATTGCTAGCAAGATTTATGGTTTTAGGATCATTTTGGAAAGAAATATGAAGATTTGGGGACTAAAATGAAAACTAGTTTATAAACATTAAATATATATATGAAAATGAGAGTTATTCTCTCATAAGTTAGAAAATCTCCAGAGAATTCCAGAGAGCACGGGAGGCAGCGGGAAGGAGCAAAGAAGAGGAAGAATTTCAAGAGTTCATTGCCAAGAAATCAAGGGAAGGTTGGAATTGGTGATTCCAAGGTTAAAGAAGGTAAGAATTCCTCTAGTTTTAACCTAGTTTTTGGGTATGTGCTTGAACTTGGTTTTTGGATGAAATTGAAACTGCAATTGCAGTTAGAAACCATGTGGGTTAAGTAACTAATGCTTCCAATAAGCCATTAGTTAAGAACTTAACTCAAAAACATGGAAGTAGAATGCTATAATTGAGAATTTTCAAGTTTGATCAAGAACTTCAATTCTTGAATATGGATGATTCAATTGATTTGAATAGCTTAAAACCTGTTATTAGTCAAGGGTTTTAGTCCTACAACAAACCCCATACGATTAAGGACTGAATTAAGAGCTTAATGGGTGAAAACTGCATGCTACAGTGCATAAATCGCGACTGAACAGGCCACTGCCCAGGCGCCAGGCGCAGTGCGCCCAGGACCAGGGCGGGGTGCGTCCAGGCGCAGTGCGCCCCTAGCCAGGCGCAGTGCGCCTTCAGACAGGGACCAAATTTGTTAAAAATTTCAAATATTCCAAACGCTAGAAACTATAGCTAGACATGTCCGATTGACCTGAAATTTTAGACATAACCTTATCATGGTATAAGAACATGTCGGGAATGGTCAAATCAGTAATTCGACCTTGCGGAAAAGTCACTGTAGCGGCAGTGGCGAAAAGTACTATTCACGTTAAAACTTGATTTTTGAATTTGAGCTAGGCTTATCCAATGAACTTCAAATCTGAAACACAAGTCTAATATGGGATAAGATTTCATGGAAAAGAGTCGGAACTGAAATACGACCCCTCGGGGGTACTGTAGCGATATACGCGTATTTCGGAGAAAAACCGTAAAATGAGTTATAAATGGTTATACATTTATTATAACCTATAGCTATGTTATATGAGACCTTAGCATTATAGAGTTAATTATATTGAGTATTTATATATATACAATTTGTATAGGTGGTGCTTCAAACGTTGTTGAGCACGGGAAGGGAAAAGCCGTACGAGAAGCTTAGTAAACCGTAGTAAAAATCAAGGTGAGTAGTATGTGGATTTTCGAGTACATAGCAAAAATGGGTTTTATATAAATGAATGAATTCTAAAATGATTTGTGAGTCAAAATGATTTTATGGAAATTGAATTGGTTTAATGAAAATGAAAATGGTTTTGTGAAACTGAAAATGCTACTATGAAATAGTAAGTACAAAGTATACGGAAATGATAAATGAGAAAGACAGAGAAGTAATTGAGTGATTGAGCCATGTTGATGAATTAAGAAGTATCCGGATAAAGACCACGGCCTGCTGCGGTAGGGGTGGCAAAAAGACACTACTGGGATGGTACCTCCCGTCGCGAAGTAGTTGTCTTACCTTGGTAGATGAATCCGTTTCATGCTATTGAGGAAGAAGCTATACGGGTGCGTCTCGTATAAAACCTACGGGTGCGCTCGTAGGAATGTGCTCAAGAATGATAAGGATTACCTATGGGTGCGCTCATAGGAATTTGAATAATAAGAAAATTTGGAATGTTTAGAATATGAGAAATTGTTTTGGGTCTAAACCCGTATTACTCACAAGACGTATGTCTTACGTATTTTTTTTTAAAATGTTATGTACTCAGGTAACAGTGGGAAAGGGTAGACGATGCGTTAGAGGAACAGGAGTCCTAGATTGATCAGAGTATGTACCTATTCCTTAAATTGTGGTAATATATCGAGCTTGTGACACCCCATGTTGTAACGAAAAATTTTTATGAGAAAAATTTAACTCGTAAATTATTTTATTAAATGTTGAATATGGGACGGGGTGTTACAAATTCCTAACACGACAACTTAATGCAAGGCTCAAGGGATCGCGACCTTCTCGATAACTTCCAAAAACCGTTTTCATCAACATTATCCTTTTTGTGAGTGTAAATAAAAGATATACTCTGGATTTTAGCTCTCAGGAATTTGAACATTATATATATACTCTCTGTAATTTGCTTTCTTTTATGCCTAAATTGAAAGTGTAGTGTATAGATTATCCCATATTAAATTCCGTGAAACATGAGTTTTATAAGGTCGAAATATTAATCACGGAAAGTGAACCTACAAGATCTATCAAAAATTCAGTTTTTGTTTACTATCGATCCTGTTTTTCTATCTGATTTTTAACATATTCTATATTTCCTATTTTCAGAAATTAGACATCATTTTAAGGTCATCTCCAATGCATTGAACTCTTTAAGAGCTCAATGAAATGCCAAGTAGGAGAGAGAAACTAATTGAATTGATTTTTGATTTAATAAAAATTAAAGTTCACATACATCATTCTATTAAACTCTATTTGTAGAGTTCAATAGGGATTGAACTCTACTATCAATGTCATCATCTCTCTCTTATATTAAACTCAATTTAATTCTATTAAACTCTCTATTGAACTCCCATTGGAGATGGTCTAAGGGTGATTGTTTATTTAAGTCAATGAACACTTTTTAACAAAAGTGCGTATTAGCTTATATAGCGATAAAAAGATTTTTTTTAATGTTTGAATTAACTTATAAGGCGGTAAAAAGTTATAAGCTACTAAACTTTTTTTAAAGTGTTTTGATTATCTTTTTATATGTAACATAACAAAAAAAAGTAAAAGATTAGGTTAATGAGATGTTTCTTTGTATAAATTACAAACGTTTTCAAAAAGTAAGACTTTAAATGGCTTATCAAAACCTTGTGAAAAACACTTAGACTAAAGGGTGTCATGACCACTCACACCAAGTGGTTTTAGTGCCACATAGGCGCCACCTCAATAAACCCTAATCTCTTAAATTGTTGGAAATTGTATACCCTCACCACTACTCATTTTTTAATTAAATAAATAAAAATTAAACTAAACTAAAAAATCAAATTTTTTTTAAATTAAAACATTTCATTAATTAAGAAATAAAAATTACAACCGTAAAATAAAACGACATACGTAAAATTAAAAACGAAAAATAAAATGACAACCTACAAATTAAGAAAAAAGACGACTAAAACGACAAACGGAAAACGTAAAAAAAATTAACGATAACCTACAACTGATATTTTGTCATGTTGTTTTTAACGCCTCCTCGAAAAGGTGTTGCTACGTTTGGCCGCTCTTCCGATGCGTTCGTAAATTGTGGAGGAACCCGTTAAACTTCATTACTGCACGGTTGATATCGCGATATTTTCTTGTCAACAAGTCTTTGGAACGGTAAGGCTCGCGGCCTAACTCTTGGTGAAACCGTTCCCGTATGCGCATCCAAAAGTATTCGGCCGGTTGTGTGTTGTCAGCGGTGCCCGCATCCTCGGAAACGTCAATCCACGAATGGGCTAACACGATTTCTTCGGCGGTTGTCCACTTTTGTTTCTCCGCTCTTCCTCGTCTTTGTACCACGGGTTGGGCTTCCGGTTGGGTTTTCGGCACTTCTTTCGATGAAGCTTGTGTGTCGAGAAAGGAATCGGTTATTAGGGTTTGGAAGTTTTGGTTTTATGTGTCCGAAAAGGGATTAAAATTTTGGTATAAATTTTACGGAGGATTGACGGGTAACCTGACATTTGATATGGAAAAACATTTGGCGAGAAAATCGGTTTGTCTATTTGCGGACGGTAAACGTTAGGTGTATAGTATTGTTTGAAACCTAAAATGTTTTGTCGATTTTGATCCGATTGTGAGGTTTGATTGTTTGGGGAATCTTGAAATGACATTTGTTTTGAGGTTGTTTTTGAGAGAACTGGATGTAAAAAGTGTTCAAAATTTTGGTTTTATTTGTGTGAATAATAGTATATAAGTTGGAAAAATTAAAAAAAAAAAAAAAATTTATAGCCGTTGATATTACCGTTGGGAGGGGGGAGTTTGCAAATCTTTTGTTTGTTTCGGGGGCAAATATGTAAGATTCTTGGGTATAACCGCATGACTTAAGGAACCTGTGGAAAGGGCAAACCGACGTTCACCCATCCAACCAGGCAATGTACCCGCACAGGTTAACCCTTCCAACGTGAAACTTGCAGGCTGTTTGGTCATGGCATCGGTCGGTTTTCTGAAAAATATTTATAAATTTCCCAAACATTTTTTGATTAAAAAAATCTATAAACTATTTTAAAAAGCAATCTCAAACACCCATTCATAGTTGAAATAAATAATATTTACTTCATTAGTTTATCTTTTCTTCCGTTCCTTTTTTCCACGATTCATATTCTTTTTCAAATATTACTAATAATATGATTTGGGAAAATCGATAAAAGAATATATTGTGACATTCGCTTAGAGAACCATGGAAGTACAATGACAATGACAATTACAAATATTTCTATAAGCTGGTAATACCATTATATAAAATTGATGACATATATAAAATTCAAACTTAAAAGTCGTGATATATATTAATATCGTTATTTACTACATATGTAACTTGCTTATTTTATATAAAAAATTGTCGTATAATGATTTGGAAACAATATAACAACAAAATTATTTCAATCATTAATCAAGGGAAAAACACAATAGACAAAACCCACACCCTCAAAGGCCTAAAACACAAGAGGAAAAACACGTCCCACGCATAGATCACGTGACCATGTCTGATATTCATCTTCCCACCCCCACCACCAATCACCTCAAACCAAACCATATTTCTTTTATTTCCGGTCAATTACATCATGCTTTTTATTAAAATGATGAAAAAGAAAAAGAATAATAATAATACACGGTGATTTCATTACAAAATATTACATCATTTTTAACATACAAAAATAAATTATGTGTATTAGTTTTCTTTAATTTTTATAGATTTAAGAAAATTCATCATATATTTATTACCTTTTTATAGGTTTTATTCATATTATTTTATTGTAGTAACTTTACAAATTATATTTTAAGACAGTTATAGCAAAAACAAGTTATTTGTATACAATTAATTATTGTATTAATCATGCATTTTTAAAATATCGCACATGCATTAATTTTTTTTTTATATAATCATGTGTTGGAATAGTGTTCTCTATAACTGATCACTTCAAATAGTTTATAGACTGGAATTAACTTATTTGACTTTAACATGTGTTTAAATCGAAAAGAAACTTAGAAAATCTGAGATAAAAAAACAGAAACCAAACATAAAATTGATGGTGTGGTTTTTTATTTTTTTAAAATTGAAAGTTTAGGTTTGAGTTCGGCTTTTAGAATGAGAAATCCAAATAAAAACCAAACCGATATATATATATATATATATATATATATATATATATATATATATATATATATATATATATATATATATATATATATATATATATATATATATATATATATTCATTGAATAAGTGTGAAGAGTACAAAGTAAGTTGTTATTCATTGTAAAGCATGCAAAGTAGATTGTTTTTATTATAAAAATATGTCGACACTCTTTAAATGTCTTTATTCATAGTCGAACATTGATCAGTCAATAGTATAATAGGTCTTTTCTTCCAAATGCTCTAATGCTTCTAACAACCATACATATAACTCGGTATCTTCTGGAATCAACAAGTCACCACCAAATATCATACATCTTTTATGGTTGTCACTTATAATAAAAAGTAGGGATGAGCATGGGTCGGTTTTGACCCTAAACCGAACCCAAACCGATAAGAATCGGTTTTTGAATATTCAAAACCGAACCACACCCAAACCCATCGGTTCGGTTTTACGGTTTTTTGGTTTTTATCGGATCGGTTTCGGTTTTAAACCGACTCCAAACCCATTACTTTGATTTTCCAAGGATCTCGAGCTAGCAATATATAAGGGGACTTAGGTGGTGGAGTTTTGTTATCTGGGCGATGTGGGATGAGTCCAAGTGAATTAAATAAACTAAAAGTGTGGGTATTATTAACTGGGAGCTGCAAAATAAAATACATAAGCACGCCATTGAAGAGTCTCGAACCTGCGACCTCACCTCCACACACTTAGCGCCTCAACCAGCTCAACCATATACAACTTGTTATCTGATCTCGCAAATCTTAAATATAATATACGTAATATATATATATATATATATATACATATATATATATATACATATATATATATATACATATATATATATATATATATATATATATATATATATATATATATATATATATATATATATATTACGGTTTTGACATTACACAAACCGAACCAAACCGAAATTTTTCGGTTTTTGAAAAAATAAAACCCAAACTATCGGTTTCATTTTCGGTTTCGGTTTTTCGATGTCGGTTTTTTTCGGTTTTTGTCGGTTTTTCGGTTTTTTGGGTCGGTTTTGCTCATCCCTAATAAAAAGAACAAACACTATATCATAGCTATAACTCATAAATTTTATTTATTCTTCAAAGAAATGTAATATTGAACTTAATAAATAAAATAAAATAAAATAAAAAATTGGAAAACATAACTTGTTCATTGTTCATGTAGAATGTAGCATCAAATGAATAGACATCACCAAATTCATTCTAATACAACTTCAAGTTATATAAACCCAAAATAAATATTTCAAATGACTATCCCAACTTTAAAATCAAAAGAGAAATTCAAAACAATCTTCTTCCAATCAATATTCTTATCGACCAAATGTTGTGTATTGCTCCCACCAATTAACAATCTAAATACCTCATGTATTTTTTTTCTTAAATTTTTTATGTTTCCACCTCTATAATGATATCCTCTATCAATTCCATAAAACAACCTATGCGCTTTGATATCACCAATACCTTGATATGACATCTCATGGATAAACGCCTTCTGCATATAATCAAGTTTCCCTTTAGACCTAGAAAAATGTATCTTTTGCTTATTATACAACTTCAGATTGTTTCTCTTCATACAAATCAAACTTTGTACTTCCAAGAATAATTTCAAATCTAATACAAACTCTACATCATGTCTGATACATGTCAAGTCTCCTTTTATTTTATTGTTATTAGGATCCAATATAATATATCTATAAAACTAGCATTAGGTTCCCCTTTACAATTTTACGCAAGATACTTTAATGTGACACGATTATTACCTTCTTTGTGTTATATCTTGATATCAAAACCTCTTCGAATAAAATAATAATACATTGCTCTACGATATGTTGTCGATGGACACGTTAACCATTGTTTTGACTGACTTCTATCAGGAACATTTAGAACCCAATAAAAATTACTAGTAGCTGATTTAAACAGGTTGTTATTACATAATTTAGGTCATGATCACATACTACAACATAAAATAACAATTGAAATTGAGAGTTGAAATTTAAGGATATTAAATCAAACAATATTATTTCATTCATCATAACTGAAAATAAAATGATGTAAAATAGCTCCATATAATATATTCAATGTATACTTCAACTAGAAACATACCATATAATAATGTAACATATATCAAATAATCAAACCGTATTTTGTTAACCAGCTATATGGAAGCATTATTCAAATGACTAAATAACATTATCTTTCAAACATAACTAAAAAGACAACAAATTATAAGCTAAATAGAAAGTGCAATTTCTTAATTAATTTCTTTTTCTTTACATGATTCACTTTAAACCCTTTATTGTTGTCTGGACAGTTTCTAGAATCATGATTTCATATGTTACCACAAATTGCATATTTCTTCACATACATAGTTCTTTTAAGCTTTGCAAAACCTGACATCACTAATAGAAAAGAGTAACAATCTTCATAGATATGTTGTATATAATATGATAACTAAAACATATAACTATAATTTATGTTTTAAAAAACAACATACTTAAAAAGAATGCTTCAGAAATAAAGAAATAAATAGATACCATTATTTCATATCTAACTAATTTTAGACATTTTAATAAAAAAGGATTACTATCGATTATATATTGTTTAACTATGAACATACTGATGGGGAATAGGCAAACTATAAACTTAAAACTCTAAAGTTCTCATGCAACCTATAATGATCTATGTTTTCTCTATTAAACCTATAACTAAGAACATAATAAGAACACTAAATGTATAATCAAAATTTTCATAAAGAAAACATACATTTTGATCTTTTGGAAGCAAGCACCACAAGTGTCGTGCCTCTAATGGCTCACTACCAGAACCAATGCGAGCAAGAAACAAGAGAGAAAAAGGAGAGGAACTCTCCAATTTGCGTGAATTATGAGGGGGTATGGGGGCCTCTATTTATAGCCCAATACTGATAAGTCATATGGCATATAGCTGCCGTATTTGAACTCTTGATATGATAAGCCTTTTATCATACAATTCAACTTACTTATCATTACCATAATTAACAATATACCTATATATATATATATATATATATATATATATATATATATATATATCGTCCAAATATATATACTATATATTTATCTATTGCTCAACTATTGAACAATTATAATTCAAGTCCTGCACTTTTAATTAATCCAATTAATTCCAAAATTAATTCCAATTAATTTATGATTAATCATTAATTAAATATTATGATTTCTAATTAATATATTATGTAACACCCCAATTCTTTTTATAAGGATTTACAAAAGATTTACGTCACACATGACAGTATTTACAAAAGTTCATCATGTAAAGTTTCAAGTCATCAAAAGGGGTATTACAAGTTGATTCATCACCATAATTCAAATCATTTCTAACTAAAAACATCTTCCCAAAAATCTAAGTCTTCTATCTTTCCAAAAGTCTTCTAACATCATCCCTGATTACCTGGGTACATAGCATTTAAAAGAAAATAAAAACAAACATATGTGAGACTTAAAGTCTCGTGAGTAATATTGGTTTTTAGACCCAACAAGTCAAGTAAGTGGTTAAACATTCACTATCATATAAATGGTTTAGAAATAAAAAGTTTCATAAAATCTTAGCTTTAACTTCATGGAGTCAAAGTACATACTTCACAATTAAAAAGACCAAATTTCATTATACTTTTTAGCCTTAATTACTTTCTTACGGGCGCCCCCGTAACTTCATCCCCTTCCAGAGAGGAACATATCTACTCGTAAGGGTGTGCTTGCGTAACTTCTTCCCCCTCCGTGAAATGGAACACATCCATCCACAAGGGTGTGCTTAAGACAACTACTTCGCGACGGGAGGTACCATCCCAATAGTGTCTTTTGACCCTCCCTACTTGCGGGCAAGGTCCTTATCCGGATTTCTTCTATATTTACTTTCATCATTCTTTGATTTCATTATTCATTCATTAAAAAATTGGTCTTTACTTCATCACCAATACAAACATGTGGTTATCATAACAAAATAACAAAGTAAAACTTTCATACTTTATTAACTTTCAACATAAATCTTTTGACTCCAAAAACATGTTTTGTAAAACTTTCTTTGCTATGTATCTAAGAAAATCAAAATATTACTCACCTTGTCCTTGAAGAGTTCCTAAGCTCCTAGAACTCCCTTATCTTTGTCTTGCCCTTCTCCACCATGTTCAACACCTATTAACATATACATTTCATATTCATCAATACTTCCACATGGTTCATTCATTTATGAGGATCCCTCATATTTACCAAATCTATTAAGATGTTATCACTAAAGTTATTCATAACTACTTAAAATTCTATTTAACCTCAACAATATGACAATTCAGTTCTTCCATATTTCAGAATTGGAGTTAACAATACTTCTTAATTTAACACTCCATCAATTTACCCATATCAATAAGCATCTCGACTTCAAGAGATCTCCAAGACCTTATTTGAATATTCCTTTGTCAATGTAACATTCCATTGATACTATTTGGTTCAATATAACATAATTATGCTAATATAATAACATTCCATTCATAAATTCAACTCCATGACATTATAGATTTTTCTCTTGAGTGAACCAACTCATATTATGAAATTTGTTGGTGTTAAAAGTTAAACAATTCTTAACTAAGCTTTATCTAACCATTTTCAAGTCTAATCCACCATCAATTTCACAAAATCTCAAAATTCCCAAAAATTAGGGTTCATGTTAGGATTAAATTCCCATGAAATTAACTTAAACAAAATGTTAAGAGTTGTTTCTTACCTCAAGAGAATCACTTTGCCTCAAAAAGCCCCTTGAATTTGTTAGCTCAATTGAAACCACACCTAGTTTCACCAAGAACACACACACACACACTTCTTTTGGGAGAGTTTTCTAGATAATGAGTGATGAAAATGGCTGAAAAATGATTTTTCCCGTCCATATTAAGTCTACATGTAGTGGGAAACACTTGGCACTTGATAGAGCTGTCTATGTGTCAAAAATTGGGCAAAATGGTCAGTCTGCATGCCCTCACGCGCTCTTGACGTCTCCAAAACGCGAATCCGTCAGCATTTTACACGGCCGTGTAAAAATTACACACCTCGTGTAAAATGCACACTGATCAAACAGAAGGTTACACGGACCGCGTAAAAATTACACGGCCCGTGTAATTTTCCTAACTTTTTCTCTGCCCAACATGATTTTTCTTCAATCTAGCAATATTCATAATTTCTTCATACGAACTTCACATTTTACAAACTTTATATGCCTAGAAAGCTAAGAATAAGAACTACAACTTACTCTTACTGAAGTTTTCCCATTCCCTCTACATTTCTCGCTATACTTGCTTGAACTTGACCATTTTTTTGATTTTGGTCTATTTTTGCCCTACTTCAACTGGAATTACTACAATGTCCTTCCTTGTTTCCTTTGCACAATTCTTTTTCTCTTCCTCTTTTTCCCTTTTCATTTAAATTCCGAAAATTTTAGAAAAATACTCAAAAGTTGTATTTTCCTTTTCTTTTATTTTTAAAATCTAAAAATACTCTTTTAATTACAAAATTTTATTCAATTTATTTTTCATTTATCCCACCGTAAAACATTTTATTTAGGGTCTTACAAACATAGTCATGTGTTACTGTATGTAAACACAAACGAATCAAGATCATAATAAATGATCAACAATTCGAATGACACCAAGAATCACTTTGCAAAATTAGATAAGCAACTAAAAATATATGCTCCAAACCCTTAAATAGATGGAATAGGTCTCATCGGGACAATTTAGCAATAATAAATTATGGTTGCATATGTATATAGTTAAACGATATTTGAAAAACGAGCAAAACATTAATATTCACTAATGACAAATGGGTGCTTGCCAATCCTTATCAACCCCATTAGGTGGAGAACGTTACTATCAAAATATTTCTCCAAAAAACTATAGCGGACTCGCTAAATTTTATAGGGATATTTTATGTCAGACCCAATGTCGTCGCAAGTTCGGGTCCATATTTTTAGGATATTTGTTGTCATTTAGTTAAAGTCAATTTTTTGATAACCTACTACCTCAAAATACGGTATATATTAATCGAATAACTTTATAAAATATCAAGTTAAATAGTATAATTTAAGTTAATTAAGAGCAATAAAAGGTTAGATGGGAATTGTGTGGGTCATGAGGATGGTTTTGTAATGTCAGATTTCTTGTCATAAAATTATTTTCAGTGTGACACTTAGAAGTAGTTGCATCATTAGATTATAACCAATTGCGTTTAACCAAACCTCTTCAAGGACCCATATTTTAAAAAAGGGTCCATGTGGAATCAAACACCACCCTAATGTAGACACGTGACCATATTTTCTCGATAACTTCCGAAAACTTGATCTTTACAAAAGCGTTGATTTTCTTTGTTTGTCCAATTTGGGGACTTGATGATTACCTTCACAACCACTTGTTTTCTTGACTATTTATTTGTTTTTATTAAATCGTAAGTAATTTTTAGAAAATATATGATTTTTATAAGGGAAAATATGATTTTTATGGATTTTGGAGATGATTAATATGGTCATCGTCTTTCATTTATGTAGTACTTATTAATTATGTAAACCATAACAGTTGTGTGACGATATATTACATGTCAAATATATTAATTTAGCTTTGTATGTATCAATTGTGGGGGTTCGTTTGATAAAGACATGAGATGGTTGTCCTAGAGTGTAAAAGATGAAACACGAAAATTGGCGGCAATCAAATTAAAGAGCCGACAATCAAGTTAAAGTGCCAAAGGTTCCTCGAGTCATTAAGTTTTTTTTTTTTTTTTTTTTTTTTGAACGGCTGAAGCATTAGAACAAAGGGACTAGCAAGACGCTAGACCCGCAAAAACGTTACATATTACAGGAAGAACTAGGATTAACAATTCAATCAAACCAATTAATTGAAGAAAAACAAGATCTATGCTTAATCAAGTTGAACGCTAACTACTGAATGTCATTGAATCGTAGTAGCTGGATGCACTTCTTCCTATGAAAGATCCATAAATTTCTAGCCCTCCAGATGCACCAAATAACAATGTAAACCACCGCCCGCTTGAGCTTGTGAATCTTGCTATCGGAACCTGCAACACCCAACTCGCAAAGCAGCTGCGAATTAGAGGCCGAGTCACCGAAAACAAGCCACACCACAACGAAATCGAGTTCCAGATCCGCCTCGAGAAAGGACAATTGAAGAATAGGTGATCAGCGTCTTTAACGCCGCCAAGGCACTTCCGATAGTCCACCGAATCAAGTGAAATACCTTTGTCAAGAAGGCTAGAAGCCACCGGGATCCTGTTGCACATCAAACGCTAAGAAAAGCAGTTTACTTTAATGGAAACCCACTTAAAATCACCGAAAAGCATGTTGTCACGTGGTTCTAATATAACAGAAGACGCAAAGATTTGACTGAAAAACAATCGGAAGAATCAGTGATCCACTCCCACGTGTCACGGACGTCCCGCAGCTGAACACTGCCTAAGATTTCCTTGAGGTGCTCAAGCTCAGCCGACTCTCTTCCCTTTCTAAGGGGCCTTTTCTAGCTCCAATCGAAACCATCAACTTGAGCTCTCGAAATTCTCTCCGAAACCAAGAAATTTTTGTCAGAATCAGCCTTGTACATAGCTGGAAAAACATTTTTAAAAGCAATTCCGCCACACCACGTATCTTTCCAAAAAAAGAGTAGAATTACCATTACCAAGGTTTCTTTTCATCAAACCTACAAGAGACACATTCCAATCCAAAAGATCTTCATCCATTTGAAAGATGGACAGCCACACTCCCGGAATACTACGTTCGCCAAAGACGCCCCTTCAACTCCTTTTACACCATGAATCGCTTTTATACACGAGACCCAAAAGGAAAGGTTTTCCGTTTTAATCCTCCACCACCACTTGGCTAGAAGGGCAATGTTCAAATATTTGAGACAACCCGCATCGAGGCCACCACTCGACTTAGGAGTCGTGACCACACTCTAAGCAACCCAATGAATCTTCCTCTTGCCTTCCGAGCCACTCCAGAAAAGTTACTTATATATATATATATATATATATATATATATATATATATATATATATATATATATATATATATATATATATATATATATATATATATATATATATATATATATATATATATATATATATACATACTAGGTTATAAACCCGTGTTAAACACGGGTTGGATACTTATAAACACGCCAACATAAAATTTACTTATATTCCATAATTTTTAATAGTTGTTAGTTATTTATATGACATAAAAAAACATAGTTTTGTTAAGTTCGTTAGGATATATATTGTTAAACCAATCATAAAATTTAAATATCTGTATTTGTATAATACAAAAACGAAACAAAATATTGCTAAATGCTAATAATAAAACAATGATTTTATAAATTACAATGCATACTCATGTTTCATAAATTTCCAAATATTTCTTTGCCGTTACCTGATACGCTTCGATTTGGATTGATAAATTGATTTATGATATATACGCATTTTTTTTACATATTTAGTATATACGCATATAGGACATACGCATAGATATGAGAGAACTGGACTAACTATCAAATAATTTTGGAATCTTTCTATAATTTCAATTATCTTTTCAGTTATACGGTGATCATCCTGCAACTTTTAAACCATTTTTACAGAAAATTGTTATTGGATTTACATCATGCAATTTTACCAAATAAACTCTTGCATATTCCCCCTAGATACATTGTCATCCACGATACTGATTGATGGTCGGCCAGAAATTTAAGTCCGAATGAAGGATGCATACAAGGGTAAATTGGTCCATTAAACAAAAGGGTAAATAGGTTAATTAAGAATAATGTTAAATGGTCATTTAATTGAAAAAATAAGGGAAATTAGAGAGCTTTTTGATTAGTTTTTACGAATGGGGATTATGGGTACACATAAGGGCAAAATCGTCATATATCACAATTACTCTAATTCTTTCACTTTTACGCACACACAGGGACCATTTAGAGTAATTGGGGTTGTTCTAACAGACCTTTGTTACAAAATTGAAGTAAACTTGCCAATTTCACCAAAACACGGGGACCATTTATGTAAGTCACTCTAAAATTTATTTCTGCTGTGTGTAAGTTAACATCATAGCTGCCAAGAATTTGAATTGACCAGTTTGCCCTTGGATCAAAATTGAAACAATTATACAACCTGAACAAACATTGTAATATTATTTTACTCTTTAATTTAGCTATTGAGTTTATCTAAAAAAAGACAATATTTGAATTGTTACTTAAAAGGATAAAAGGAAATCACAAATTTGGTCCCTTTTTATTCATTTTTTAAATATATTCCTGTTAAATTCCTAATTTTACCAGTACATTGTTATTTTAGGTAGTACAACCGGTAACGCAGGAAGTGCATTGTTATTTTAGATCAAAGAACCAAAGTACATTGCTATTAACGTGAAAAAGATTTATGTGAAAAAAATTCCTGTTCCTCTCCTAATTTTACCAGTATAACTGATCAAGCTCAGATGCCATCTTGTCGCGCAATACAATTATCCTCTCCTAACCAAAGTACATTGCTGAATACTAATGCTACTTATGTACTTGGAACATTATTTACTCACTATTAAGTAGATCAAGAGGTAGAATCCGGCGTGCCAAGTCCACATGGAAGTCCCATAGACACCATTCAGCCATGTCTGAATCACAAGATCACCACTGGAATCCTGAACTCTGGAATCTTCGACTGCCACCATTAGAAATGTTGCCGGAATCTTTAACTCCGGCATCACCATCACCACTGGAATCCTCAACTCTAGAATCTTCGACTCCGGCATCACCATCTTCACCAGTTATTACTTCATTCCTTGCTCTTTCCTTTGTGTAAAGAGACATGGCTTTCTGCAAGGCAAAAAAAGAAAATAATACACATCTCAAAAACACAAACAAAAATATTATGCTTTATTATGGATTATGATTTAATGGGAATACAAACCTTAAAAATAAAAATATTTATAGCAGCAAATAACGAAGCACCATTGATGACATCAGCTTCTATAATCAAAGTAAAATCTGTCAAAATCCCGAAATGATTCAATAAAAGACTCTAAGTTAGATAACCAAATCAGACAATAAGAAAATAGACCAGATTAACTGCAGTTGTGAAGTAAAAACCCAAAACCAGTTAAGAGACTATTACATCTCCACAAACTGAAAGTAAAGTTGGTTCAAAAATTAAATTTAAAAAACACAAATCTTATCCAGAAATATATGTATACAGTAGAAATGTA
This sequence comes from Cichorium intybus, assembly GCA_023525715.1. Lineage (NCBI taxonomy): Eukaryota > Viridiplantae > Streptophyta > Magnoliopsida > Asterales > Asteraceae > Cichorium > Cichorium intybus. The sequence goes on from CM042015.1 coordinate 103,886,042, forward strand.
AACGGTATCAAAGAACTAATTGTTATCTAGAAATATTTCGTACAATTAAGAAGTAGGATGCTATTATATAAGTAACCCAAATCACAACATAAGTGCAAAATAGTAGAAAAGGGCATATAAGGTACTCGACACAAAAGGAATTCAAAACAAATGTACTTACGACAGAAAACATCGGTTAAGACAACTATATTTCACTTTGGGTGTTTTTAAAACAAATATTTTTACATAATTGGTCCATAAAATACCATAAAAGCAAAAACCCAAAGTACATTGTTATTTAAAAAAAAACCCAAAGTACGTTGAGGAATAAGCTACTGTAACAAACAATTGCAAAGTTAGAAAAGAGAGATAGAGTCTATAGAAAGAATTTTCAGATATATTTCATTTATAAATGTAATTACTGAACACTCAAACTGCAAAATATGCAACCACATCAAAGAAAAAAAGTTTTATCATTTAAGAGAGCTCCTGGTCCAGTGTCGAAGCACTTTGGGTGTTTTTAAAACAAATATTTTTACAGAATTGGTCCCTAAAATACCATAAAAGCAAAAACCCAAAGTACATTGTTATTTTAAAAAAAAAACCCAAGTACATTGCTAAATAAGAACCAACTTTCCGGTTTTAAATCCTCATATAAATCCTATCTAATATCTTAACATTCTAATAAACAGGAAAAATAACAACCAACACCCAAGTAAAGTAATGAAACTGATGACTGAAATTAAAAGGGCATAAGTGGAATTTAAAAAATTTCGATGACTAAAAGGGGAAATAGAGTTTTTTGCAACTGAGTGGAATAAGAATTACATACCTCTTCATCCATCAGTATCATTTCGATAGAAAATATCTCCCCAATGTTTTGTAAATCAGGGTGGGTCCAGAGTCGAAGCACTTTCACCTTTAGGTTGAATATACTTTTGGTGATATCCAAATCTTTAATCAAAGTAATTTCAGTGTTGAGATCCATTTTTCTACAATTAAAATTAATTAGAAATACTACAACTTATAAAACTTATTACAGACAAATTGACTAACGGATGAGAAGAAGAAGAGTAGTATTGATAACGCTTGATAAGAAGAATGTAATAAAACCATGTCAACAAACCTTGATCTGCAGAAAATAGCTCTGAGAGTTGAAACGATGATTGCGAATTGTGTGTGATAACGACAATACATAAGTGATATATATACAATCATAATGTATTAGGCGTTGATTAAGGGATTTTGATTAATTGAAAATAGAAACCGATACAATAAGATTGAATTGAAGAGTAATTGAAGAAATTCCTGTATCGTTGCCTAAATTATCGATCACAGAGTTAGCCGATGATTTAGGGATGTCGTTTAAGGTCAATAGAAACCAATATAATTTATTAGGTGATGAATCAGGGATTTTGTTAAGTTGCCAATAAAACTGATGGAAAAAGATTGAGAGAAAAAGATTGAGCGGGAAGAATAGATGGGGATGCGATTAGAGGATGCCACGTGGCCTACTCCCTAGTGATTTATTAGAATAGGAATATATATATATATATATATATATATATATATATATATATATATATATATATATATATATATATATATATATATATATATATATATATATATATATATACACTAAATATCAAATGGGAACCAATATTTTCCTAGGAACCGTAGCAACTTTTTGACTGAATTTTATTTAAAAAAAAAAGACATAATACACCTAATCGCTTATATTTAAGACATTTTGTAAAAAAAATTGAGAAAATAATATATATACACAAAATGTGTACATATGCACGAAACGTGATCATATACATATTTGCGAAAAAAGTGCATATGTGCCCATTTCGTGTATACATATTACATTTCAAAATTTTTTTGACAATAAGTCTTAAGTATAAGCGACTAGGTGTATTATGTCATTTTTTTTGAAAAAAAAAATTTCAGTCAAAAAGTTCTTACGGTTCCTAGGAAAATATTGCTTGTCTCTTGAAACGGATATATATATATATATATATATATATATATATATATATATATATATATATATATATATATATATATATATATATATATATATATATATATATATATATATATATATATATATATATAATGTTGAAGGTGATTTTGAATATTTTATTATTATCTTTAATAGCTTTGAATTATCTCCTAAATTAGAGATAATTATTTCTTATAGGTTTAGTGTAGTCTATTATAAATAGGTATTTATCATCTTAGTTTTTCGATTTTTGAGTATTAATAAATTTTATGGATGAATTTTGAGAAATTCTATAGCACATCATTTGTTCTTATTGTTATTTGTTACTGTTGAGTCTGATCATTCCTGATTCATGTATTTTTTGCATTATATATATATATATATATATATATATATATATATATATATATATATATATATATATATATATATATATATATATATATATATATTTATTTATTTATATATATATATATATATATATATATATAAATAAATATATATATATATATATATATATATATATATATATGGGCAGGATCAACATAGAACCACTTTTTATCCATAGAACCATAGAACCACATGTTCAGTACTGAACATGCACTATGTTCAGTACCGAACATACATATGTTCAGAGCTGAACATGCATATATGTTCATTAGTGAACATATATAATATATGTTCACTAATGAACATATACGTATGTTCAGCTCTGAACATATGTATGTTCGGTACTGAACATATGCATGTTCAGTACTGAACATAGTGGTTCTATGGTTCTATGTCTAGTTTTGGTTCTATGTTGATCTCACCCCGATATATATATATATATATATATATATATATATATATATATATATATATATATATATATATATATATATATATATATATATATATATATATATATATATATTATTGTTGCATCCATCACACATAAAAACGAAAATGGGGCACCATGATCATTGTTCTTATATTCACACCTGCAAAATCAAGTTCAAAGATATCAAAAAATAATTATGACCATATTAAACATATCCAAAATTATAATCTGAAATGATTATAACTAATGTTCTAATATTTTACGCAATTATAATCATAAATAATTATGATCATATTAAAGATTTCAAAAGTTATCATTAGAAATGATTATAACAGACGTTCTTATCATTTACACACTTATACTTATAATCATAAATGATTATAGTTATAATCATAAATGATTATAACTCGTATTCTCATCATTTAATGAACTATATTTAAAACAACTAAACTTTTCTACAATTATTGCAAATTCAAAATTTTATACACTAATCATAAGTGAATAACTCATAATGATTCGATTATAATCAATAAAATTGAACACTAAATTTAAAATACCAAACAAAGTGGGTTAATCTCATCAACTTCAACAAGATACTATAATATTGTTAACAAAAAAAACCGTGTAATCATAACCGAATCACACAATTTTTTCATTATTAAACATCAAATTTAGTTATGAGTTTCTGCATTATATTCATAAATGATTACAACTAAAATATTACAACTAAGTCACAAATAAATGACTACAACTCGTTAAAAATCATTTGCGCTATAAAATCATTTATGATTACAACCAAGTTACTAATAAATAATTAACGCTTGAAAAAAACTAAGTTACAAATAAATGATTATCAATTCCTGACAGATTTCAATTCCTTCACAGATTCCAATTCCTTCATAAATATTCTGCGAACCAAACGCCACCTAAGTTACGGGTTATTACTTCTAGAGATTTTCAATTATGGGATAATTAATAATTACTTTAATCCCGTTAACTTTTGGGTTAAATTCCATATGCATCATACAATTATGGTTATACAAATACCTTAGATTTATAAAAAATAAAGTTATAGAAGAAAAATTAGCGTTATACAAGAAATATATATTTTTAAGGTAGAGTTTTCATACTATCTTCTCATCCAAGAATGCGAAGCCCTAACTAGTAATTTTCCTTTGAGCCACATAATGCATATAGATAATACACATATGGGTGGTGTAATTCCTACTCGAAAACCAAAAAACTAGAAAAAAACATACAATATTTATAAAAGTAAGCAATTGAAAATTAACAAAATAAATATTCAACCACTAACGGCCAAATCAAATTATAATATATACTAATTACACGTAATTCTTAATCTTACTTGTAATTGACGATAAGTTAATTACAGGCTTCTTTAAGTCGATGGTTCTCATTGTTCATCCAGGGGATCCCTTGCATTGATGATGTATCAACATTGCTCAAGCTTTTGGGGGACGAAATCAAGATTACAACCGGTCGATTAGGGCTCAAATCGAAAGAAATAAGATGGCCAGAGATGATGTTAGGGCTGCGTATTAGGAGAAAAAAATTTAATTTAAAGAGAGAGGGAATCATGATTTTAGGAATTTACATAATTAGGATAATTATAATTAGCCTAATACCCCTTAGGTAATATTTAATATAAATAAATTGATTTAAAATTTATAGTAATTACAAAATCAATGTTTAATTGTAGTCATTAATTTAAAATAGGAAAATTTTATTTCTTCCTTCTTTATCCTCCTAATTCATCCTCTTACCCACTAAATTATGACATGTGGAATCCATTATTTCTCTCTTTTAATTTCTTCTCTTGATTTTTACACTTGTCTTGATCATGTGATTAGGAAGATAATTAGGAAGATTTTTTAGGAGGATATAGAACCTCTCATATATATATATATATATATATATATATATATATATATATATATATATATATATATATATATATATATATATATATATATATAGATATATATATATATATATATATATATATATATATATATATATATATATATATATATATATATATATATATATATATATATATATATATATATATATATATATATATAGAGTTAGGTTATTTTAAAATTGGTAATTATTGTGTGATTGTGTGGACCAATCAGAATTCAGGAAAAAGTTAGTTTTCGTAATTATAGGAGCGGCTACCGGATTTATAGGATTTTATTTATTTAAAATTAATTGATTTATATGTCAATTACTATGATACCCCTGTCCGGATTTGAAATGATTGGTCCATATTTAGTTACAAGGTAACACAATATTTATCAAGATACATTTGATCCTAGTCCTATATATATAGGGAGAGGATCAACATAGAACCCCTTTTTATACATAGAACCATAGAACCACTCTTTTAACCCTACGATCATTATCTGATTGGCTTAGATTAAAAGGGTGCACCAATACAATTCTAGTCATAACATAGAGGATTACATACTTATAAAGGCATAATAGGGTCTCTATATCTACCATTCTAATCCAAATCAGAAGCGTAAATTATGGAAAAAATCAGGCAATATCATTCTCTCTTCGTTCCAATTGAAAAAACCCAGTTCCAATTTAAAATCAACACACACAAACAATCCTCACATAGAAATCGGTCCATATCTCCTCCTCTTCACAGAATCACGAGCTCACCACCATCGCCAATGGGTGTCACAACCACCTGCTACAATCGATCTTATCAAATATGTCGGCAATAGTGGAGATCTCATTACCGGAGTTCTTTTGGTGGCGATCGCTGTCCAACAGGTGGCCGGAGATGGCTTCTTTTGGTCAGAATCCTTCTTAGAACAACTCTCAAGTATCGTTTTCAATTTATATTGACAGGTTTGAACAAATTTTCTTCAATGTTCATTAGTGAACATTTATGAACAATTTGTATCTCTCATCACGTCTCCCTCCCTATCTCTGATTTTCTGATTAATCCTAACATGATCTCATTTACTGGAGTTCTTTTGAGAGAGAAAAAGAGAGAGAGAGAGAGAGAGAGAGAGAGAGAGAGAGAGAGAGATGGAAAACGAAATAGAGAAAGAAAGAGAAATTGAGGCAACAAATACACTCGTTATGGTCAAATAATCATCTAATTCACAAAAATGGCCAAGGTACAGATCTGTTTACTCCTTGAATTCGATTCTGTTTCACATTTGTTCGAATCAGTTGATCTCAATTTGTGTAATTGATTGTTTTTGTGGCAAAAGGTTGTCGTGAAGGTGACAATGACAAGCGAAAAGAAAAGTCGTAAAGCTCTAAAGATCGTCGTTAGTATATCCGATAAGACCATATTTCGTGATTTTCCGCTTTTAGAATTGCTTTTACTACTTATTCACAATCTCAAATTTATCTGATACCTCTCTAAATTATCAAACGATTTTGATGTTCTAGAGAAATTGTTGAATTTCACTTTCATAACCTACATGTTAATCTCAACTGTAATTGTGTTTTTTGTTAACTTAAATATGTTTGTTGTCATTAACAGGTTTGTCAACCAAGAATAATACGTGTACATGAGATCCATGAGATATGTCATGATCATGAATCAAAGATCCGGACCGAAAGAAAGTTGATGAAAGTGACAAATTTCCTGGGATTTTGAAGACAATGTTCATCAATGAACATATGTTCATCGTTGAACATGTTTGTATGTTCATATATTTCATTAACGTTCTTCAATGTTAATTTTTGACCAAATGAACATGTATGAACGTGACTGTAATTTCTTAGTTTTTATAAATGTTTATAAATGTTAATCAATGTTCAGTAACTAACACTTGAGTTTTTGTGTTTGATATATGAAGATTCATACATGTTCATGTAACACCACGACACTTTTGTTAAGTATTAAAATGTTAATCATAGTGTATTTATGATTTAACATGGTGTTCTAAGTATTAGAAAGTAATACTAGAAGAAAAGGGTAAATTGGTCATTTTACCATAAAAGGGTAATTTGGTCATTTGAGCATGTGAGGGACCAATTATGTAAAAATATTGTTGCTTGTGGCAAAAAAATAAGAAATGAAGGTTTTATGTCATAAAACTTGATTTATTGTGGTCAAAGTTCAAGAAAATGAACTTAGGGACCAAAAATGTAAACTTTGGAAGTATAAATAGAGAGGTTGACTCTCTTCTTTGGCTGACCATTTGTGCAGCAACGGGAAGGATTTTGTGTGCAAATTCTGCAGAAATCCTTGAAGCTTGAAGCAGGGAATTGGAATCATAGCTTGGAATTGGTGATTCCTAAGTTAAACAAGGTTAGTAACTTGATTTTTAACCAAGTTATTGAAGTGTTCTTGATGGGTTTTATAGAAACTGAAATCTGCAAATTTCAGTTATGATTATGTGGTTTAAATAGCTTAATACTTCCAATAAGTCATGCTAAAAGGACTTAATTCAAGAAATATGGAAGTAGGTTGCTATTGTTGATGAATTTGGAATGTTGCTCAAGAACCCTAAATCATGAATTGGTGTGATTAAGGTGTTTCTAATGGCTTAAAACTTGTTATTAGACAAAGGTTTTAGTCCTAGAACAAATCCCTGATCATTAAGTCGAGTATTAAGGGCTTAAAATGAGAAAATGGGATTTTGTAGCTTGAAAATCGGAGTTTCTGCACTTCTGTTCAGTGATCGCGACCCGAAGGGTGTGGCCTTCGCGACTCGACCCGCATGGTCCTCGCGACCCGAAGGGTGTGGTCTTCGCGACCCGACCCCGAGGCAGAAGCCATTTTCTTCCCTGTTAAAATTTGGTGCATTTTCCAAGTTTGATTCTTATGCTAGGCTTATCCGATTGACCTGAAATTTTAAACATAGGTCTAATATGTTGTGAAACTTCATGGAAAATTATCGGAATACGAATACGACCTCCCGAAAGTACTGTAGTAGAATACGCGTATTTCGGGAAGTGTATTAAATTTTATAACGATGGTTATTGATTGGAAATGCTTGGAAATAGTCACCAATTGTATTGTATAGGACTCTTGTGCAGTAGCGTCAACTGAAATGGTTATTAACCTATTATCATTTGGTATATAAATGAATATATAGGTATGGGATAAATGGTTGTGGTGCACGCAAAGGCAAGAAACAACCGGGATTTAAATGCAACTAGTATCCAGGTGAGTAATCTCACTGATATCATATATGATATATGATGATTGAATTGTTACAGATTTGAAACTGCTTTGGGGGACAAAATTGACAGTTGACAGATGCCTTTGAAAAGACAATACCAGATAAGTCGTGAGTCTAATATAGACAAGAACGGAGCTGTGAGTCAATGACATGACAATACCAGATAAGCCGTGAGTCTGATAAAGACAAGAACGGAGCTGTGAGTCAATAAATGAATAGACAATGCGACAATACCAGATAATCCGTGAGTCTACAATAGACAAGAACGGAGCTGTGAGTCCACTTTAATAAAGCAATACCGGATAAGCCGTGAGTCATTGCGATGACAAGAACGGAGCCGTGAGTCTAGGCAATAACGGGTAAACCCGTGAGCCATAATTAATTGTGGAATAAACTGTTAATAGATGGTGCGACCACTTATGGCTATGATATTGGATGGTATATCCAACTGGTGCGGCCTATATGGCTATGAAATGATGATATGGAAACGGTGCGGCCTTATGGCTATGATTTCGGGTTGCTGAACCCAAACTTGTGCGGCCTTCGGGCTATGATTCACATACTGGAAATGCTTTGATGCGTCTTGTATAGCCACGACAAATGATACGACTTATATAGTCATGATATATGGTATAGTCAAATATGACTATGAAGGATGGGACAGAAATAGTACAGAATTGATTTGATTGGTATGCAAATAACAGACTGGATTTGATAAAGTGTACAATTATCTGACGTGATTTGAAAATCACATGATATCACGTTTCAGCCGGTAAGGCTATGCAGTGGGATGTGAAATCCTAAGATATATACGATCAGCCAGTAAGGCTAGTAGTCTGGGTCCGATATCCAGACAGATATACATGTTTAGCCGGAAAAGGCTATAAAATGGTATTTGATATTGAGAGATGAAATATATATATATATATATATATATATATATATATATATATATATATATATATATATATATATATATATATATATATGTATGTATCATGTATAAAGAATTATATATGGATGTATTTATTGTACACGTTATTTGCAGATTGATTACTCACTAAGCTTTATAGCTCACGTTATTTGTTAAATGTACCTGCAGGTTAGCATGATCCTGATAGGGGAGAAGATAGAGTCCGTGACTAAGACGTGGGACTCATAGATGCTATCAGTAGCAGCCCAGCTTTAAAGGAGATTATGGTATTATATATTCTCCTTGATACACTTGTACCCGTTTATAATAAAATATACCCCTTTTGTTATGGTTTTATGTATTGAAACCTTTGTTTTAAATGAAAATTTTTCAGGGGTGTTTTTTTATTTTAAAAGCCGGGTGTTACAAGTTGGTATCAGAGCCGTGGTTTAAGTGAACTAGGTGTCTATAGAGTAGATTCCTGGACTTAAACCTTGAGATAGTAGACACGATGTATAGTTAGGTGTATATAAGTTGTTAGTATACATATATAACCTAACTGGTGCTGACTTCTAACGTATAAGAAGTATGAGCAGCGAATCTTATATGGAGAAATTTAGGGCGCAAAGCTTTAAGAAGTAGACCAGCCCTTTCTCAAGACTCCATTGAACGAGGGGCAAGGAGACAAGTAGCAGAAAATCCACATGACAAGCAATAGTAGCTGTTGTGGTCAGAGAAAGAAATTGGATGCTCACCTTGACTGATATTCAAGGTGAAAGAAAAGTAGCTGAGACTACAAGAAAAGCAGAAAACGATTGGTGTATACTTCAGAAGAAGTTAAAACGAATTAGGTCTAACCTTAAAGGGAAGGGATCAGAACGAAAAGATGATGTGGTAAAAGAAGTGCAGGAAAAGCACTCGGAACATTTTAGAGTTGAGACTCTATCGTTGACATGCTGAAATTGCAGAAAATTGGAGCATATTGCTCGAGTTTGTTGTGTGGGATGGAAGTGGTTCCAGCGTGGAACTATAGATCACTTCCTTATGAAATACTCACATGCTAAATGTGGAGTAACGGGTGATGAACCCAGGAAAGAAAGAAGAAATGAATGGTTAAAAAGGACCAGTAGTACCATGAGCATTCCAGCAGATTGTGGAAGAAGCTCGTGAGGAGACTGATATGATCTCCGATATAATTGTTCTGAATATAACTCGTGTATGTTATATTTGATCCATGAAGCTACGCTTTGGATCGGTGACACTGGTGTCTTGTTTGAATATTTCATCAACGATTATGGATGAAAAGTTGGAAGTAGCTATAGCAGATAGCAAATATGTTCTAGATATTGAACACCTGAAAAGTAGTCTGCCTAAGATTTGTGGGACCATTTTCCCTATGAATCTGAAGCCGATGACTACCAATGACTTGAAAGTAATTGTGCATATGAATTGGTTAGCAATGAATTATGCTAACATGAATTGTAGAAACAAGAACATTATGGTTCTTAAAACAGAAATGAAACGGATAAAAATCCATGGTAAATGACCGTTGTTGAGAATACCGGTTATTTTCTTTGTTTAAACTCGGAAAAGAGTTAGTAAAAGAATGATGTTGTAGTTGGCATACGTGGTATTGGCCAAGTTAAATAAAACAGTGATAGTAGTGTACTACTTTAAATAAATTCTCGGATGCTTCTTTTGAAAAGAACTTCCAAGATTTCTGCCAGATTGGCGAGAAGAGTTTATGATTAAACTGATTTTGGGAGCCGTTCCTGTTATTTAGGCTCTAATCTGATTTGCATCTGTAGAGATGGCAGAGTTGGAAGAAGAAATTTTTTGCATTGGGGTCTCATATGGCTGAATGTGTCATCGTATAGAGCCCTACCTTATTTGAAAAGAAGAAAGACAAGTTGATGCATGTGGGCATTGACTACTGAGAATCTGATATTCTCGAAACCAGATCGAATATGAGGTACATTTGTACCAGATATTGGAGTTAATTCACTGAGATAAGTGATATGTAAAATTTTCCAAGTATGAAAATTTGGCAATAAGAAGTTTTATATTCTTTGGGCATGTTAATAATGCCAGAGATGATAAAGCAGATTCAGTGGAAATGATGTTGTGATTAAATAGAAACCGCCTTGGAATCTAACTGAAATTAGTAGTTTCTTTGGATAGGCGGGTTATTATGGGAGGGTTGTAAAAAACTGCTCCTTGACTATTGTTCTTTTGACTAAGAAAAGTGAAAAGTCTGAGTGGTAGAAAGACCACAAGTATCTTTTACAGGTTTGAAATAAACCTTGTGTGAAGCTCCGGTGTTAGCATTATGCTAAGCGGAGAAGATAAATTGGATCATAGAAATGTATCCAAATTTGACTGTAGATTCATGATGTTGCAGTAGCAACTATGATTTTGGTATTGAAGCTTTGAAAACACAATCGATATAGTGTAAAGCTTATTGTTTGTATGGATCATAAAAGTTTGAAGTACTTAATTGATCAAAAAGCAGCTGAATATGAGATAGCAAAGATAGATGGGTTACTTAAAGATTTCGGTTATGGAATCTTGTACCATCTCGGAAAGGCGGATGTGATTATAGATGACTTAAATTAGAAAGAGTATCTTTTGAAAGATACAACCACATGCGTGAGTGTGACGAATTGATTACATGAGTTGATTCGGGTAGCACAGAAAGAAGTGTGCAAGTCTGAAAACAGGAAAAAAAATGAATGAATGACTAGCTATTGAAAGAAGCTAGCTAGAAACTCACGACGATTGAAAACCCTTGGGGTTGTGTATGTGAGTTTCAAAGCAATGTAAGATATGAAATCTACCCTTAAAAGATATATATTGGGGTAGATATGCAGAATGCCCGGGGCAGTACCAAACTGTGTAGGATGATAAAACCTATGCATTGGTGGCCGGGACTGAAGAAAGATATTGAAAGACATATGAAAAGTATTTGACTTGTACACAAAGTAAAGTCAAACCGTTAGAATCATGCGAAGAAATTTACCCGTTGTTGGTCCCAGAAAAGAAATGGGACAACATTGTTATAGACTTTGCAATAAAGTCTCTGCAAGTACCGTGTATTGGTGAACAAAGTGACCTAATGATGCAGATTTTAGAAGATGTGCTTGGAAATTGCACAACAGACCCTAGTGGAAGATGAGAAGATTGTCTATCTTGGATAGAAATTACAAGAAATAACAGCTTACATGCTAGTAGTTTGACGATTCACATGAAGTATGGTATGGAATACCGTGATATCCTTCGATTTATTGAATTGAAGATGTGATAAAGCCGTTGGCTAGATCCTAGATTCTTGCATAAACTGAATGAGAAGACTTGCTGGGTACGAACGAATTTGAAGAATGGTTAAGAAATTGTAAAAGTGGTATGTGGATCACTAAATATAAACCTTTGAAATTCCAAGTAAAGGAATATGGTTGTATGAAAGTAATCCTTTGGAAAGGTTAAAAAGCTGTTTGGGACGAAAGGAAAGTTAAATCCTTTGTTTATTGGATTTTTCCATAGTTTCCCAAGGGTAAGAACTGTAATGATCGAAGCTCTATGATGAACTTCAAGGTAGTTATAATGTTTTCTATAAATCTCATAGTTCTGAGAACAGGGATTGATGAACTTCAACGAATCCCTCATGTTGAAATAAGGTAGATAAGTGATTAAGGTGCCCGGGACAACCGGAGGAATGATATGCGAGTGGTGATATAACCACGAGATAAGAAGACTAGTATGGTTAAGTGCTTAGGCAATACCATTAAGATTCCGACATGATGCAGAAGACCGAAAGCTAATCGAGGGAGACATACCCTCAACTCCTTGTATGATTTCGGGGACGAAATCTTTTGAAGGATGGGAGAATTTGTAATACCACGACACTTTTGTTAAGTATTAAAATGTTAATCATAGTGTATTTATGATTTAACATGGTGTTCTAAGTATTAGAAAGTAATACTAGAAGAAAAGGGTAAATTGGTCATTTTACCATAAAAGGGTAATTTGGTCATTTGACCATGTGAGGGACCAATTATGTAAAAATATTGTTGCTTGTGGCAAAAATATAAGAAATGAAAGTTTTATGTCATAAAACTTGATTTATTGTGGTCAAAGTTCAAGAAAATGAACTTAGGGACCAAAAATGTAAACTTTGGAAGTATAAATAGAGAGGTTGACTCTCTTCTTTGGTTGACCATTTGTGCAGCAACGGGAAGGATTTTGTGTGCAAATTCTGCAGAAATCCTTGAAGCTTGAAGCAGGGAATTGGAATCATAGCTTGGAATTGGCGATTCCTAAGTTAAACAAGGTTAGTAACTTGATTTTTAACCAAGTTCTTGAAGTGTTCTTGATGGGTTTTATAGAAACTGAAATCTGCAAATTTCAGTTATGATTATGTGGTTTAAATAGCTTAATACTTCCAATAAGTCATGCTAAAAGGACTTAATTCAAGAAATATGGAAGTAGGTTGCTATTGTTGATGAATTTCGAATGTTGCTCAAGAACACTAAATCATGAATTGGTGTGATTAAGGTGTTTCTAATGGCTTAAAACTTGTTATTAGACAAAGGTTTTAGTCCTAGAACAAATCCCTGATCATTAAGTCGAGTATTAAGGGCTTAAAATGAGAAAATGGGATTTTGTAGCTTGAAAATCGGAGTTTCTGCACTTCTGTTCAGTGATCGCGACTCGAAGGGTGTGGCCTTCGCGACTCGACCCGCATGGTCCTCGCGACCCGACCATAGGGTCGATCGCGACCCGACCCCGAGGCAGAAGCCATTTTCTTCCCTGTTAAAATTTGGTGCATTTTCCAAGTTTGATTCTTATGCTAGGCTTATCCGATTGACCTGAAATTTTAAACATAGGTCTAATATGTTGTGAAACTTCATGGAAAATTATCGGAATACGAATACGACCTCCCGAAAGTACTGTAATAGAATATGCGTATTTCGGGAAGTGTATTAAATTTTATAACGATGGTTATTGATTGGAAATGCTTGGAAATAGTCACCAATTGTATTGTATAGGACTCTTGTGCAGTAGAGACAACTGAAATGGTTATTAACCTATTATCATTTGGTATATAAATGAATATATAGGTACGGGATAAATGGTTGTGGTGCACGCAAAGGCAAGAAACAACCGGGATTTAAATGCAACTACTATCCAGGTGAGTAATCTCACTGATATCATATATGATATATGATGATTGACTTGTTACAGATTTGAAACTGCTTTGGGGGACATAATTGACAGTTGACAGATGCCTTTGAAAAGACAATACCAGATAAGCCGTGAGTCTAATATAGACAAGAACGGAGCTGTGAGTCAATGACATGACAATACCAGATAAGCCGTGAGTCTGATAAAGACAAGAACGGAGCTGTGAGTCAATAAATGAATAGACAATGCGACAATACCAGATAAGCCGTGAGTCTACAATAGACAAGAACGGAGCTGTGAGTCCACTTTAATAAGGCAATACCGGATAAGCCGTGAGTCATTGCGATGACAAGAACGGAGCCGTGAGTCTAGGCAATAGCGGGTAAACCCGTGAGCCATAATTAATTGTGGAATAAACTGTTAATAGATGGTGCGACCACTTATGGCTATGATATTGGATGGTATATCCAACTGGTGCGGCCTATATGGCTATGAAATGATGATATGGAAACGGTGCGGCCTTATGGCTATGATTTCGGGTTGCTGAACCCAAACTGGTGCGGCCTTCGGGCTATGATTCACATACTGGAAATGCTTTGATGCGTCTTGTATAGCCACGACAAATGATACGACTTATATAGTCATGATATATGGTATAGTCAAATATGACTATGAAGGATGGGACAGAAATAGTACAGAATTGATTTGATTGGTATGCAAATAACAGACTGGATATGATAAAGTGTACAATTATCTGACGTGATTTGAAAATCACATGATATCACGTTTCAGCCGGTAAGGCTATGCAGTGGGATGTGAAATCCTAAGATATATACGATCAGCCAGTAAGGCTAGTAGTCTGGGTCCGATATCCAGACAGATATACATGTTTAGCCGGAAAAGGCTATAAAATGGTATTTGATATTCAGAGATGAAAAAAAATAAATATATGTATCATATATAAAGAATTATATATGGATGTATTTATTGTACACGTTATTTGCAGATATGATTACTCACTGAGCTTGATAGCTCACGTTATTTGTTAAATGTCCCTGCAGGTTAGCATGATCCTGATAGGGGAGAAGATAGAGTCCGTGACTAAGACGTGGGACTCATATATGCTATCAGTAGCAGCCCGGCTTTAAAGGAGATTATGGTATTATATATTCTCCTTGATACACTTGTACCCGTTTATAATAAAATATACCCCTTTTGTTATGGTTTTATGTATTGAAACCTTTGTTTTAAATGAAAAATTTTCAGGGGTGTTTTTTTGTTTTAAAAGTCGGGTGTTACAGTTCAGTACTGAACATGTGTGAACATGAACAATATTCTGCAATGTTCACTTATGAACATGACCAATTTCTGAACAATATTAGTTTCTAGGATTTTGAACACAACGTTCATTGATGAACATACGTATATGTTCATCAATGAACATATAAGTGTAATTTACCATCATACCCTTATCACAGGGTCGTAGCGTGGACATGGGCAAGGTGGTCGACCGCCCCGGGCCCCCAAATTCTTAGGGCCCCCAAATTCCTAGGCCCCTTTATATAGAGCTCTTATATTAGTTCAGAAATTTAAAGGCCCAAAAATTTGTTGATACAAGAAAAGGCCCAAAAAAATTTTGATACAAGAAAAGGCCCATTTCTAGGAACTTAAAAAGTTAGCAATATAGAGTTTGGGATTAAAATAAATACTAGGACATTTGGGAGGGACCAATTCTGCCAATAGCTTGAAGTTGCATGTGCCAATTCATTGAAAGCATCCTCCTGCAATTGTGAATGAAGAAGCGGCCTTAGGGCCCTCGGTTGCCAATTCACGTACATATTTCAACCCTAGGTCGGACCCCCTTGAAGCCGTGAAGGCCCAAAAAAATCAGAAAAAGCCCAAATGTGCATAACAACATAAGTCGATCGGATCCTTCTAGGCATAAGCCAATAATTCAGTAATTCTTGGTATCTGAAACGTTTCATAATGTCGCACACTCGTCGCTCTCCCTCTACTCGATAACTCGATTCTTGATTTGATGATTTCGGATTTTATTGCCTCTGCTCGATTTTGATTTCTCTGATTCCCTCTCTAATCGAATTCTGATTTCTTATTTCTGATAAGTGATAGAATTCTAATTTTACTCTACCGACTACCAAGCAATCGCCAATCGCACCTGAATCCTGATATCGAAATCGATTGACCAAGTACCAACAGACCAAGCAATCGATTCTTCATTCTTGGGTATGTTTATCATTTGTAATCTTTTTTTTCTGTTTATATAATAAGGATTATCATCTGTAATCTGTTTTTTTTATTATACAATTGATTCTTGAATCTTGAGACTTGAGTATGTTTTTTATTTTTCTGTTTTGTATTTGAATGGTTGATTATTGATTTATTTTGTTGTTGTTGCTTGATTGTTTACAGATTTTTTTGCTGTTGCTTGCTTGATTGTTTACAGAGCTCTACTTACAAATTTTGTTGTTGTTGCTTGTTGTTGATATGACAGTTACTTCATTAGAAGCTAGATTTGAGCAAATAACAACCTTTGAAAATATTTTTGGTTTTTTATATAACTCAAAAAATTTAAAGTCATTGGATGACATTAAACTTAAAAAAAGTTGTACTAATTTTGCAAGCAAGTTTTCTCATAAAACCATGTGTGATGTAGACTTAAATGATTTGTTTGCGGAACTCAAAGTGTTGCAAATGACTTAGCCAAATGTAGTTATGTCCGTATTTGAAATTTTAGAGTTTATTAAAAAAAGGGTTTTTATCCAAATGCTTTCATTGCATATCGAATTTTATTAACTATACCCGTTACCGTAGCATCGGTCGAAAGAAGCTTTTCAAAATTAAAATTATTAAAAAACTATTTAAGATCATCAATGTCACAAGAAAGATTAAATGGGTTGGTGACAACGCCTAGTAATATCACATATTTTAGTCGTTGTTGAGCCCTATTCTTAGTGAAATTATATCATATACATCGTGGTATTCTCACTTTTTCGTGCCAGCACTTGTTTCGAAAGAAATAATGAAAACAGGGACTAAAAGCGTGCAATTTGGAAGAAGTTTGAAGATCAAGGCAAAATCAGGAAAAGACGTACGCGCGCCGCGGAATTCATCAATGCGCGACGCGGGTATGAGGCGGTGAAAAGAATTCAAATTTCGATAAAACGGGGATAAACCCCTACGCGCGACGCGGGATCCATCAATGCGCGGCGCGGTCTCGAGATTTTTGCAACTATAAATAGAGGCTTTTAGGTCAAAAAAACTAGCGAAGACCTGGTGTGAAATCGACCCCCAAGGCTCTTTGACTCCGAGATTTAGCTTCAGCAACCATCTTTTGGTATTTTCATGTTTTTATCTTTAATTTTCAATTAGTTAAATAGTTAGTGATAGTGGCTAGTGTCTTTGGGAGTGACAACCATTGACATTGAGTCTTTGTTTCTGTTTTTGGATCTTTTGGTTACTGTTTGTGTCATTGGATCTGAGTTTCGAGTTAATGAATCATTTGGTTACAAGTAGTTGCTTCTTTTCGATGTTTTATGCTTGTGAATGAATTGTCGGATGTTGGGATTGTGTTTGAAGTTTGATTTGCCTTTGTTTGCTTCTGAATTGGAGATGTACTTCTGATTTCAGTAAGTGACAAGGTTTGGTTGGTAGTTTAGTTTAGTTCATACTTGCTTGGAATTATTTTATTTTATGCTTTTTGGGATTAGTTGTCAAAGGTTAGGAACTAGGTCCTCTGACTGTAACGTGACACTGCAGTTGGTAATCTGTCACCTGTCTCGACCACGTAACTCCTGTGGATTGACCCGGACTTCCACTATGCTAAGTGTGTGTTAGGTATTTTCTTATTTTTGACAGCATGACGACCGTTGCGATGTCAGTTGGCTATGTTATGCATTGAGAAAAATATGTTAAACAACATCGATATTGATACTATTATTAATAATTTTGCATTTAAGAAAGCTCGAAAATGTGAACTTTAGTTTTAGTTTTTTATTTTATTCTATTGTAATATGTAGTTGTTAGGTTGTTTGGCTCATTAGACATGTCTCATAGCTTTTTTTCATTTCCATAGGTGGGGAGTCCCCAGCCTTCAATTGTAATAATTTTTTCAACTAATAAAAAATTTCGGAGGTGCCGCCCTCTTTTATTAAAGAAAGATATTGTTAGGGGCCCTATTTTTCTATTTCGCCCCGGGCCCCAAATTAGCTTGAAACGGCCCTGCCTTATCACCTTAATTTGATCTAACGGTCAAGGAGATGGTTCTATGGTTCTATGTATAAAAATGGTTCTATGTTGAACCCGTGTGTATATATATATATATATATATATATATATATATATATATATATATATATATATATATATATATATATATATATATATATATATATATATATATATATATATATATAGTAAAGTTCAATTGAGAACCTAAAAAAGCCTAGGAACCTAAGAACCCATTTTATGAACTTTTTTTCTATACAATATTTTTCAAAAAGAAATATACCAAAATTTTTGTTATGATGCATCTAGAAGATATCAAAAAAAAATTTCAAAAAAAATCATTTTTTTAAATTTTTTTTCATATGGGTTTAGGGTTTAGGGTTTAGGGTTTAGGGTTTAGGTTTAGGGTTTAGGTATAGGGTTTAGGGTTTAAGGTTTAGGGTTTAGGGTTTAGTGTTTAGGGTTTAGTTTTAGGGTTTAGGGTTTAGGTTTAGGGTTTAGAAATCTTTTAGACACTTTAAATAAAAAAATTGGATGCAAAAAAAGCATTTTTTTTATTTTTTTTCATATGGGTTTAGGGTTTAGGGTTTAGGGTTTAGAAATCTCTTAGACGCTTTAAATAAAAAAAATGGATTCAATTTTTTTTTAAAAATATTGTGTAGAAAAAAAGTTACTAGGTTCCTAGGTTTTTTTAGGTTCTCTCATGATCTCGACCCTATATATATATATATATATATATATATATATATATATATATATATATATATATATATATATATATATATATATATATATATATGAACCAAAATAATTATTCGTGGATAGGTTTTTTAACCACATGGTAGATAAATCATGGAAGTGGTGCGTTGAGGAAAGATGAAGGATGTTTGTGTAATTAACTGAAAACAGCAAAGAGAAAAGACAGATGATGATGATGTAGTAATCGCAAACTAGCAACTGGCAAAGGAAGTAGTAAAACAACGTAGAGGCCCCTCCTTCCACCAACTTCCTTTCTGAACCCACCACGTGTCATGTCTTGTAACATTAATTTCCAAAAAAAGTACTCTCAACTCTGAAAAATATATTGTTTTCTAGCGAATTAGATGTTTTTAGTGGTATTTTATGTGAGAATAAAGTTATAATGAGATGTTATTAATCATGGATATTTTTTAAATACTTTTTACATTTAAAATATATCTTAAAGATTTATTTTGAAGAATCAGTCGAGATATAACTGTCGATTTGTGACATGTAATTATTTGGAAACAATATCTATTTGGTGCACCATAATGTCTGTTGATTTTAAAGGTTCGGAGACTAAAAAATAGTCCCCTAACTACAATTTTTTTTATTTATAACCAAAATCTGTTTATACTACTATAAGTGTTATAAAAATAATCAAAACAAAAGAACTGTACTATAATAGATAATTTTACATAACTACGTAAATCGAGAAAATATCCTAGCATTCTTGGAAGTAAAATTGTTTTTTTAACAATTCAATAATAATTGAATAAAAACTAAAATTAAAACAATAACCAAATTTTTAAAAGGTTAGAAGCTTTAATTTATACATATGTTGAAAACTTGTAAAGCCTAGAACTAAACTTCGATGTTGTTGTGACGTTGCTCGGTTGCTGTAGGTATTAGACTATTAGTCTTCAATAAAAATAAGGTTTGAAAATCTAATATAAATCTTCCGCTGGAAACAATATTCTTTTGGCCGATACTAATGAGTTTGGGCTGATGAAAACGGAGCTTATTACCGGGCGCTGCCAAATGCGAAAGATGTAAACGCGCTAAACCTTCACGAAACTTGCAACTCCCAAGATTGGAATTCGATATCTTAGGTTCAAAGGTCAGGCGGCTTTACCATTTGATCCAACAGTTTCTTGTGCACCTAATACGCAAACTTAATAAATATAGAATTTAGTATCTTAATGTTCTAGGAACCACAGATTCTTGTTTCGGGATTGGTTCTGTTATTTAGCTATGATTAATGTGGTAAAAGATAAATATTTATCTTATGTGATATTGATTCTATGGTCTCTATTATAAGGGTGGCTGATATAGACACATTATTCTCAAGAAAGAGGTTTGGGAATGCCATTCTTGTCGGGAACATGAATCCGACCACCTGGGCTTTGATGGGAAACATGCATCTTCAAGTTGTTTTTCCGAGCTAATTATCTATTTTGACTATTGCCATATAGCTAGAATTTAACCCCCCGGCCCCCTCCCCTCGAGTGATTACTTCTTTTTATTATTTTTTATTATTTTCCATCAAATTAACATTATAAATACATATTCAATCTTTTATTTACCACACCATATTTCAAAACATTAATTTTCACACTCAAAATGGATTCAAGCCCCTAGGAAAATTTTTTGCTACAATCTCAACCGAAAGAAAAGTCATGGTGTGGGTTCAAAAGATCAACCAAGTCCCGACACTCAATTCTCTAAGCACATTCCTGACAATTCTTGGTATCATTTTCTTTTGTATAATATACATGAAAAAATGCTGGCACATGAGAATTTGATAGAAAACTGATCTTGCTGCTTGAAGAAATGGAGAAAGAGCTGAAAATATACAAATCAAAGTTGCATAAATATAAAGAAGAAAAGGATTTAGAGAAGCAATTGATTGTGCACAGGTCTAGGCTAAGAAAATGTAGTTGTTTGGTAATCAGTTTGACAATTGTGATGTTTGTGATGTTGTTTTTCATGTGAAATAGGGATGAGTTTGGTAAATGTAATAATGGTATTGGTTTTATCAATGTCATAATAGTATTGGTTTGATCAATATAATGAGTTTTGTACTGTTATTTTATAATGATTGCAGTAATGAAAGAATGGAAATGTTCACATCCCATTACTTGTCTTCTCACATGTTACAACATACATTAAGAGGTTACAACATAAATAACTAAAAAGCTTGTTAATAATCTTGTCAATAAGCTACAATAAGGTGGTTGTTTGGATATAATTAGCTTATAAAAATTAAGAACTTATCAAATTAGCTTAATAAAGTAAGCAGTTATCAAAATAGCATACATTATCATGCTGTTATAAAACCATGAAAGATTAAGTTAACGTAATACCGAAGTATCTTGAATGTTTAAGTGTAAAGCTTATCAATGTACCAAACATCCAAATAAGCTTATAAAAAAGCATAAAAAATAGTGTTATACGTATTTTTCCAAAATATTTTTCTTCAACGTCTCAGTCATGTCTTTTGGTAATTTTGATTCACCTTTCAAAGCCGCCACACAACCGTGTTGAATCAGAAGAGCCCTCATATTCACTTTCTATAAAGAAAAATAGTTCATACAATTGAATTTCTCCAAATCGAATTTGTGGGACGACATCTCTATAACCAACAAAAAAATCAAAATGTTGATACCACTTACTAGGAATAAGAAAGAAAATAAATCACACATAATAACCTACTTGAAAGGTTTTCTGCAAACCATGAACTAAATAACCTAAGTTCACATGCAACCTATGAGGATCTATGTTTTCTTCTAATTGAACATATAACAAAACCTAAAGGCCATAAGAAAATTGACTAAAAGAATATAATTAGAAAAACCAACCTTTTAGAATTTCCTGGAAGCTGAGCAGCAAAAATATCCTGCCTCAAATGAGATCACACCCAAGCCGAGAGGATTATGGATCGAAATTCCAGAGAGAAACAATAGAATGAGCAACTGATAATGAGGCCTAGGGCTCCCTATTTATAGGGAACCAAAGGGTAAAGCTAGAAACCCTAGCCGCAGCCCATTTTCCGGATTATGTGTACGCGCGCCGCGGCCTTTACGTTTGCGCGCCGCGCGCCGCAATTCAAACTATTGAATTCGTACGGATATGTACGCGCGTCGCAGCCTTTACATTTGCGCGCCGCGCGCCGCAATTCAACTATTGAATTCGTACGACTTTAATCCCTGACCTCCTGATTAATCCAATTAATGTCACAGAAATTAATCCAATTAATTTCTGATTAATTATTAATCAAAACAATATTATTTCTAATTAATATATTATCTCCATAATATATTAACAAATAATATCTTGATTTATTAGTCATATAATAAATCAACTCTCTCTCTCTACTTAACTTTCCAACAAACCTCCAGCCATGAGGGCAACCCAAATGGACTGTGCTACTATTAATTAGGTAAATACTAATTATTAGTCATGGCTTAGACACCTAATCCAACAGTCTCCCACTTGGATAAGTCTATGACTATAATTACCAATTTAACCTCTAATTAACCAGCACTTTTAGCTTCCTAGAAACCGCTGCCAAACTCTGATCTAATCAGTTCTGTCCATAGATAAGTGATCAGATGATCCTCCGTTCAACAAGATATTTTCAGACTCAAGACATGGATAAAAGTCAATCCTGGTCTGATTCACTGTTCCTCGATATCCGATTTGCATATGACTCTTAGACTATCAATTTAGTCCCGGTTGGCCAACCATTTTAGTCAACTTCAAATTCATCGAGAGGCCTACAGATATCTGTTTCCCGTTAGGGTCAATGGACGAATAAGCTTCGACTCATATACTTATGTCTTTTATCAGACAAATCACTCACAACAATACGTTTTATAACACCGAGTTACCGATGCGTTTTCGTATTATCAATGAACAACCGTCTAGTAAATCATAACTCATATGTCTTAGCTTAAAGATCAAAAGATATTATCGTCTCAACATTGCTCGTGATGAAATCCATGAAACAATCCATTGAGCGCGGGTTTATCCAATACTCAAATCTCCATTTCCAAGTACTCATGAATGGTGCAGCAATCCAATTGCAATGTCTAACCCCTTAGACAATCTATTACCAATTCATGACAGTCTTACTTCACACTTACTCCCAAAAGTGTAATCGACTGTGGATATTTGAATAATCCAATTATTCAGGAAGTAAAACATGCAAAATGAAACACAATGATAAAGTATTGACAAAAGTAGTAAACCATTACTTATTAATAAATCTCTATTATTAAATCATAAGAGTCAAATACAATACATTGTTACAAGTTTCGAAACCTATCTAATTTACATAAACTTTATATCATCTCTTAATCCAATGCTCCTAGCATGCTGATTATGCTTAATCCTACTCAGAGCCTTTGTCAAGGGATCTGCAGGATTATCTTCCGATGATACCCTCTTTACCACGAGGTGACCTTCTTCTACCTTATGCCTTATGTAGTGGTACTTTCTGTCGATATGCCTGGACTTTCCATGGTCTCGCGGTTCCTTTGTCAAGGCGACCGCACCTTCGTTATCGCAGAACAGTTCCACGGGCTCCTGAATACTCGGGACTACTCCAAGGTCACCGATGAAGTTCTTCAGCCAAGCCGCTTCCTTAGACGCTTCACTTGCTGCTATATACTCTGATTCACAAGTAGAATCAGCCACCGTATCTTGCTTGGAACTTTTCCAAGTTACTGCTCCTCCGTTCAGAAGGAATACCCAGCCAGACTGAGACCGACCACTGTCTCTATCCGTCTGAAAACTGGCATCTGTATATCCTTCAACTCTCAATGTATCACTGCCTCCAAGGACCAACACCATGTCCTTTGTCCTTCGCAGATACTTGAGTATATTCTTTACAGCTATCCAATGTGCCCTTCCAGGGTTACCCTGGTACCGACTGACCATGCTTAAAGCAAAGGCCACGTCAGGGCGAGTACACGTCATAGCGTACATGATCGATCCTACAGCCGAAGCGTAAGGTACCCGACTCATTTCAGCTATTTCTTCGTCTGTACTCGGACTTTGAGTCTTACTCAATTTTGCATTACTTTGGATAGGTAGCTCTCCCTTCTTGGAATTTTCCATACTAAACCTTTTCAGTACCTTTTCCAAGTATGTACCCTGACTAAGTCCAATTAGTCTCTTCTTCCTATCTCTCAATATTCTTATCCCAAGAATATAGGCAGCCTCTCCTAGGTCCTTCATGGCGAAACATTTTCCAAGCCAAGCCTTGACATCTTGCAAGGTTGGGATATCATTTCCCATGAGCAGTATGTCATCGACATACAGCACCAGAAAAGTGACTACACTCCCACTAGCCTTGACATATACGCAGGACTCATCCTTGCTCCTAGAGAAACCAAACTCTTTGACTTTCTCATGGAAACAAAGATTCCAGCTGCGAGAAGCTTGCTTCAATCCGTAGATTGATCTCTCAAGCTTACACACCTTATTAGGATACTTTGCATCGACAAAACCCTCTGGCTGATTCATGTAAACGTCCTCAGTCGACTTCCCGTTAAGGAAAGCGGTTTTGACGTCCATCTGCCAAATTTCATAGTCATGAAATGCAGCTATGGCTAGCATAATCCTAATAGACTTTATCTTAGCTACTGGTGAGAAGGTCTCGTCATAGTCAACCCCTGGGGTTTGAGTAAAGCCCTTCGCAACCAGTCTTGCCTTGAAAGTGTGTATCTTTCCGTCCATGTCGGTCTTCTTCTTGAAGATCCATTTGCACCCGACTGTCTTTCGACCCGGTACATTGTCAACCAAGTTCCAAACTTGATTGTCATACATGGACTTGATCTCGCTATCCATGGCCTCTTTCCACTTGGCAGACTCAGGGTCCGCCACTGCTTCTTGGTAGTTAGCTGGTTCATCCAGATTTATCAGTGTCCTATCACTGACAAACGTGTCCCCATCCGAAGTTATATGGAAACCATAAAACTCGGGTGGCATGCTAACCCTACCGGAACGCCTAAGAGGTAAGGATACATCTGTCGGACCAACAGGAACTTCTTCCTCATGTTGGTTGCTAGTTTCTCATAAGGTTGCGTCATCTGATGACTCTTGAATTTCTTCCAGATCAATGGTACTCCCACTGTCCTCTTTGAATATGAGCTCTCTCTCTCGAAAGACCGCTCGTCTAGCTACAAAGACCACGTCCTCGCTTGGTCTGTAGAATAGATATCCAAAGGACTGTTTGGGATAACCAATGAAGAAACACCTTTCGCTTCTGTCTGCGAGTTTGTCTTGAGTCTCTCGTCTAACGAAAGCCTCACAACCCCAGACCTTGATATGTGCCAACGAGGGAACCTTCCCCGTCCACATCTCATGAGGTGTTTTAGCAACCTTCTTAGTTGGGACAAGATTGAGGATATGGGCGGCAGACTCTAAGGCATACCCCCAGAAGTGAATGGGAAGTGAAGCTCGACTCATCATGGAACGAACCATGTCCAACAGGGTTCGGTTGCGCCTCTCTGCAACACCGTTCAACTGTGGTGTCCTGGGAGGTGTCAACTGCGAAACTATTCCGCATTCCTTTAGATAGTCTAGGAACTCGATACTTAGATACTCTCCGCCTCTGTCGGACCTGAGCATCTTTATCTTCCTGCCTAATTGATTTTCTACCTCGTTCTTAAACTCTTTGAACTTTTCAAAGGTGTCCGACTTGTGCTTGATCAAGTAGATATAACCGTATCTACTAAAATCGTCGGTAAAGGTCACGTAGAACCGCGTGCCATCCTTTGTGGTTGATCTGAATGGACCACACACATCCGTGTGAATGATGTCCAGCAGACCCTCACCTCTTTCAAAAGATCCTTTGAAAGGTGATTTAGTCATCTTGCCCAACAGACAAGATTCGCATACATCATCCGACCTGAGGTCGAACGATTCCAACACTCCATCCTTTTGGAGCTGGGCGATGCGTTTCTTGCTGATGTGCCCAAGTCGACTATGCCACAGACATGCCTTTTCTACACCACTAGTAGAATCAATATAATTTACACTATGTCCTAAATTGTCAACACATTCAACAGTTTCATACACACCATCACAAGGATAAGCAGTAAAAATCAAAATACCATTTTTGAAAACAGAAATCGAGCCAATTTTATTATCAAAAGAAAATTGAAATCCTTGTCTGAACAATGCGTGAAATGAAATAATGTTTCTTGCCATTTCTGGCGAATAGCAACAATTAAATAACTCTAAGCTAACATCACTACTAAGCACTAAACTATAAACGCCGATCTTGGTAACAGGGGACGATCTCCTATTGCCCATGATCAAGTTCAGTCTACCGTGCTCCACCTCCCTGCTTTCCTTTAGGCCCTGCAGATCAGAACAAATGTGAAAACCACATCCTGTATCAAGGACCCAAGAATTAGAAGATGGTGAGTTTTTAGAGATAGTGTATATACCTGCTGTCGATGGCTTTACTTTCCCATCCTTGACATCCTGCAAGTATTTGGGGCAGCTTCTCTTCCAATGGCCCTTCTCTTTGCAGTAGAAACAGTTGGCTTCATCGGGGTTGGCCACACAAGGAATGTGGGAAGTCTTGGTTCTCGAGCCATTACTGGATGACCCGACCTGAACCTTTTCCCTCCAATTTTGCTTAGGAGGGCCCTTCCTTTTCTTTCCTTTGCCACTTACAATGGCTAGGACGGGCTGATTAACCGAGGGTACACTTTTACCCTTCATCCCGTCTTCAGCAACTCGAAGCATGCGATGCAACTCAGTCAGGTTAGCCTGATTGTTGTTCAAATGATAAGCCAGCCTGAACTGGTCATAAGAACTCGGTAGGGAGTTAAGCACTATGTCAACGGCCAACTCCTCCGGTACAGGCATCGCAAGCTTTCTAAGCCGCTCCACGTAACCTTGCATTCTTTGCACATGGGCGCAGATGGACTCTCCATCTTTAGGTTTGCTGTTCGTGAAGTCCTTGACCACTTCGCACCTTTCGATGCGCTCTTGCTTACGGAACTTTTCCGCAAGCTCACGGTGCATCTCATAGGGCCAGTAGTCTTCGTATATTCTCTGCAATTCGGGGTTCATTGTGGCAATCATGATGCAGGCCACTTTGGTCGCATCATCAGAATGTTTTTGGTACGAGGCAATTTCCTCGGGAGTAGCAGTTTCGGGGTCGACATCGACAAGCTCGGTCTCGAGAACATACTCTTTGTTCTCATACCTCAGAGCCATCTTGATGTTTCTAATCCAGTCATTGTAGTTTGTCCCGTTCAATTGAACCTTGGAACACAGTGAGAGGATTGAGGGAACACTGGAGTTTGAATGGGGAGCGGTTTGATCAGCAGATGACATCTATAAAAGAAGGTAAGTTTAATTAGATACTTGTCGGTCCTTATAATAACCCAATATAAAATAAGGCTAGGATCCAACTATAACAATTTGCAACATAGAAGAGGGATGCCGTAATCTATAAGCAAATTTTATAAAGGTAGGCGAATGACGATTCAGCCAATTCCACTGCGGAAAAATAATCTTATTATGAATGGAATTCCTAGTTTCTTTTGAGATTTATTGAACTGTTCAATAGCATGTTTAATCTCGGATATGCCCCACTGTTTGTGACTGGGATGCCGAGGATCACAAACCGGGTGTGAATAACCATGCAAATTAGCTTGGTACTCTCGGGGTCCATTATCATCTCAAATTGATGTGCCGGTTAACCACACACGCTCCATCAACAATGATAACACCCGAGATACCCATTGCCACTCTTTATGAACTCCCATTGGTGTGCCGGTAAACCACACACGCTCCACCAACGTTTCATAAAGTGCAATGTGCAATTTCATGGGGTAGCATCAAATTCACATTTTTCCTAAAGTAACTAGATTGGGATTTTGTGTAAAGGTTCTAGTACTTTGATCATTATACTTTTAATGATTAAGTGGTCCTATCAAAACCGTTCGGCTAACGACCCTCCACTGATCAGGCGAGCGGTGGGTGAGACTATTCACCCATTAGACTGCCATTTTATAGGCAGCCTCCTTATACCCACTTTATAGACCAGCTTCGTGAATGAGGCCTACTATTGAATTGACTGACCAATTTTATCTTATACATATAGTATTAACAATTAATAACATATATAAGATGTATTTTAAAACCCTTTAAAATATTCAAGGTTTATCTTTTAATTTTACCAAATTTAACAATTAAATTTTAAATTAAATTAAACCTCAAATTCGATTTAATCAATTTTAATTACCAATTAATTAAATTAATTAAATCTAAATATTTTAAACATTTTAAAATATTTTTATGGATTTATTCCATTAATTTCGCCAATTTGAAATTAATTAAATCCTTTTGAATTATCTTTTAATTAACAATTAATTAAATTAATTCAGTTGAAGATAGGTTTATCCAAATTAATCAAATTAATTAAAACCTATCCTAAACCCCCTAAAAATCGAATTCAAATAATGGGGTTTAAGGTTATCCATTTAATTAACAAATAAAGTTACCAAAAATAGAAAACCTTCTAAAACCCTAATCCAAAAGTCGATCCACATGAAATTAGGGTTTATAAGCTTTTAAACCCCAATTTTAGGAAAAACAGTTATAACCATTCAATAAGAAAACAACCAAAAGCTCTGATACCACTGAAAGGTTTTCTGCAAACCATGAACTAAATAACCTAAGTTCACATGCAACCTATGAGGATCTATGTTTTCTTCTAATTGAACATATAACAAAACCTAAAGGCCATAAGAAAATTGACTAAAAGAATATAATTAGAAAAACCAACCTTTTAGAATTTCCTGGAAGCTGAGCAGCAAAAATATCCTGCCTCAAATGAGATCACACCCAAGCCGAGAGGATTATGGATCGAAATTCCAGAGAGAAACAATAGAATGAGCAACTGATAATGAGGCCTAGGGCTCCCTATTTATAGGGAACCAAAGGGTAAAGCTAGAAACCCTAGCCGCAGCCCATTTTCCGGATTATGTGTACGCGCGCCGCGGCCTTTACGTTTGCGCGCCGCGCGCCGCAATTCAAACTATTGAATTCGTACGGATATGTACGCGCGTCGCAGCCTTTACATTTGCGCGCCGCGCGCCGCAATTCAACTATTGAATTCGTACGACTTTAATCCCTGACCTCCTGATTAATCCAATTAATGTCACAGAAATTAATCCAATTAATTTCTGATTAATTATTAATCAAAACAATATTATTTCTAATTAATATATTATCTCCATAATATATTAACAAATAATATCTTGATTTATTAGTCATATAATAAATCAACCCTCTCTCTCTACTTAACTTTCCAACAAACCTCCAGCCATGAGGGCAACCCAAATGGACTGTGCTACTATTAATTAGGTAAATACTAATTATTAGTCATGGCTTAGACACCTAATCCAACACTACTATCTAATGTGGTTCAGACTATGTGACCTACATCCATATGACAGAGGAAGGAGTATTCTTATTCACGAGCTTGAAAATAGATAACACAATTGAACCCTTAGATATCAACCATATTATACAGTTGAAATACAAAGTGCAACCCCAACTAGGTAGGGTTAGGCCCAACTTCAAAGATCAACGCATATACATAATTACATACTATAGGGGGGGGGGGGGGTGCTCCACCCCATGTGATAAATGATTGTCATCATGTCATGTATGACTTCAGTCCTAACCATCCTTAGCGGAATCAAAACACTTATCTTATTGATTTCAGGTGTCAAGTGTTTTTTTTACTTTGCTCAGGTGGGTTGAAATCCATTCAGACCGTAAATTCTCAAGTCATATTTAACAAATTTGTAAATAGATTGAGTAATTTTCAAGATCCATGTAACGATGGTCTTATCGAGAGGCACAAAATCTAGTCCTTTCTCCTAGAGATATCCTAAGAAATAGTCAAACAAATGGCCAAAGGTCTTAATTTCCATTTGAAAATGAACGGAATTCTGAATGAAATCCTAGCATTCATGTCGAACCCTATAAAAGAAAAAATTTAATGTCTCCACAAAGAATTTAGATTTTAATGCAAGATTGCTACTAGAAAATGGAGAAGTATATCTTCATGCCATTGTTTTGAGCCCTTTAAGAGAGGTGTTTAGACCCAAATCTTTTCATCAAAACTAGCATCTTAATATATCGAAACTGTTAGAGATTTGAAAGTTGAAGCAGACTCTTTGTTCATCTCAAAATTCAAATTATGGTTTCAAATCTTTTATAGTTGAATTGTATGGAGTTTGTCTTAATTCTTTGGACTCGGTGTCTGATTAAGAGATAGTGGTGGTAGATAGTGGCAGAATGGCGGGTGATTGTGAGTTCGCATGACATGCTTAAAAAAATGTCCATTGACCGAAAATCTAGAATGATAAATTAGGGTGGTTAAATCAAAATTTTAGTTTCTTAACCGAAAAATAAAATCTTATGGTTGTTAAACCCAAAAAACCAAACTATACTTGTTTTGTGGAAATTGGCCATACTTGTTAACCATAACAATAGTTAAACATATTACAAATTCAAAAACTATATATAATTTATTCATCTGCAACTTCCAGATTGAAATGAAATGATTATGAAATATATCTATTTAAAATAATTAAATATAATAATAGTTAAAAGATAATAATAAATCAAAAAATTTATTAATTTTTCTAATACAATTAAGACTATTAAAATAATGTAGTTTTAATATATGTTTATGCTAAAATAATTATGATAATTTATATCAAGTTAATGTAATAATTCATGACAACAACAATTATTTTTATTAATATATATTTATAAATATATAATTATTAATATTTTAATATATAATTATATTCTGCATGCATATATTCTTTTGATTCTAATAATGCATATTCTTTTGATTCTAATAATTAAAATACGAAAATAAACTTAACAAAAAAATTAATAAAATTTGTTACAAAAATAATGATAAGAGAAAATAAAAGTATGAAAAGCGTGCCAAATTAAAATGTTGGATTGAAATTACAAGCTTTTTGTCAACCATCGAGACAAATTATGCAACTTACGCTAAAATAAATCAGTGTATTAAAAAGTAAAGGTATATTTTGTTCTTCAATAAAAGCTTATTTTAGTAATAAAATTTCATTTATTAATAAAAGCACTTATTTTGATTTTTGAGTGATTGGGCGAAGGATTGTCCCCATCAAAATCTATGCTCAATATCCGCCACAACTATTCGTTGATTTGGAAAAATTGTTTGTAAACAAATAACATTACTATTCAATGGAGATCTGAAAAGTAGAGTAGTATCAGCTTTTTAAAATAGTTTTTGATATTAAAAGATAAATAATATTTTTTATTTAAGGGCTAATAACATAAAAATCACTACATTTTGGTCAAAATCCGGTTTAAGCACTATATTTTTTTTTGTTCTAAAAAAACCACTCATACTTTCAAAAAAAATTCGTAAAAACCACTCATATTTTCAAAAAGATACATTGCGACCACTATAACAAATTAAAGTCATGATTGTATGTTGCCAAATCGGAACACTTCTTATCCCCGTCGCATTCAAAATTTAGTGGATTCAATTGGACACTCTATGCATTCACAACGTGGCCGAAGAGTTGTAATTACGAAAACTAAAATTATATGTAGACAACATTATGTATCATTTTCACTGCAATGAAGTTCCAATATTTGCTTAAAATGTCAATATGAAACTTTTCACATAACCTTTCGATGAAAAAAATCGTTAAAAGTTATAAAATAAAGAGTAAATTACACTTTTGGTCTCTGTGGTTGGCAAAAACTACCACATAAGTCCTAACTTTCCATTTTCAACATTGATAGTCACTTAGGTTTGCAAAATTACCACATAGAACCCTTGGGCATATAAAAAGACTAAAATGCCCTTATTTATTTTTTTTCCTTTTTTTAAATTTGTTAATTATTTTATTAATAAAAAAATACCCCACCCACCCCCACCCCCACGTCTCTCTCTCTCTCTCTCTCTCTCTCTCTCTCTCTCTCTCTCTCTCTCCAATCCAAAAAAACCCACCCTTCACTGGTTTCCATGGTGGAGCTCGGAAAGCTCATACACACCCACCACCCTTCACTGTCTCTGATCATCATCATAACTCCGATACCTAGTGAAAACGGCTCCACCGACAAATACATCAAAACCGTCTCTGCCACCATATCTTCCATCACGTTCCACCACCTGCCCACCATCGCTATTCCACCAGACTTTTCTTTTGATATCATCGACCTTAATTTTGGGATCCCAGAGCTTTACAATCCAATTTTCCACAATGCGCTCGTAGCTACTTATTTCGGGACGGTAAATGCATCCCCGACGGTCCTACTCCACCTACTTATTTCATTGGACCTTTGATCGCCGGTGGCAATCAAATGGATCCTAGCGAAAACGAGTGCTTAAAATGGTTGAACTCACAACCAATTAAAAGTGTAGTGTTTTTATGCTTTGGGAGTATGGGTGTTTTCAAGAAAGAGCAGTTGAAGGAAATAGCGATTGGGTTGGAGAGAAGTGAGCAAAGATTTTTGTGGGTAGTGAGAGATCCGCCCAACGAGTCGAATTCTGGTGGTAAAGAGCTCGGTCTTGATGCTATTCTTCCTGAAGGGTTTTTAGCCAGGACCGGGGATAAGGGACTGTTGGTGAAAAATTGGGCACCACAACCGGCGATACTTAGCCATGATTGTTTGGCAATAGAGGAATCGATGTGTGAAGTTTGATTGTTTGAGTTGCAGGTGAGATGAGGAAGAAGAAGATGGAGGTGGGGTGGGTTTTTTTGGATTGGAGAGAGAGAGAGAGAGAGAGAGAGAGAGAGAGAGAGAGAGAGAGAGAGAGAGAGAGACGTGGGGGTGGGGGTGGGGGTGGGTGGGGTATTTTCTTTTTTTATTAATAAAATAATTAACAAATTTAAAAAAAAGAAAAAATAAATAAATAAGGGCATTTTAGTCTTTTTATATGCCCAAGGGTTCTATGTGGTAATTTTTGCAAACCTAAGTGACTAGTAATGTTGAAAATGGAAAGTTAGGACCTATGTGGTATTTTTTGCCAACCACAAAGACCAAAAGTGTAATTTACTCTAAAATAAAATGAACAGTGGTCAATATGAATTTTTTTGAAAGTATGAGTGGTTTTCATGAAACAAAAATAAATATAGTGGTTAAACCAGAATTTTGCTTAAATTACGGTGGTTTTTATGTTATTAACTCTTTATTTAATAAATATAATTTTCTTTGTGAACAGTTTTTGGGTTTTTTATATCATTTTACATTAATAAGCATGTAAAATCACTGAAAATTTAAAATCATTAATATTTGATTTGATGGAAAGAAAAAGGACCTCAATTTCCAGTTTTAACTGTCATGACCCCTGATTTACCGACTATCCAAAATTTTACGGTAGTTTCAAAAATTGCTTTTCAGTTAGGGGCAGGATAATAACATCACAAAAATCAGGACACATCGTTCAATCAATGAAAGTACATATTTTTTTTGAAGGATTACTAAGATTGCGTAGAACTGATACGACATGCCTCTTCACTTGAAGGCGAACTAGAAGCGACCGAAAACGAATATATAAAGAAATTGCACTCGAGATATCTCATCCAACTATCAAAGTGGATGAGAAAGATGATGATGAATTAGACACTGTACAAGAAAAAAAAAAGAAGACCAACAAATCGAAAACGACAAAGAATTAAGCAACAAAAAACAATTGTATTCCTTATTTTATGATTTCGTGTTATTTTTTTTGTACTTAAAATCAATTATGTTACAAATATAATTGGGGTTAAATCAGTATTGCAAATTTGTTTTTGATATCATTTTTCTGAAGAGAGAGATAAAATCTCGGTAACACAGGATATTTGATTTTGACTTTGAAGTTTATTAATTCTGATCTAGATTCGTCTAAATCAAATTTTACGGTAAACCAGAATTTTGATACCGATTAAATCCGATGACTAAATCAGCTCTTTGTGCACCTCTACACATGATTAACAAAATAATACATCAAGTGCACATCATTTCATAAAAGACGTTTTAAGGTTTTTTTTTTTTTTTTTTCAATTTTGATACATAAAATATATTCTATTATCTTTTAATAAAGAACTAGCCTGAGTAATTATAAATGCAGTTTGTATGTATTAAAAATATTTAATATAGTTAATTCTCAATTAAGAAAATTTAAGAATTAATTATACTAAATATAATGGTATGTTTGACCAAACTAACTGGTACCTATTGACGATAAACTACAAATTGAAATGTGTAAATTAAAAGCTGCAAATTGAGGTCCAACGGCACAGGTGCATGCCTTCTCTCATCGAGGTCGAGAGTTCACTACTCACTTGAGGAACATGTGGTTTAAAAGTATAGTTCAGTTTAGTGTTGGTTTGTCGTTCAATAATAAAAAACTGCCAACTGCATCATATATTAAGAGAGGAGATTGAGAAAAAGATTTAGTAGATTCCACATGTCAATTTTTTTTGTGGGTAGGAGGATGAAGTAGGAAAATATAATAAGAATAAATATAATTTTCCTATTTATATAGTAGTGTTTGAAAGAAATAAATATAAAATTACATAGAATGATAAAAGATTTCAATATTCAATGCTTTTAAATACTATTTAAAGTAAAATTTGAACTAAATTTTCTTTTATGTAAAATACAAGTTTTATGCTCGTATTCCCCACAAAATTTTCTTTAATTCGATGTTTTTTCTTAGGGGTTGTTTGAGATTTCTTATCTAAAACAACTTATGCTTATTATTAAAAGTGCTTATCAACTTATCCGATATCAAAACGCAGTTTTAAAAAAAGTGTTTGGTTTAGCTTATCCGGTACCAAAACGTAATAAGTCGATAAGTTGTTTTTTAGTGTTTGACAAATGGTGCTTACATGTGTAATAATGAAATTACTTATAAAAAACTCCTTAAATAAGTCAATAAGTAATGAAGAAGTAAGTTATCAAAAACTTATTATTTGAGCTAATAATTGCTTATAAAAATTTTCACATCCAAACACCTAAAACTCCTTATTACAGATGTCAAACCACAATAAGTCAATAAACACCTAAAATAAATAATACCAAGCACCCCCTTAGAATATAAAAGCTTCTAAAAACTATTAAAAGTAAACGGTCAAGAAGAATACTTTGTTTTGTTTTGTTATATTTGATTTGTATATAATAAATATGCAAAATGATACTGTAGTCCAACGAAATTTTACCTTTTGTATTAAAAGGCCCCTAATGTTTTTTTTTTTTTTTTTTTTTTTTTTTTTTTTTTTTTTGCTTTCTATAGGCATAAAGAATGGTTTTATCTGCTATTTTAGTCCCCTAACCTAATAACATCGGTTTTTCTTCGCCACCTCATTTAATTCAAATTAAAAAAAATTAAAAATGTATTGCCTCAATTAATCCATGAATTACAGCTGATGTATACAATACAAACAATCATCGATGAATGTTACGAACAATTCTCCCCTAAATTTATGGTTTTAGGGATTCGATGTTCTTACCGAAGAGAGTGTAATCTCCATCTTGAATTACCGGAAGAGATCCAAACGGCTGTTGTGTATCGTCAAAATTTTAGAAAAAAATTAACAAAACTCATAATCGAAAGGGAAATGAATCAGTTGCAGTGATGATAGATACCTGCAATTTCAGGTACTCGGGAACCCTACACCTTCACCACCATCTTTCACTTTTCCCCGTCTCTCTTTTTGGAAGCGTTTCCCCGCCTTTTCTCCCTCTTCCAGGCGTCGACTACTTGGTACCGGCCTTGGATCCCATCTCGTGTTCTTCTATGGCTTGTCGGCCTCGTGAGCTTCCGCCTGAGGCGGTTCCGCCGGCTGTGGATGTAACACCCGGCTTTTAAAACAAAACACCCCAGAAAATTTTTCATTTAAAATACAGGTTTTTATACATAAAACCATAACAAAGGGGTATATTTTTAAGAAACACGGGTACAAGTGTATCAAGGAGAGTATATAATACCATAATCTCCTTTGAAGCCGGGCTGCTACTGACAGCATCTACGAGTCCCACTTCTAAGTCACGAACTCTATCTTGTCCCTTATCAGTAATATGCTAACCTGCAGGGACATTTAACAAACGGTATGAGCTATAAAGCTCAGTGAGTAATCATATCTGCAAATAACGTGTACAATAAAAATACACTCATATATTTGTCTGGATATCGAACCCAGACTACTAGCCTTACTGGCTAACCGTATGTATCTGAGGATTTCACATCCTACTGTGTAGCCTTACCGGCCGAACCATAATATCATGTGATTTTCAAATCACATCAGGTAATTGTACACTTTATCATACCCTGTCTGTTATTTGCATACCAATCATATCAAGTCTGTACTGTTTCTGTCCCATCTTTCTTAGTCATACCTGACTATACCATGTATCATGACTATATAAGTCATATCATTTGTCGTGGCTATACAAGCCGTACCAAAACATTTCAGTATATAATTCATAGCCCGCAGGCCGCATCGGAGACATAGCCCGAAAGCCGCACCGGAACATCATAGCCCGAAGGCCGCATCGGAGACATAGCCCGAAGGCCGCACCGGAACATCATAGCCCGAAGGCCGCATCGGAGACATAGCCCGAAGGCCGCACCGGAACATCATCTATTAACAGTTTCTACACGATCAAATATGGCTCACGGGTTAGCCCGCTGTTGCCTTGGCTCACGGGTTAGCCCGCTGTTGCCTGAAACATGTGGCTCACGGGAAAATCCCGCTGTTGCCTAGACTCACGGCTGGTCCCGGTCTTGTCTATAAAAGTAAATGTATGGCTCACAGGAAGATCCCGCTGTTGCCTAGACTCACGGCTGGTTCCGGTATTGTCTATATAAGTGTTATTGACTCACGGCTGGTTCCGGTCTTGTCATTTTATTTTATTGACTCACGGCTGGTTCCGGTCTTGTCAATAAAGGTTTGACTCACAGCTCCGTTCTTGTCTACTATAGACTCACGGCTTATCTGGTATTGTCATCTTCATATATCTTCAAACTTGTCATTTTCGTCCCACAAGTCAATTTCAACCTGTAACAATTCAATCATCATATATCATATATGATATCAGTGAGATTACTCACCTGGATGCTAGCTGCAATTAAATCCCGGTTGTTTCTTGCCTTTGCGTGCACCACAACCATTTCGTCCCACACCTATATAATCATTTATATACCAAATGATAATAGGTTAATAGCCATTCCAATTAACTCTAATACAATAGAGTTCAATACAATATCATTATAAACAATGCCTAGTTAATAAACTTTCCGTTTACTAACTTTTATTGAATTTTACTATTCACCGAGGCATTCGAATCGATCTACAGTGCCCCCGAGGGGTCGAAAACTCAACTTAACAATTTTCCCAAACTTTTCAGACCATAATGAGCCTATGGTCCAAATTTGAGCTAAAACGGACAAGCCAAACGAAAGTTAGCGAATCGGAAGTCCCCTGCTTGGAGGCGCACTGCGCCAGGAATCAGGCGCACTGCGCCTGGGCGCACCCCGCCCTGATCCTGGGCGCACTGCGCCCTGCGCCTGTGCAGAGCTCCTGGGCAGTCGCGATTTATGCACTGTAGCAAGCAGTTTTGGTCCATTAAGGCCTTAATCAGGTCCTTAATCGATTGGGGTTTGTTCTAGGACTAAAACCTTATACCATAACAAGGTTTTCAACCATCCAAAACAACCAATTCAATCAAAATGAAGAATTAGGGTTCTTAGTTCTAACAACCCCAAACTTCAAATTCATCACTAATAGCAACCTACTTCCACTTTCTTTAGTTAAGTCCTTATTCTAATGACTTAAGGGAAGTATTACATCAACTTAAACACATAATCATCACTGCAAATGCAGTTTCTAGTTCATCATGTGAAGAACACACAAAAGCTTGGATAGAAATCAAGTTACTAACCTTAAATTGTTTAGGAATCACCCATTCCAAACCTTGATTCCAATTCCTTGCCTCAAGCTTCATGATCTTCCAGAAATTTCTCTCCAAAATCCACTCCCGTAGCTGCACAATGAGCTGGTCAAAGAGGAGAGTCAAACTCTCTATATTTATACTCCAAAAATTTACATTTTTGGTCCTAAAGTTCCATTTCTTGAACTTTGACCACAATAACCAAGTTTTATTACAATAAAACTTCCATTTCTTACATTTTGGTCACAACCAACAATATTTTACATAATTGGTCGTTGACTTGGTCAAATGACCAAAATACCCTTTTTCGGTAAAACGACCAAAAATCAGTTTTTATAACATTTTAAGTCCAAAACTTAAAATATTATTTCAAACCAAATACTTTTCTGTCCAAAAGACCATTTTACCCTTACAAGGTAAAATGACCAATTTACCCTTTTATTATAATTATATAATAAAGTATCTTGGCGTTACAAATTCTCCCCTCCTTCAAAAGATTTCGTCCCCGAAATCATACAAACAAACGGGAGTAATTCTTTCTCGTTACAATTCCGGTTTCTTATATCATATGGAAACCTTCATGGTTTTTGCTACAGCTCTTTAACCATACCAATCTTCATATCTCGTGGTTATATCACCACTCGCATATCACTCATCCGGTTGTCCCGGGCACCATCTCTACTTATCTATCTTCATCTCATCGCGAGGGATTTGTAGGGAATTATCATTACATAACTTCTTGTAACAATTTTTCACCTTTCCAAAGGATTAGTGTGTGCTACCACCTTCCTTTACTTGGAATTTCAAGGGCTTATTTTCGGCGATTCACATACCACTTTGTAATTTCTTAATCATTCTTCATTTCCGATCGAACTTATAAAGTATCCTCTTCAGTTTATGCAAGAGTCTAGTATCTAGCCCACGGCTTTACCACACCTTCAATCCAATAAAATCACAGGGTGTCATGGTATTCCATACCATTCTTCATGCGAATCATCAAACTACAAGCATGTAGGCTGCTATTTCTTGCAAATTCTATCAGGGATAGAAAATTTTCTCATCTTCTACTAGGGTTTTCTGTGCAATTTCCAAATACATCTTCTAAATCTGCATCACTGAGTCGCTTTGTTCATCAACATATGGTACTTGCGGAGACTTTATCGCAAAGTCTATGACAATGTTGTCCCATTTATTCTCTGGGACCAACAACGGGTAAATTTCTTCGCACGTTTCTAACGGTTTGACTTTACTTCACATACAAGTCAGATACTTTTCATGTGTCTTTCATATCTTTCTTCTGCCCCGGCCACCAATACATAGGTTTTATCGACCTATCCAGTCTAGTATTGCCCCGGGTATACTGCATATCTAGTACAAAATACATCTTTTCAAGGTGATTTTCATGTTCCAATTACTTTGGAATCCACATTCACAACCACTAAGGGTTCTAAATCACTGTGATTTTCCAATTAGCTCCTGCTAATATCCAGTAATTCATCCATTTTTCACGTTTTCAATCTTGCACACTTCTCCCGGTGCTACCCGAATTAACTCAGGTAATCAATTTACCACACTCATACATGTGAATGTGACCGTCAAAGGTTACTCTTTTCAATTCCAGGCATCTATAGCCACATCTTTCTTTCTGAGATGGTACAAGATTCCATAACCGAAATCTTTAAGTAATCCATCTATCTTTCATCTAGCTCATATATAGCTTCTTTTCGGATCAATAAAGTATTGCAAGCTCTAATGATCCACATAAACAATAAGCTTTAAACCATATGCATAGTGTCTCCAAAGCTTAATACCAAAATCATAGTTGCTACTGCAACATCTTGCATCTACGATCGAATCTGGATGCATTTCTATAATCCAAATCATCTTCTCAGCTTAGCATCAACGCTAACATCGGAGTGTCATACAAGGTTTATTCCAAACCTTTACAAGATCTCTGTGGTCTTTCTACCACTCAGACTTTTCACCTTTTTTTTTAGTCAACCTTAGTCAACTAAGCAGCAATCAAGGAGCAGTTTACTATAACTCTCCTATAATAACCCACCAATTTAAGGAAACTACTAATTTCAGTCAGATTCCAAGGCGGTTTCTGTCTTGTCCCAGTATCATTTCCACTGGATACACTGCATCATTTCTGGCATTATAACATGACCAAAGAATATAAAACTCCTTTTTGCCAACTTTCATACTTGGAGGATTTTACACATCACTTAACCCAGTGAATTAACTTCAATGTCTGGTACAATTGTACCTCATATTCGATCTGGTTTCGAGAATATCAAATTCTCAGTAGTCAATGCACATATGCATCAACTTGTCTTTCTTCTTTTCAATTAAGATAGGGCTCCATACGATGACACATACGGTCATAAGAGACCCCAAAACAACATTTTCTTTTAGTTGTTTTCCAACTCTGCCATCTCTACAGATGCAAATCAGTCTAGAGCCTAAATAACAGGAACGGCTCCCAAAATCAGCTTTATCATAAACTCTTCTCGCCAATCTGGCAGAAATCTTGGAAGTTCTTTTCAAAAGAAACATCCGAGAATTTATTTAAAGTAGTACATTACTAGCACTGCTTTATCTAACTTGGCCAATACCACGTATGCCAACTACAACATCCTTCCTTTACTAACTCTTTCCGAGTTTAAGCAAAGAAGCTAACCAGTATTCTCAACATCTGTCATTTACCATGGGTTTTCATCCGTTCATTTCTGCTTTCTGAACCATCATGTTCATATTTCTACAATTCATGTTAGCATAATGCATTGCTAACCAATTCATAAGCACAATTGCTTCAGATTTACTGGTAGTCATCGGCTTCAGATTCATAGGGAAAAATGGTCCCGTAAATCTTAGGCAGACTACATTCCAGGTGTTCAATATCTTGAACATACTTGCTATCTACAATAGCTGTTTCAAATATTTCATCCAAAATCGTTGATGAAAAATTCAAACAAGATTTCAAGTCATCGATCCAAAGCATAGCTTCATGGATACAATATAACATACACGAGTTATATTCAGAATAATTACATCGGAGATCATATCAGTCTCCTCACGAGCTTCTTCCACAATCTGCTGGAATGCTCAAAGTGCCACTGGTCCTTTTCGACAATTGGTTTCTTCTTTCTTTCCTGGGTTACTTACCCGTTACTTCACATTTAGCAAGTGAGTATGTCATAAGGAAGTGATCTATAGTTCCACGCTGGAACCACTTCCGTCCCACACAACAAACTCGAGTAATATGCTCCCATTTTCTGCAATTTCAGCATGTCAACGGTAGAGTCTCAACTCTCAATTATTCCGAGTGCTTTTCCTGCACTTCTTACATCACATTATCTTTTCATTCTGGTCCCTTCCCTTTAAGGTTAGACCCAATTCGTGTTAACTTCTTCTGAGAAGTCCACTAACATTTCTGCTTTTCTTGTAGTCTCAACTACTACTCTTTCACCTTGAATATCAACCAAGGTGAGCAACCGATTTCTTTTTCTGACCACAACAGCTACTACTGCTTGTCAAGTGGATTTTTCTGCTTTTCGTCCCCTTTGGCTCCTCGTACAACGGAGTCTTGAGAAGGGTTGGTCCATTTCCTAGAGCTTCGCGCCCTAAATGTCTCCCAAGGAGTTTTACAATTCATACTTCTTATACGTCAGAAGTTAGCAACAGTTAGGTTATATATGTAT
Source organism: Cichorium intybus (assembly GCA_023525715.1). Classification (NCBI taxonomy): domain Eukaryota; kingdom Viridiplantae; phylum Streptophyta; class Magnoliopsida; order Asterales; family Asteraceae; genus Cichorium; species Cichorium intybus. Next base: position 103,927,821 of record CM042015.1, read on the forward strand.
AATAACAACTATATACACCTAACTATGCATCGTGTCTACTATCTCAGGGTTTAAGTCCAGGAATCTACTCTATAGACACCTAGTTCACTTAAACCACGGCTCTGATACCAACTTGTAACACCCGGCTTTTAAAACTAAACACCCCAGAAAATTTTTCATTTAAAATACAGGTTTTTATACATAAAACCATAACAAAGGGGTATATTTTTAAGAAACACGGGTACAAGTGTATCAAGGAGAGTATATAATACCATAATCTCCTTTGAAGCCGGGCTGCTACTGACAGCATCTACGAGTCCCACTTCTAAGTCACGAACTCTATCTTGTCCCTTATCAGTAATATGCTAACCTGCAGGGACATTTAACAAACGGTATGAGCTATAAAGCTCAGTGAGTAATCATATCTGCAAATAACGTGTACAATAAAAATACACTCATATATTTGTCTGGATATCGAACCCAGACTACTAGCCTTACTGGCTAACCGTATGTATCTGAGGATTTCACATCCTACTGTGTAGCCTTACCGGCCGAACCATAATATCATGTGATTTTCAAATCACATCAGGTAATTGTACACTTTATCATACCCTGTCTGTTATTTGCATACCAATCATATCAAGTCTGTACTGTTTCTGTCCCATCTTTCTTAGTCATACCTGACTATACCATGTATCATGACTATATAAGTCATATCATTTGTCGTGGCTATACAAGCCGTACCAAAACATTTCAGTATATAATTCATAGCCCGCAGGCCGCATCGGAGACATAGCCCGAAAGCCGCACCGGAACATCATAGCCCGAAGGCCGCATCGGAGACATAGCCCGAAGGCCGCACCGGAACATCATAGCCCGAAGGCCGCATCGGAGACATAGCCCGAAGGCCGCACCGGAACATCATCTATTAACAGTTTCTACACGATCAAATATGGCTCACGGGTTAGCCCGCTGTTGCCTTGGCTCACGGGTTAGCCCGCTGTTGCCTGAAACATGTGGCTCACGGGAAAATCCCGCTGTTGCCTAGACTCACGGCTGGTCCCGGTCTTGTCTATAAAAGTAAATGTATGGCTCACAGGAAGATCCCGCTGTTGCCTAGACTCACGGCTGGTTCCGGTATTGTCTATATAAGTGTTATTGACTCACGGCTGGTTCCGGTCTTGTCATTTTATTTTATTGACTCACGGCTGGTTCCGGTCTTGTCAATAAAGGTTTGACTCACAGCTCCGTTCTTGTCTACTATAGACTCACGGCTTATCTGGTATTGTCATCTTCATATATCTTCAAACTTGTCATTTTCGTCCCACAAGTCAATTTCAACCTGTAACAATTCAATCATCATATATCATATATGATATCAGTGAGATTACTCACCTGGATGCTAGCTGCAATTAAATCCCGGTTGTTTCTTGCCTTTGCGTGCACCACAACCATTTCGTCCCACACCTATATAATCATTTATATACCAAATGATAATAGGTTAATAGCCATTCCAATTAACTCTAATACAATAGAGTTCAATACAATATCATTATAAACAATGCCTAGTTAATAAACTTTCCGTTTACTAACTTTTATTGAATTTTACTATTCACCGAGGCATTCGAATCGATCTACAGTGCCCCCGAGGGGTCGAAAACTCAACTTAACAATTTTCCCAAACTTTTCAGACCATAATGAGCCTATGGTCCAAATTTGAGCTAAAACGGACAAGCCAAACGAAAGTTAGCGAATCGGAAGTCCCCTGCTTGGAGGCGCACTGCGCCAGGAATCAGGCGCACTGCGCCTGGGCGCACCCCGCCCTGATCCTGGGCGCACTGCGCCCTGCGCCTGTGCAGAGCTCCTGGGCAGTCGCGATTTATGCACTGTAGCAAGCAGTTTTGGTCCATTAAGGCCTTAATCAGGTCCTTAATCGATTGGGGTTTGTTCTAGGACTAAAACCTTATACCTTAACAAGGTTTTCAACCATCCAAAACAACCAATTCAATCAAAATGAAGAATTAGGGTTCTTAGTTCTAACAACCCCAAACTTCAAATTCATCACTAATAGCAACCTACTTCCACTTTCTTTAGTTAAGTCCTTATTCTAATGACTTAAGGGAAGTATTACATCAACTTAAACACATAATCATCACTGCAAATGCAGTTTCTAGTTCATCATGTGAAGAACACACAAAAGCTTGGATAGAAATCAAGTTACTAACCTTAAATTGTTTAGGAATCACCCATTCCAAACCTTGATTCCAATTCCTTGCCTCAAGCTTCATGATCTTCCAGAAATTTCTCTCCAAAATCCACTCCCGTAGCTGCACAATGAGCTGGTCAAAGAGGAGAGTCAAACTCTCTATATTTATACTCCAAAAATTTACATTTTTGGTCCTAAAGTTCCATTTCTTGAACTTTGACCACAATAACCAAGTTTTATTACAATAAAACTTCCATTTCTTACATTTTGGTCACAACCAACAATATTTTACATAATTGGTCGTTGACTTGGTCAAATGACCAAAATACCCTTTTTCGGTAAAACGACCAAAAATCAGTTTTTATAACATTTTAAGTCCAAAACTTAAAATATTATTTCAAACCAAATACTTTTCTGTCCAAAAGACCATTTTACCCTTACAAGGTAAAATGACCAATTTACCCTTTTATTATAATTATATAATAAAGTATCTTGGCGTTACAGTGGAGGACCCTTCTCCTGCCTCGTTGAGCCACGCAAGACGTGACAAAGCAGGTAAGTCCCCGTCGATCAAACTGTGTCCTCGATTGGTGGTCAAGAAGCCTTCGGTTAGTGGAAATAAGAGGTCTGCAACTAAGAAACTCGCAAAGGGGAGCTCCGACGACAGAATGGAAGACAATCTCCCCATCTTTGAGGACTATTCCATGTCTGATTGAGAACCATGTAGTTCGAAATTGGTTCCTTCTGGATGTTTTTCCAGTCTTGATAAATGAATCTTTAAAACATTTCAAGGCTAGAGATGAATTCTAATTAGTCAGGTAACAAAAACTTGCATTCCGAAATCGGTCCCCACGAATTATTTATGTTCATACAGGTAAGAAAACCCTAGGTGAGAAATATTGATGGTTGAATTTTGTTGTTACCTTTTCAAGCAGGGAGAAAGATGAGACGGGCAGCAGAACAAGAACTGATTGCATGTAGGGTTGTTCATTATTTGGATAAAACCGAATTGTCCAATTGGACAATTTGAATTGGACTATTTGGTTAGGATATTCGGATTTTTGGATTGGTTTTTAAGCAAAACTGGATCATTATTTTGAATTGATTTTGATTTATAAAACAAGAAACGAATAGACCAAAAAAACCGAAGAGACAATTATTTATTTATTTATTTATACTTTTATTCTTTAATTATATATTTTAATTATTTATTGAATTCTAATAAATTGTTTATAGTAGATTAGAAATTATCATCCAATGAAAAACCGTAATATATACTTTTTCTTAATAGTTTTTTGTCTGTAAAATATAAATTGTAATTTATTTTTATTAGTAGTTGTTTATAATTTTTAATGCATAACTAAATATTTTGTTTTCATTTTGTTTATTAGATTTGGCTTAATATTCAAGTTATATGTATATGTTTAAAATGACTTGACGCATGAAAACCGAATTAAAAAAACCCGATCCAACCGAATTGTAATTTGGTTGGTTCGGATCAGATTTGATTTGTAGTTTAGACTATTTGGATCCATGTTTTGAAAACCGAACTCTATTTGGATTCACTAGATTGGATCGGATTGAACTGATCCATCCAAACGAACACCCCTAATTGCATGGTAGAGACGATAACAAGGATGCGTTTTTAGAGAGTTGTAATCGGCTGACCCCTTCATTTGGAGGTCAATGGTGCTTTTAACCCAAGTTAATAAAGTTTATGCCCTTAGGAAGCAAAAAAATAAATAAATAAATAAAATTTAAAGACCTTTTAAAGTAGAAGTTAAAATGTCGTTCGATTACAGTGTCATTTTGCCTAATAAATATACAAAATACTAGTGTAAGACTTCCAAAAATAGACATTCATGTAGATGTTGTTTTGCTAAGAGTTGGAAACTAGATGTAGTCTATGATCTTCTCTCTTTCAAGCCATACCGAAACCTTTGCCAATGGAGTCCCATGGTCTCACTAAATTTACCTTTTTGCCACCCCAACTCAGTATAAATATTAATCCAAATTCCAAAACACACCGAGACGAGTCACACATTTACAATATTTATTAAATAAAATATCATACATTGAGGACTCCTTTTGCTACTGAACTTTCTTCCGACTTCATCTCCTACTATCTCTCCGTCTTTCAATTTCTACGCTTTCAACCGCAATCTTGCATCATCTATGCACGTATATCGATCAATTCTTTTGTATTTTATTGCCAATTGGTGTACTATTTCTTAATAATTGTGATTATTTATGCAGATGGTGATTTGATCAGGGGTTTTTTGAGTTGAGGAATTCAGTTTGATTCACAAAATGCGAGTAAAGGAAATGCATCCGTTGTGTTGCATATCGCTGGAGTGTCCAGCAATCGGGGATCAGTCGCCGGAACCGAGGATGAAGTTATCAAGGTCGTGTTCGGCGGCGGACATGAGATCCGAACGCAATGCCGTTGGATTGACGTCGTCTGGATCTGAATCCTGCTCTAGCAGCACAAGCTTTGCCGGAGTCTTATACAAATGGACAAATTACGGCAAAGGATGGAGATCGAGATGGTTTTTGTTACGCAACGGCGTGCTCTCCTACTCCAAGATCCTCCAACCAGAAACCCTCGCAGCCGGCAACGACGTTAGGTTCATCGGCGAAGTCTCCTCCGGAAGACTTAAACGTCTCGATAGATGCGGTAGTAGCAGACGTCACAAACATCAGAAAACTGTTGGAATCGTTCACCTCAAGGTAATCAAACGTCTGCGAACGATAACTAATTAAACAAAAAAAAAAAAGGTTTTAGAGAGAGAAATGTAGCCGAGCACAGGGACGGTATGTTCTAATCGCCTTTCCACGGAAAGGTTTCCTATAACGGCAACAAGTTGACTCCGGTTGTACATCTTTTCCGTGCCGCCATGAATCACCTTGATATCCGAGCTTATTAGCCCCATTGACCATTTCATGATAAATACACGTATAATAACATCAGCATTTATTGAGTTTTGTATATGCTGGTATCAATTCAGGAAATACTTGGAAATTATTACTCGATTGTTTTATGTGGGTCACGTCAACAGGGTTACAGGGCCACATAGCAGCCTGTCTTTATTTTGTGGTCACGACGACCGCTTCACCCAATTCTTTTTCATAATTCAGTCGATTTAAACTTGGATAAGAGTTTGCCTTGTCCTTGTACAAGTCCCAGATCGTTTAGATCTTGTCTTTGGTCAGTTTTTTGCGTCTCTTTCCTTTCGCCGATTCCTTCATGCTTACATGGAATTCTGCAAGTTTATACACTACAATGTTTGCAGGTCTCATCATTCCGAGAGAGCAGATCAGATGATAGGCGATTTTATATATTTACAGCAACAAAAACACTTCATCTCAGGACAAGTTCAAAGAAAGACAGAGTTGCCTGGATTGAATCTTTAGCCTCAACCAGAAGTTTATTTACTCTAAGAAGATTAAATTACAAGCCCTCTATCGTACCGCCTGACATATCATTGTCAATTGAAAAATTAAAGAAACGCTTACTTGAAGAAGAAGGAATCAGCGAGGCACTCATCAAGGACTGTGAGCAGATCATGCTCTTGGAATTTTCTGAAATTAAAGGACAAGTTCAACTTCTTTGTGAAGAGCGTTCAAATTTGCTCGATACCTTGAGGCAGTTGGAGGTATCTTTTCGTGCTTCAAAATCTGCAAACTATTAAATTACATTGATCATCAATCGGTGATGTTCTTGTTACCCGATCATCTTTGGTTGTTATCTGTATGGTTTACCTAATAATTATTATTTAAATCACAAGCATTCTTTTCATGTATCAGGCTGCTAATATTGAAGGCGAAGCATCTGTAGTTCCTGAAGGTGGAAAGTATAGTGGTATATTATACTATTACTATTACTGTCATATGCTATTGTTTACATATACATATATTTATACATTTACATAATTGTTTGAATTATATTCAGAATGGAGTACAACTGAATCATCTGAGGATGTTGAGAAACAAGAGGTTGATGAAGCTTCAGAAGATGAGGAAACCTTCTTTTTTGACACAGAAGATTCTTTTTCTATAGCTACTCAAGATTTAATAATGGCTCAAGTGATTGAAAGGAGAAAGAAGCTTCCAGATCCTTCCCAGAAAGAAAAGGGGGTGAGTCTGTGGTCTTTGATTAAGGACAATGTTGGAAAGGATCTGACACGTGTCTGTCTCCCTGTTTATTTCAATGAGCCCATTTCATCTCTTCAAAAATGTTTTGAGGATCTTGAGTACTCTTACCTTTTAGATCGGGCCTATCAACATGGAAAACAGGTACAATTCATAACTGGTTCACATGATTTTGGTTCCCTTATGTGGTCTAAAGGACTGATTCTTTTTTTTTTTTTTTTTTTAGGGAAATAGTCTTGAAAGAATATTAAATGTTGCTGCTTTTGCGGTTTCTGGATATGCTTCTTCAGAAGGACGACATTGTAAACCTTTCAATCCTTTATTAGGGGAAACTTATGAAGCTGATTATCCCGAAAAAGGAGTCCGCTTCTTTTCTGAAAAGGTCTGTTGTATTTTATATATTTTACTCAATTTCAAACTTTGTTGTAATATTTTCTAATGAATATGTGGAACAGGTGAGCCATCATCCTACTTTAATAGCTTGTCATTCAGAAGGTAAAGGGTGGAAATTTTGGGGGGACAGCAACATCAGAACAAAATTTTGGGGGAGATCAATTCAGCTCGACCCTGTTGGTGTCCTTACCTTAGAATTTGATGATGGGGAGATTTTCCAATGGAGTAAGGTATGAAAAATGTCTAAAATGCCCTTAGGATCTGTTTCTTTTTTTTACCCATCAAATTCTGTATTGGCTACATGAGTAATGATGTGTGTATGGATATAATAATCATCAATTTTAATGTGAGAGAAGTTAGAAGGAAAAAAGAAGAAGGTCAAATAGGTAAGAATTGGTGTCTTAATAATTAAGCAAGGTTTTTTGGCTTAACTCATTAAGTCATTATGTTCAGATTAAGTCAAAAAGTAAGAATCATGTATAGCTGTATTGATTAAGTACTTAACCCATTAAGTCCAGTAAGTCAAAAAGAAACAACCCCTTACGTATTCTATAATAATATTTGTGTTTTTATGGTCTCAGGTGACAACCAGCATTTATAATCTTATTTTGGGTAAAGTTTATTGTGATCATCATGGAATGATGCATATACGTGGTAATAGAGAATACTCATGCAAGCTTAAGTTCAAAGAACAATCAATTCTTGACAGAAATCCGAGACAGGTAAATAAATGGTTTAAAGAAAATAAAAAATTGTGAATTTACATGAAGAATGTTGAACAGGTACATGGGTTCGTTGAAGATGGTAATGGTAAAAAACAGGCAACATTATTTGGAAAATGGGACGACAGCATGTATTACATGAATGGAATTTCAAAGGATATGAATGATGCAAATCTATTATGGCAAAGGACTATGCCACCTGTTAATCTCACAAGATACAATCTAACATCTTTTGCAATTACATTGAATGAATTAACCCCTGGATTACAGGTAAATGACAAGTCATTAAATTCAAACTGTTGGTTATCAAATTTTTACTTGTGTTGTTAATTTGGTTTTTAAGGAAAAGCTTCCACCTACTGATTCAAGACTCAGGCCAGATCAGCGACATCTGGAGAACGGTGAATACGACATGGCAAATTCTGAAAAGCTACGTCTCGAGACCAGACAGAGAATGGTAACTGTTCTTTGACTTATTTTTAAACTTGGAATAACTTTCTGGAATCATTGATCATTTTCAGAATCTTTAAAACAATTCAACTAGTTTATCATGAAATGTTTTATTAACCCCTTCATCCAATTTGCCATTTTTCAGTGCATGTCTTAAATTTTAAAAAAGAAATATTACATAATAATAATAATAAAGTTTTATGAAATAAATATATTACAATACTGGAAATTAAAAACAATTATTAGATGAAATCATTACGAATTTAATTAAAATGAAAAAAATAATTGTTGTTGGACTTGGAGGTGCTCTTATAAGGAAAATAATTTATTATTATTATTTTTGCAGTCGAGAAAACTACAAGAAAATGGATGGAAACCGCGATGGTTTGAAAAAGACAGTGAAGATGGCACGTATAGGTATATAGGTGGATACTGGGAAGAACGAGAGGAGGGCAAATGGGACGGTTGCCCCAATATATTTGGTGAATTTAGACAAGAAATTAATGATTCCATTTCCAGCAACAAATCCTGAATTATCAGGTAATTAATTTAATCCCTATTTTTAGCCAAGGTGGTTATCTAAAATCACTTTATAATATATATATGCAGGGTGGGGTGGGACAAAAAATCATCTGTCTAGAATACCCAACAATGTATAAACCCAATTCTTCAAGATTCTTAGTGGTGACAGAAAAAAGAAATAGCTTCAATATTTGGGTCTTAGCCCCACTAAAATTAGCTACTTAATGTAGTCATGTATTATCATTTGGGTTAGAAATAAAGAGAGAGACTTCATTGCTTACAAATGTCAAAAGGTAATTGTTCATATCCGTAGATTGTTATCCAGGAAGGGAAATAATCAGAGCAAGTGGTTGTGTTGTATCTTTTTGTCAATATAATAATCTTCAATACACATTTAAATTTCTTCATAAAGTAGTTTGTTGACTATGTATGCACTATAAAAGCACAATATACACACTTACAATGTATTTGATCACCATTTCTTTAACCTAACCTTCACCTGGTAAGATATGGTAATCTCCCTAACATAGGGGTGTTAGTTGGTACTGTATTCTTTTGCTAGCACCGATTACGAAACCATACCATTTTAGGAAATATGGGACCGATACTTGGATTGTTTTTATTTGACGGTTATATTTTGGTGATAAATCGGTATAGAAACCTTTATATTTTGTGTACTTTGATGGTTAAACCATTACTATTATATTTTTTGTAATAATATTAGAAACATATTTTCTAGTTTAATACATTTATCTCATAGTTCTCATAAGTTATATTGTTGTATTGATATTTTATTAAGTAACTCACCTTCAGCATTTGTCTTCCTTCTGCCTCCTTTTGTGGCAATGAGTATATTATATATATGAAGTAATTTTTGTAACCTACGTTGTTGTTGTTGGGGAAGCAGGGATACGAGTTTCAAAAACACATATACATACACAAACACATTATGAGGAAACAAGTTTACACACAAAAACATAATATATATGTTAGAGGAAAGGAAGCAAACAGTATGCTATTACAATTTGTATTTTCGGTATATTCCTTGATAATCGTTTCGGTTGTGCCGGTTCCTAAACTTCTTCCATTTCAAGAACCCATCCCAGACCATATAGAGCGCGAACGATATGGGATAGGTATTTGGTCCTAATCGCTCATCCCTACCCTGACATACGAGACTTGAGTTCTACTTAGGGGCTTTAATCAGGTTGGTCAGGATAAAGGTTTACGACATGCTACGGTTTATTAACATTGTGCCATCAGTGAGCCCCACCACTCTATCCTTGCAAATCGGGGAAGTCATGGTGGGCGGTCGGACAATCCGTTTTACCATTTGGTTAACCTAACAAAAAATGGATTTACTTTTACAACTACGTAGTTTCATTTTGGAAACTAAACTAGCTTTTATAACCAATGTAACCAATCTCACATAGGGCTATCACTTTGTCATCATTTTCATGACACGTTTCACAAAAATAAAACTTTAGACAAACAAATTAGTCAAATAATTAAAGAACCTAATTATACACCAAGGTCCTCCTTTTCCAACTCGATTCCCTCCTACCGAGCAATTTTTATGAAAACCTTATTTGGACAATTTGTTACACTTGGATAAACAATTGCTTTAAGTTTCAAACAATTTTCTCCTTCAGTTTTCAATTCTTCCTTGTCTTCAGGAGTATTATCTAAAACTAAATTTGAAGATTCATAAACATCTTGTTTCACAAATGATTCAGAACACTTTTTCGAAGAAGATTCAGTTTTGGAAGTTTCACTTGAATGTTTTGTCTTGAATAAAGCTAAATGAGCACAATCTATTTCTAATTCTTCCTCAAATTCACTAAATTCGTCATCACTTTTAACAAGATCATCAAGTACATTAGGCGCTTCATCACAATTTGAACTAGAATCTTTAAGAATAACATTATCTCCTTAAAATAGTTAAGGTATTGTTCGCCATATTAAAAAAATATTTTGTGTCCAAATGTTTTTCAATTTGAAAAATACCATAATTGTAAAACATATTTGGCACAGAATCAGAAGGCACAACACTTTCACATTCATACGATATATCATCAGTATTATCAAGCTTATATTCAAGAAACAATAACATGTTCCTCTGTAATTGTTTTGAAATAGAGCTGTTATGGTATGGATTCATTAGTTATACATACAATTTTTAGTTGTGGTTAGAAAAAATATTTCTTTGTTTCAAAATTAAACATTTTCAGACTTCAACGTTATCATATTATCATTTAACCCCACAATATCTCTCTCCGACTCATCTATAGTTAATTTATTTTCCTCTATTCTTTTGCTAAATTGACCTCCTTAGTAGCTGAAATCAATGCATGTTCGAACTGGACGACCAAACTTCCATTTCTTCTCTATCTCTGGTAACAATAAATGAAGTGTTGTTTGCTTTCTATTGAGCAGCCATTTTGGCAGCATAGTAAGAAACATCTTTCACATTCTCAGCTTTTTCTTGTTGCTTTTTCAACATGCAGTCTTTGGCAATATGATTTTTCCCGAAGCAGTAATTATAGTCATAACCCGAATCTCCTAGAAGTTTCTTCTCTTTTGAAACTATGCCTTTCTTTCACTTGCTTGAGAGTTCTAAGACGAATTTATTGTTGCCTTGTTATAAGAACCATAATTGTTTGAACTGGAATTCAAACCTGATCGCATGTAAAACTCGGGCAACTCGGCCGAGTACTCGGTGAGTTACTCGAACTCGGCTCCCTACTGAGGCGAGTTTAGCCTATTCGGCCAAGAACTCGGAAATCCATTAAACTCATTCAAGAAACGGTGAAGCTCGAACAAAATCGAACAAACTCAGTCCAAAATGGGGCCAACATAGTCTAAAATTAGACCAGATTGGACTAGCTCAATAAAACTAGCCGGTTCAAAAGAACCAGCAAGTTCAATGGAGAGTCGATCCAATAGAGAGATGAGTTTTTTTTTCTTTTTTTTGTAAACAGTCTCAAAGTTCAATAAACTAGCTCAATAAAACTAATCGGTTGAAATAGTTAATTTGCATGTTTTCCAAAGGTTAAGTTGTGCTTTCAAATCCAGTTAAAACTATCTTTTTAAAGCTTTGAACCCGAAAATTAATAAAATGAAATTGTCTTTGTTAGGATTTGGTCCTATGACCTAAGGGTTGCAATTAATAAAATTTGCATATTCTCATTTTTTTTTAATAATTTAGATGGTGTTTTAGTGAATAATTCTAAAATATAACACCAAGTTCGGTATAAAAAATAGTTAAGCACCAAATTCATTTTAGATTTATAAATATATAAATCTAAAACTATAAATATATAAATCTAAAACTCGGTGGACCAAAACCTTCATATAAAAAATTGACAAAATTTCGTATAAAAGAATACTTAGGCCTTCCGGAGTGGGGTGCGGCGTTGTGTGCAAGCCTCACCAAAAGTGAGGTGAACACCGCCCCCTAGTGAGAGCACCTTGCACTTTTGAACCCGTGCAAGGTTGTGACGTCGTGCGAGCAAAATGAAACAGGTTGGTGTGGCCCATATACTAAGCTTAAATAATTGTACCAAAACCAAGGGGAAGTGAGAAGTAGTCATTTCCAAGGGTGAGAAGAGTAGTGTGGGGTGCTGACTGGACGCTGATGTGACAGGAAAAAAGTAAGAGCTCGTAAGAGCCCACACCGGATGGCCTTAAACACCAAGTTCTTTACCACACCGGATGGCCTTAAACACCAAGTTTAGTGTTATACTATTCTTTACACCACGATGGTCAGAAGAATAACGTCGGATTAGAGAAAAACGGAGCATAAAATGGTGCATAAAACGTCCATAGTGTATGCATTCATTGTAAAAGTAAAAGACAAAAGAGATGCACGTAGAAACATTATATTTGATCACCGTTTTGTTTAACCTAACAAAAAAATGGAATCGTTTTACAATTCCATTTTTTCAATAAAACTAAACTAGCTTCGATCTCACCATTACCGTATGGAATATGAATCCACAGGACTACCCATCGGGCATCATCTTCATAATATGTTTCAAAAACTAAAACTTTAGATAACAAATTAATCCATATACATACGCATCATTATCATCATCATCATCATCATCATCAAGCATCAAACTTCTCTTCCTCCAACTCAACACCCCCTCCAGCAAGCCTATGTTCTCTATAAACATACCACTTAGTCCCGATTAAATACAATCCCATATTCAAAACACTTAGAATCGCCAACAACCAGTAGAAATTATACAACTTCCCTTTGTTCAAATTGTCCGCTAGCCATGGCTCTTTTTCACCCGTCACCTTATGCACTATTGTCACCAACAACGAGCTAAAAAAGAACCCCAACGACAACGTACTCAAAAACAACCCTGTACTCATCGTCTTCATCCCTTTCGGGCACTCTCTCAAGAAGAAATCAAGCTGCCCGATATAAGTAAACGCCTCACCGGACCCCACCAAGAAAAACTGAGGAACCAACCAAAACACACTAAGTGGAACCACTTTTGACGGGTCGTTGACCAACCCATGGGTCTGAGCCATGTGTAGTCTCTTGATCTCGGTTAGGGCAGCCGCAACCATAGCCAGTGCGGACATCACTAACCCGACCCCGATCCTTTGAAGAGGGCTTAGACCTTGTGGGTGTTTGAGGAACCGTTTCGCGATTGGGACGATGATGCGGTCGTACACCGGGACGGTCAACAGAATGCTCCCGACAAAGAAGACGGTCAGGGACGCCGGAGGGATGAGGAAGGATTTTCCGATGTGGCGGTCCATGGTGGTCGCTTGTGACACCGAGAAAGTTGTCATTTGTGCGTATATTGTCCAGAACATGATTGTTGTAGCCCAAATCGGGAGCATCGTAATCACCATTTTCACTTCTTCCACATCGGTTGAAGTCGAAAGGTACCATTTGTTCACTTTGACCACGTCACTGTTCTTGATTGCTGCCTTGTCAAGAAAACTGCAAAATACATAACGGTACTGTCAACCGTGGTTTATTTTGTGTAAAAAAATTAAAAAAGGTACGAATTTATTATTATAAGATCAAATATATTTTCATCAGAATCTTGGTCGATATAGATATGTCATAAAAAATTATTGTTGACAGTATGGGTTCATCTAGAGGTGCTCGTGAACTTTTTCCTTATCACACATGCATCGCCTTTTTTTTTAATTAAATTTTCAGTTTTGTTAATTATTTTAAGTTTCTAATCTACTGATAGTGATAGTGCATATGGTGTTTCATAAAAACGACATGGGTTGTAAGATGTGTGTACAAACATATATCATGTTCGATTAATTTAAATATGATAAAGACAAGTGACTTACCGGAACTGTTTGCTGTGAGGCAACTTCTGTTTAAGTTTTTTTCCGTCGACTCCTTCCGTAACATCATCGACATTGAACAACAACGAAGGATCCGACGGGAGCTCCAAATGCCTCTTCCTCCATGCTCCGACAAAAACCGATGCTATTTGGGTTAACGGACTACCCACGAGCTTCTTGAACCGGTACCTTCTTGTACCCGACAAGAAGATGACCAACCCTAACCCGATCGAACACGCGACGATCCCGTACCCCCACCGCCGGCCGAGGTTGTCCTGGATATAAACCAGAACGGTAACTGCTGCCAGTGACCCGATACTTATGAAGAAAAAGAACCAATTAAAGAAAGTCGTCATTTGAGCCTTTTCCTCCTTGTTCGATTCGTCGAACTGGTCTGACCCGAAACCAGATACGCTGGATTTTAACCCTCCGGTTCCCAGAGCAGTTAGGTAAAGGGCCAGGTAGAGAACGGCCATCTGGAGATCGGTTGCCGGAACGCAGGAACCACCGATTTTGGAGCATTTCGGTGGTTGTAGGCTTGGAATGGCGGTTGAGATCGTTAATATTGTCACACCCTATTAGTCATGAACGTAGATAAAATCACGAACAACGCGAAACGTAAATGAACGGAGGAGTATAAAAAAAAAGTTGATTACTGACCGTTGCTTGAATCGCCGTGAATATTGCAATGGTAAGATACCGACCGAGAAAGGTGTCGGCGACGAAACCGCCAAGGAGACATAACATGAAAGAGGTACCCATGAAGTTGGTAACGTCGTTAGCGGCGTTAGCTTGTCCCATATGCATAGTACCAGTCAGGTACGTCACCAAATTAACGGCGATACCCAACGTCGTTAGCCTCTCACACGCCTCCACCCCTGAAATTTTTATCCCACTTAAAAAATTCAGATCACGGTAGTTTTAACATAAAAACAACAAGAAGAAAATGTAAAAAACATCTCCGGCGACTGCTTCAATTACTTGAGTTGCACAAGTGATTGAAAGCTGAGCCGCCGGTGGTGTTGGTGATGACGGTGGTGGAGGTGGACCTAGAATCATGGCGGCACTAGTCCAGCCGCCGGTGGTGGAACGGGCTGCTGGCCTGCCCTTGTAGTCCCAAGCATCCGGTAGAGTTTTGGCCACCTGTGTTTCCGGCAGAGTCATGTTTTGGTTTTCTTTAATATTTTGGATTTCTATTTTTGGCAGTGTATGAAGAGCAAGGCGTATGTATGTTTGGAGATGCTAAAAACACTATAAATTTGAGGGAAGACCGACCTTGTCTTTTATAGCCGTGACAAAATCACACATCAATTTTTTTATTTGTTTTAAACCTCTTAATTTCTGTAGTGCTAATCTCTTCTATTCTTAATCATTAAACTTTATATTTTTTGAATGGGAGGATTACCAAATAAATATAAACTAAAAACATCTTAGTTATTCTGAAAAATATTTGTCATAATTGGTACAAGTACATGTTTTCTTTTTCTTTTTTACATTCTTATTTAATAAAATTATAGAAAAATATATGTTTTTTTTTTTATTAAAAGGAACTTTTCTACTGATTGGTCATGTGATCGTTGTACTTAACATAGAAAGGGATTGTGGGGTAAATGGCTTTATTTTGATTAAAGACCGTTTACAAGTTGACACGTAAAAAAGTTATGCACATTTGTGACAATAAGCAAAAAGTGCAACTCATCTCATTATACTTGGTTTACTTAATTTAAAGTAACAAGCAATCACATAAATTTTTCAAACGAAACGAAATGAATTTCATGTTGTTTGCATTTACACGATATAATCACTTCCATCACTCCACTATTAACTAACTTAATCTAGCTACTTGTAAACCTTTCTATATCTGCAAATTTAAGTATTTGAAAAATATTATAAAAAGATAAAAAAAATATTATAAAACTAATTATTCTTCTGCCAATCCCTAGTTCGTCCAATGGGGTATATGAAGGCTAATTTGGTTGCTAAAATAAGAGTCCAGGGTCAACAAAAAGTCTTAAATACATTTTTTGGAACGGCAGAATTTTTTATAACAAAACAGAAGCCAACTAGCAAGGCACTAGAGGCTAAGGAACATTACACGAAGTAGTTAAACGGTGAAGCACACCACATGTCCCAATTAAAACCTAAAACTTTTCCTCTATGTCTAAACCAATAAAAAGACTTAATTGAATGTTATCTACCTCTAATTGCAGAAGGATTAACATTCTTAAACAGCTTATCATTCCTTGCTCTCCATATGAACCAAATCACCTGAATAGGACGACTGGCCAAGCTTCACATTACTCCCCTTCTTGCTCAAACCACTGCAACCAACCAACTGCATCAGATCCTCCAAACTCCTTGGGGAGGCAGGCGAGAACATTATACCACCTGCAAACCTTGTACCACGCTTCTGCAGCAAACCGACATTCGAAGAACAGGTGCCTCACACTTTCTAATCCATCATTGCAAATGGAACATATCATAGAGTTTAGTCGAACACCAATCCAAACCTTCGAAGGAAGAGGCTTAGCAAGGTTTGTCGCCACCGTTATTATGTCTTTCAGAAACCACCAAACAAAACAATTAACTTTCAAAGGAACCTGATAACACCATCCAAACTTCATCATGTCACCCTTCCATATACTTTTATTAATCAACTGTCTCAATGATTGCACCGAGTACACACCATTGTTACCATCTTTCCACAGCCACGTATTATCATTGTTATTGAGATTAATATGATCAACCAGACTATTCAACGTATCATCTCATTAGATTCATCACCATTTCTCAGCCTTCTCTTCCAATTCCAAGAACACCCGCTATTAGAATGTCACATTCTATCAACAATTCTACAATTTTTTTGTGCCTCAATAATATCCAGCTTTGGAAATACGTCTTTTAGAGGCATACCATTCATCTAAAGATCTTTCCAAAAGAAAGTGGATTTGTCCCTTCCGATTTTTCTCTCCATGAGATAAAAAATACTCATATTGTGTAAGGCTGTACGTTACACAAAATTTGGAAAAACAAAAAACTTTTGTTTCTCTCTTTTTCTCTCTCACAGTGGCTAACTAAAATCTCTAAAACCCTAAATAAATACAAATTAAATGAACTTTTTAATTGGGAATTTCAGGCTTTTCCCCATGGATAAAAAACAAATAAAAAATCCAACAAATCTCCCCCCTTTTGAAAACGAGAAAGAGATAGCCATCTCGGTGATAAAGCAACATATCTTTAGGTTTTCCCTTGCTAAAGACTTTGTCAAAATATTGAAATCATTTATATGAACTTTATGCTTTATAAAATGTAGATATATTTACAAGGTGAATCACGCATTGATTATCACAAAGAACGATGTAACACTAGCAGGACTTGTATACACCATTGCATACATAAAGCTTTCAACAATTGAGGCATATAGAAATTTATCCATCTCTCCTATCTTCTTATCAGAAGAAGGATAAATATTTATCTGTTTGCTTAAAGTTCATGTTAAGAGATGAACTAACCACTTTAGCTATATCCATGATAAATCTATGAAGCACATTCTCAATGTATCTCTCTTGTAACATGAGAAACTTCTTAGAAGTTCTATATCGAGTAATCCTTATGCCAAGAATCTATTTTACTGCCCCCATCTTTCATAACAAAAGACTTGCTTAATTGTCTCTTCAATTGAGAAATTCTCTTTGTATTCTTGCCGACAATTAAATGTCATCAACATATAGAAAAAATGATGAAATCTTCATCTTTAAACCTATTTAGGAAAACTCAATGATTTGAAGTAGTATTTTGGTAACTTTACACCCTCCCACATTTGACTGAAACTTCGTGTACCACTCTCTTGGTGCTTGCCTCACGCCATAAAGACTTTTTTTATAGGTTTACATACGTAATATTATTATGCTTTAACTTGAAAACCTTTAGGTTGCTCTATGTAGATTTCCATGTCTAGATTACCATGAAGGAAAGTTGTCTTGACATCGATTTGCTCAAGCTCAAAAATTAAGGGTAGCAACTAAACCAAGATTCACCCAAATAGAAACCATCTTTACGACTATAAAGAAAATTTCATCAAAATAAATACTATACTCTAAGGTATGTTATTTAGTCTTCACATTGTATACTCATTCGTTCTTTAAAGCCCTTTTGCTTTTAGGCAACTTTACCAACTCAAAGGTATTGCTCTCATATAAGGATTTCATCCCATCTTGCATGGCTACAACCCACTCCTTTTATTTTCATTTTCCAAGGCCTCTTAGAACACTCATGCTCTCTTCTGTCAATATGTAAAACATACCAATTAATATATTATTGTGTGGAAGGGAGATGATATATTGTAGACCTCCTAAATGGGACAAATGGTAGAATACCTAATACTAATAAATTTGGATGAAAATCACAATCCAATTATGACTGCTCTTGGACATCACTATTATTAGTATTGTGTTGTTCATCAGACAGACATGACCATCACTATATAGCTCGACATGTTGAGGAGGGGCCAAATTCAAATCAGTAATATCATCATTGTATTAAGGAACTGTCTCCACCTTCTCAATATCTTTTAAACTTTGATCTTCCACAAACACAACACCATGGTTCCTTCCAAGTTTCTTCTAAACCGAATCATATAACCTTTACCCAAAATCATCTTGACCATAACCAAGAAGTAAACATGGCTTAGTCTTCACATGAAGGTTTGATTTTTCATATATAAGAATATGCACAACACCATCACATGAAAAGACGTTTAAATAGCTATACGAAACATCCTTGCCACTCCAAGCCCTATTAGGAACATAAAAAATGAATACTAGGAATAAGATTAATAATATATATTGTTGCATTCAAAGCTTCACACCAAAATGAAATTGGAACCCTACGTGTGTGAGTAAACATCTAACTTTTTCACCTAAAGTATATACATACATTCTTTTAAACCATTCAAAGCTTCACACCAAAATGAAATTGGAACTCTACGAATGATTATTGATGAACATGGATAAATATGAGAAACCCAAAGTGTCTTAGTTTTAATCAGTGTTGTAAAAGTCGGCCTAGGCGGACGCCTAGGCGGCGCCTAGGCGCTAGGAGGACCGATATTGCATACGTTTAGTACTATGCGGCTTAATTAGTCGGGCGTGGTCAACTTCGGTCAAACACGAGTTAGGCGGAAAAAACGGTCAAATGCGGTCAACAGGCGCCAAATTTTTTTTCAAAATTGCCCTTTATTTTTCGATTTTGCCTCATAATTATGTCTCCCACTCTCCCTAATCACGGCAAGTCGGTCAAAGATGTACTCCCACTCGACCAAATATTCTTTTCTTTTGTCTACCTCTCTCTAATCACAAAACTTAATTTTTATTACTTTTTTTATTATGAGAAGTTGGCTTCCATTGAACTTTGAAGCTTTTTATAATATCAATCCCTTATTGACACTTATGCCAAGGACACGACAAACATATATAGATATATAAACTTTGAAAAGTTGTCTCCCACTCTCAGCTATTACCCTATTTGCTCATCGAAATAATATATATATATATATATATATATATATATATATATATATATATATATATATATATATATATATATATATATTATTTTAAAAATTTTAAATTTTTTACAATTAATACTCCCCGCCTAGTCGCCGACTAGTCCTCGCCTAGACCGACTAGTCCTAGGCCCCAGTCGACCGCCCACCTACCGCCTGGCGACTTCTACAACCTTGGTTTTAATAGGACCACAAATATCATAATGTACCAAATGAAGTATATTTTCCTTCCTAGAATGAGGATAGCTCTTAAAGAAAGCTCTATTTTTTTTTTATTAATTTCCAAATAATGATAATTTTTTAAATAAACATCATGCATACCTATCAACACATTTCTCTTTAATAATAAATGCATCACCTATTTACTTATGTGACCAAAATCTCGTGGTTCTTTGATTATGCCACAAATCAGTCACATCGATGCCAACAATCTTTGATAGCCTATTATTACCCATCCTAATATCCCTAAAGTTACATGGAGTGTAAGATGAATGTAAATCCCTTTGTAATGTTACTCGACACATAACACCGTTAAAACCATTCCAACCTGAATCATCATGTGCAAAATTGACCATATCATGAGCATAAAAAAATAAATCAATCCTCAGTACAAGTGTTAACTTCGTCATTTCCATTACCACCATCATCTTTCTTTTGGTTGTTTTTTTTCTTGTTACGACTCACTTTATTGTTCTCCTTTGTCAGTTTTTTGCAAAACCATATTTCGTGCCCTTTTTTTACCACAATGATAGCACTCAAAATCACCAGACTTTCCTTTGGAATTACTACAATGATTCCTTTATTACTCAAACTTCTATTTTGACTTTTCTTCTATTTTTTATGACCAATACATATTACTATTAAGAGAAACCTTGCGACGTTCTTCTTATCTCTTCATTTAAAATAATGTATGTGGACAATTCTATTGTGATGACACCATCTGGTGTAGAGTTAGTCAATGATGTCCTGAAAGTCTCCTAAGAATACGATTGATACCCATTCCTACAAGTTGATTGATAATTCCATAGAAGAAATTCAAATAATTATTAATAGGATTCTCACCATGGTACTTTAAGCTTATCATTTTTTTTATCAAGAACAAGTTATTATTCCACTCTACATTTGTTTTGTTCTTAGGTCTATCAGTAGTAAACACATGCATGTAATAATACTTCACATAAAGAAGATCTTCTATCCTACCTTTCTAAACATTATAGATAGGGCCATCCAAACTAACCATCCAACTTGTATTCGCTTCCATCATTTAAACAAAGCAAAGCCAATAAAACTAACCAATGGATTTGATACCACTTTGATAGGAAACATCCACAAATGATAAACTAAAATGCATAATGAACCCTCGTTTCACAAACTTTCCTGGCTCGTATGAACATTTCAGGATGCAAACAAATAGAGTATCCTAATTGCC
This sequence comes from Cichorium intybus, assembly GCA_023525715.1. Classification (NCBI taxonomy): domain Eukaryota; kingdom Viridiplantae; phylum Streptophyta; class Magnoliopsida; order Asterales; family Asteraceae; genus Cichorium; species Cichorium intybus. The sequence continues at coordinate 103,948,568 of CM042015.1, forward strand.
ACCTCACATAACCCAAGTATATAAAATAAGCAATCACAATGAGAGAACAAGTTTTAGACTAGAAAACCCCTCAAAACGAAAGTAAAAGTCTCGGGACCACTTAGGCCGATAAGTATCTACTACCAACAATAACAGAGAATACAAAGTGTTCCCTAGATATAGGAAAGGCATATAATAGCCATCATATACTTAGAGCAAAGCACATCAAGTATATGGAACAAATACACGCAAATATGAGAAAATATCACTCGAAAAACTGCTATTGTTTAGCAAAAGAATCCCAACCTTTGAATCCTCAATGCATAATTCAACCCAAAAAGTTGAATGAGATGCTACGAAGTCACTGTCAAAAAATAAGACGATTCGACTATCGAATCTCTGCGACTGTTCTTTGTTGTTGTATACACAAAACCGAGAAAAACAAAAAAAAATTCCTGTTTTTCTCTCATGGTGGTTAACAAAAATCTAATCATAAATTCTTTCTTTTTCTGTTTTTCTCTTTCATGGTCCTAAGACCATCTTCAGCCCACCTCTATTTTTTTTACTCTATTTTGGAAGTAAAAAATAGTGTAAAACGAGGACCATCTCCAACTCACCTCTATTTTTCACACTCTTTTTTACTTTAAAAATGTATATTCCTATTATATTCTTTTTCCTTCGGTTACAAAAATTGTCAAAATCTCTCATTCTATTTATTACCTTTTAATATATATTACTCTATCTTTTTATTGTAATAATATTCTAAATTATGTTATAAAAAACTTAATAACAAAATAATTTATTCATATAATATATACATTTTGTACGTTTTTTCATATAATATATTATCGTGATTTAATTTTTTTTAAATATACGTAAACTTTTATATGAATTCGATGTATAAATATTCAATTTTGATAATTATAACTAATTAATATCATTTAATATATAACATGATTGTAAATGTTTGTTATAGTATTTAAATTAAACTAAAATGTATAGAAATAAAATATAAATGATTAAAAATGACAAGTAAAATATTAATATGATCATATTTATATGATCATATAGATAAAACTAATAAAATGTTAGAACATTACAAGTTGAATTATGTCAAAAGCATGACTGAATGTCATTTGGGTTCATAAGTGATGAGCGAATGAACAAGGTAAGTTTAGAAATTATAACTCTGGTTATCATTTTTAAATATGATTAATAATATAATTTTGTAATTAAATAATAGTATTGAATATTCAATTAATAAAAATTTAAAAAAATATAATATTTAAATTAGTTAACGAGTTGAAAACATATCAATTAATTCAACCCGATAGAATAAATGGCTTAAACGGATTAATCCATTTTATTAATCGACGTAATAATTTTGGGTTGTGTTCGGATCTAATAGTATTTTGCCGGCTCTTATATTGTCATACAATTCATACTATTTTGAAAAAAAAGATTAGTTAGTTTGTTCTTTAATAAATGTAATTACTTGTAGTGTACTTCAGAAGGAGTAACTAAAATCAATGAATGGACCAAATGTTAAACCCTTACAGATGAAGATGCTGCTTTTATTAATTCCACAGCTACACATGACAGTGCCCTTGACCACGGGATCATCAAGGTTGCCTTATTCTTGTGGCCACCATTCTTTGCTTTTCCTCACCTTTTTCTTTATTGCATACAATTATCACCTTTTTTTAACAAATACTAATTTACTTAATTGCGTTTAACAGATAATATATTTTTTTTTTGGGTAACCGAGGACCCCACCCGACCCATCATTTGGATGACCCTGATGAAGCAACCTCGGGGCCCACGCACACCTGGCAGCAGGGTGGTCCGGGTCAATCACCTACGGGGGTAGAGAGGTGGCCAGTGACCATTCCCTGATTGAAACCTAACACTCCCTATGGGGAAAGGGAGGGAGTGAGATTAGAACTTGGAACCTCTTTATAGGGGAAGAGAAAGAGTCCTAAGCCTTATCCACTAGGCCATCAGGGTGATGGTTAACAGATAATAACTTATGATGCATGTATATTGGCTTAGAATATTAAGTTGCGATATATTGATGTTTCTATTAGCGGATTAATCAATAAGATTTTTCTAAATCGATATGTTTGGTGCATCAAGTTTTTAGTTCATGTGATTAGAGTCAGAATATTATCCTATATTGATCATCTCTTATATATATATATATATATATATATATATATATATATATATATATATATATATATATATATATATATATATATATATATATATATATATATATATATATATATATATATATATATATATATAATATGGATACAATGGGGCAGAATATAAAATTGACTGGATCCATAAAATAACTACAACCCAAAATACAATTAATCTAATATGCTAACAATCCACCGTAGTTTGATCGTGGTGATGGTCATGCACATTCAAACTTGATCAAAACTTTAAGAATAGAGTAGACGACAAACCCTTGGTAAAAAATACCGGTAAGACGATAATGGAACATGTAACGCCAGTAGTTCTTCAAGGGCAACTTTGTCTCGAACGAAGTGAATGTCAATTTCAATGTCTTTGGTTCTGTGATGATGGACTGAGTTGTTTGACAGGTAGGCAATATTGGTCCATTCAGGTGGCTTGTGTAGGTCAAGTAACACCAATGCCACAAAAATAATAAAATGTCATATTGAGTTCTAGTAACACCAATGCCACAAAAATACTTCAAGTCCCCAAGATCAGACATAGAGAACTCTTTGTCCAATGTAGTTGTCATCTGCTGTAAGAACTTAGAAGATGAAGCAACCAAAATAATTTCATCACCATGTAGTAAAAAGTACGTTGTATATGGTCTCTGTTTATAGAGAAAATGAGAGCAGTCGTAATGGCTATGTGTAAATTCAAGGGGAAAGAATGAGCAAAATGGTGAAACCATGTACGCAATATCTGTCTTAGGTCGTACAAATACTATTGAGTAGTAGGAAGGCATGATACATGATATATTGTCCTAAGAAGCCAATTTGATGCATGTATACGACTATTGTAGATGGCCGTGTAGAAAAGCAATTTTCACGTCTAACTGACTGATTGGCCAATTTTAAGATATATAAAGACTAAGAACTGTACGAATTGTCGTTGGTTTGGCCATATGTTTCAATGTCTCATCATAGTCAATACTTGGTCGTTAATTATGACCATTCGCAACAAGTCTAGCCTTGTAGCGAGCAAGAGTTCCATCTGAATTATGCTTCTCTTTATTCAACCAAATACAATTTTTTTTATATTCACCTTTTCTAGCCTCAGAACTAGCACCTAAGTTTTGTTGTCAATAAGAGCTAGGTATTCCTCCATCATGGCTTTAGGCCAATGAGGACCATCAAATTCCTATAAGTATATATGGTGGATTGGATATGAATACTCAACATGAAGGTTGAGTTTATAGATCGATTTTGAAATATTGTAACAAAAAGGAGTGGTTTTGGGATGACTAGAAGAGTAAGTGTCTGTCATAAGTGTCGCTAAAGCCGATGTGGCTACCGACAAGGAGGGAGAAGCTACCGAGGAAGCAGCTAAGGATGAGCCAACAACGAAGAAGGCTATTGACATGGCATAGAAATGGAAGGAGGTCTCAGGTGTCGATGAAAAGAGTAGGGCAAGTGTTGAAAACATTATTGGGGTTGTAAAGTGGGTAGATGAAGGTGTCAGAGGTGCTATTTGGGTTGTGGGATGTGGTAGGGAAGGTACATGTGGTGTTATTGAGGCAATGGAGTGAAGGAAGTTGTTTGAGAGCGTGTTTGAGTCATCACCAATATTGTCTCAGAAGGTATAAGAATGAGGATTTTGAGGAGTCATGGACGCAAATAGCAAGATAGTTTCATCAAAAGTGACATGGCCGGATATGATGATTTTGTTGTTGGCTAGATATATATATCAGGAATCGTAATGGTTAGACAGATAACCAAGGTTGTAGAAGCCGTTAGGCGGTAGCCGAGCGATCGACTAGGGCCTAGGACTAGTCGGTTTAGGCGATGACTAATCGGCGCCTAGGCTGGGAGTATTAATTGTAATAAAATTTATTTTTTAAAATTTAAATATTACTTATATTTCTACAAAATTAATAAATAAGCATAACAAATTGACAAATCTAAGTGTTTAAATATATAAGTCATCAAACATCATAATGTTTAGACTAATTAATGATATTTTTGACAATTTCAATCATCAATAATATCAACTTAGCCACCGATTATCATAATTTATATATAATAAAAAATTGAAATTACTAATAAAATAAAATATATATTTATTAATATAAGAATATATATAGTATATATTATTATTCTGAAAATTTGAAAATTTATTAAAAATCTAAAAATTTGAATTTTGAAAATTTGAAATTTTTTGAAAATTTTGAAAATTTGAAAATTTTGCCGTGTAGACTCGCCTAAATCCGATTTTGACATCCATTGACCAAATCTGCCTAACACTAATCGTAGGTAGAACTCGTCCGCCTCGCGCCTAGGCGCTGCATAAGCTGACTTTTACAACACTGCAGATAACTAAGAAATATACACAGAGTTGTACATGAGGCTAGTTTCTGAGGGGTGTAGTGTGGAGATAACATAGACACCTAAAGACTCATAAGTGGGTGAATTATGGTTTTTGGAGGAATCATTTGCAATAAGGGAGTCATTTTGAAATGCGAAAGAGGGGAGAATATTGAGCAAAAGATTAGTTATGTGGAGTGCTTCAACCCAATAAGTAGGTGGAAGATGGGATATGAAAAGGAGAGTATGAGCTATGTTGTTAATCATACGGAACGTGATAAGCCATTTTTTAGATGTATGTGGGCATGAGAATCAGATTTGAACTCCATGAGTTTCACAAAGGGAATGGAATTGAGAGCTTTCATACTTGCCATAATCATCATATTGAAATGCTTGAATGTGACAGCGACATTGATTTTTTACATGGTTGTGAAAGTGAAAACATTTAATGAATACAAAAGATTTGGAATGGAAGGGATATACCCAAAGAAAGTGAATAAAATGATGGAGAAAATAACATAACATTTAATGTCGGTAACACTTTAAATATGAGAAGCCCATACATCAGAATGTATAGCTTGAAACAGGAAATTAGCAATTAAATTAGATGATAAATGATATAAGAATGTGTTTTCCTAATCGACAAGCATGCCATAAACTAAAAAATTTTATAGTTCATACAAGGAATCAAATAACTAAAAACTAAATGTTGAAAAACATGATGACCGAGGGTGACCGAGATGTTGACGCCAAAGAAATGAAGCAAAGGAAATGAGAACTTGAGGCATGGGGCAAGTGACAGGATAGAGGTCGTGCTATCACATTAGAGAAGAGTTTTAGTCTGATAATTCTTCAGAGAAAAAAACCAAAGGCATCAAATTTGATAATCCTTTACTTTCGTTCCCATTTGAGTATCCGTCTAACTCCCCCTCGATATTTTGTATGTTTGTATGTATAGCTCTCGGTCCAAATATCTATTACGGCCCATAACCATTGTTTCGGTTGTACTACTATATATTATGATCAATGTATTAAGATGCGTTCATGGGCAATATTCTGCCTATTAAGCCATACTATACAATTGACCAAATACATAAAATAAATACAACCCAAAATACGATTAATCTAATATGCTAATGGTTTCTTCCTTACTTACACGCTAATCCCACACCTAAACCAATTATCATATTGGTTCCTAGGCCCCGTTGTTGGAAATGAAATTTGACAAGTGTAGACGCAGCCAAAAAAAAAAAAAAAACGTTTTTGTAGTTGTAGTAATCTAATTAGATTTTGATTTTGTAAAATCAGAAGACGTGTTATCTTTGAATTGTCATATTGTTAGTTGAAAGTACTGGAGGGTAACGTGACATGTTACTCTTCATTTCACTAATCATCATTTAAAACCTGTTGGTAGGTAATGATCCGACTCATTCGCGCGATTCATGATCATTGTGTGTAGATACTGAATGTCAAAGATAAGCCATAGAACTTTTACATTTAAAAGATTTATACACCACATAAGCAATTGTATACATAAGTTACCTGACATTTAGCATGAAATACGTTACGCCACAGAAGTTTTACATCTGATCAACTTCTATGCAAAGTACAAACAGAAAGATATTTTCTGCATTGTGATTATCCAACATAAGACTCTAACCTTACACATTGGGTCCCATGACTTCATTCAAGATTCAAAACTTAGTCCAACAAAGTTACTTTCTGTTACTTTCTGGGCATCAAATTATATGTCGCGTTTCATTTTTGCGCACCAACATGTTGTTGTACTTATTCTTAATAATACATAAGGGGTATGTAATTGTAATTTGGAAGTTCCGTATTGTAAATGAATTGTCACGATTGGACACTCATGTTAAAACGAACATAACTTATTGGATTGCTTATGAAATATGGAATAAGATATGGAATTATCGATTTAAAAAGGTTGTAACTTGTAACTATCTAGAATGGCGGACCCCTTTATTTCTTATTGTGGATACGCGCGGACCCAAAATTTTGATTTGTTTTTAGACTAATACACTTATTATGAAAGTTGGATCTCCTAGGTTAGAAAAGACGTAAAATACTCGATATCCCATGTATTAGATGTCTTCTAAAATAAGCGACAAAAATACTATTGTTGATATTTTTGACAAGTTATTCCAATTTACAAAACTTTCGTGAATAATGAGTTTGGTATTCGTTGAATACATATAGAAATTTAGTATTTTAAAGGCTCATTCTATTCATACCCCTCCATACACACACAAAATTACAAAGTATACCCTCCATGAATGTGTATGTTGAGGGTAGCTATAGCACAACCCATTTTAAATCAAGTTTAAAAAGATTCTATTTATTGAACTTCAATAAATATTATATGATTAAGAAGGTGTTTGTTTTTCTTGAAGATCTCTTTGGATATTTATGTCTGCGCGTGGACATATGTTTTCCTCGCAAATCATTTGTAATTTTAAAATATCGTAGTTCGTACACCCTCTTCTTGGAGAAGACTTCGGTGGAAGTCTTTGTAAATCTTCTTGGATCTACATACTTAAAAAAACCCAAAAAAATTATTATTATTGTTTATTAACTTAATATATAATCAATAAAATATACTAAAATAATATCTAGAGTTAATTACACATTTGGTCCTTGTGGTTTATCCAATGTTATACTTTTGATTCAAGTTTTGAATAATTAATGTGGATGATCCATTTGGTTTCCAAAACATTCATGGTTGGTCCTTGATCCATGTAAAAAAACATCCTCAACTTTTTCAATTTCTTTTTATTTTATATAATTTCATTAATAAAGAAACTAGTAAATTACAGTTTTGTTCCTTGTGGTTGATACGAAATTTCAGTTTTAGTCGAACTTTTTTATTCCATAGTTTAGGTCAATGTGGTTGGCATTTTACTACATTGATGGTCCCTGGTCCATGTAAAAAAACCAAATTACCCTTTCTAATTCTTTTTTCTTTTTCTTTTAACCTATTACTTATTTAAATAATTAAAAAAAGAAAAATACACCCCTACCCTTACACCCACTATCACGTCTCTCTCTCAGAATCAATGATCAGATCTTATTATAAGAATAGTAGAAAGAGACTGCCCTGTTGTCAGACGAAATAAAATACGGGACGGAAGAATTAAAACCGACTTGAAGATCGATGATTCTTGACTTGATAAGACTGCACGGAATGACTCTTGTCCTTAAAGGTTTTTACGGTGCTCTCTGGTTGCAAGCTATCAGCATAAAACCCATGATTTAATGTAGAATATCGTTCGTTACATCAACTTAGGCAGAACATCTAAACACATATCATATACTCGGAAAGCAGAAGAAGCTGGATCGTAGAGAGAGAGAGAGAGAGAGAGAGAGAGAGAGAGCAGAGAGCAGAGAGTAGAGAAGGCTCGTTTTCTAAGGTGTGGAATAAATACGACCCGAGAAGTCCTATTTATACTAAATTGAAAAAACCTGGAAGCCTTAAAATTCGAATTTTGACTTAAAATCCCAAATTTGAAATTCAAATTTTGGATAAGAAATCTACTTAGTAATTCGAACTTTGAATATTGTATAACATAATCCGATTTCAAACCTAATCGTTATCCGATTCTGGAGACTTTTAGAAATGTCATGGATTCTATCCAAGAAGTAAATGGTGGTTAACCCATTGACCTGATTGGTCCTACCTGATCCAACTCGAACCCTGCTAAAAATAAAAGCTCCTCAGCTGCCAATGACCGATGTGTCATGTGAAGTGCGAAGTGTGCCTAAATCGTGTCATTTCGTGAACCTCGCATCTCGTGTCTACAACCTAGCTCGACATACATATGGGCTTTGGCCTATCCTTTAACCTCCACTAAAGCCTTTAAAAGCTTAAGGCAATGAAAGACTTATAAACCCTTCTAAGGTTCTTCTTCCCACCTATGTGGGACAAGAAAACTAGCCAATTTGCCAATTCCTTATTTATTTCCAACAACTTCATAAATATGCAAGTGAGTGTAAGTAGCAATAAGCCTTCAGAATCATCCATTTCCTAAGTCCATCTATCCATATCCTCTAAAGGAACAAATCCCTAAACCAATAAGAACATATTTGACAGTTGTCATTTGTCAACCTTCTACACCACCCTTATGGTTCTTCTCTAATGCAAGAACTAACCACAAAACAATACCTATTATTTTCATGAAGGAATAATCTTGTAACTCCCCATTTTTTACTTTTAACGTTAATTAGTTTTGCGTGTTTTAGAAATTTTTTGTATAAAATAATAATAATAACAACAACAACAACAACAATAACTATGATAATATAATAATAATAACAACAACAATAATAATAGTAATAATATGTGATTAAAATAAGTGTAAAGGTTTAAAAGTAATATTGAGGGTTAATATTGACATTAGAACAAACTTCAATTGTTAGTTTAAATTTGCATGCAGATTATTTTGCTTTAATAGCAAACTTAATGGACCAAATATAAAAACCCTTAATATTTTGCATGTAATCTCATCTATGGGCCAAGAAGGATTTGGCTATAGGATTTTTTCTTGCGACAACCTTGGCCTCGGTAGATTCACAACCCTACTCCTCAATGAGATGAATGTCGGGAATAGGAGGGTAGCCGAAGGTATGGATGATCAGGATTCTTCGATTGATCGAATGCAGCCTAAGTCCACCTCTTGTAATCCTTCTTTCACGATAGCGCAATCTTACACACACATCTAGCATCACGCCTCTCAGCCCTAAAACATGCATTCATTGTTTGCTGCCAAGCATGACAGCTCGAGGGTTGGCCGAGTTTGCAAGGTTCGAGACTCCTTTTCTTTCTGTTGTGAATCACGGTTTTGGGGAGACGAAGTCCCGCACACTTTCTTTCTTCTTGCATCTACTCAGCCTGGGCAACCCTACATAGTTTTTATTGTGTACCAAGAGCTAGAATGGAACGGGCAGAAGGACTTAAGAGGGGCAGAGGGGAAAAGACGCAATCGGGACGGTGAGACAGAAAGAGAAGGCGAGTTCGATTGTGAGTGTTTCTGTTCCGAAGGGTTGTCCTTGTTCATTTCTTTGCATAAGTGTATGTAGGTACCTCTTGCTCCCTTTTGATTTCTTCTATTTCTTGTTTTTTTTAAACCGCCATCTAGCACCACAATGAACCACCAAAACACCACATATGTTGTATTTGTGATTATGACCTAAGATCATCCTCTAGGGTAAAGTTCCATTAGTGTTTTGGGCTATCCAAGTCATGTGATGTTCATTAGATGTGTATGATTTTATGTTAAACCTATTTATGATATTATATTATGCAAGCCTCGATCTCAATAATTTGTGAGGGTGTTAATGTACAACTTAACAATAATAATAAGACCTTAAGTTATTAGGTACTTAATGGTTGTTTTATTAAGTGTATGTTTAAGGAAAAGATGTAAAAGCTTAAAAAACACACAAAAGTTTTGTAACAGATTTTGTCACTGATCTTGGAGGCTGTTTTGTGTAAAATAGATGTAGAACTGGAAAATTATCATGGATAAAAAATTGTTGGAACTTGTGTCTAGTTTCCAGAAAGGTATAGAACATGTCAATTGGAGTTATGATCAAAACACTGAGAATGGGTCTAAAAGGGTTTAATTGGAAAATACATGAAAGTGTATTATTAAGCCCTTAATGCAATAAGACCTTAGGAATAAGTTGTTTGGATATATGTAACATGTTTTAAGAAGTTTATAAAGACATTTGTTGGTTGTAGAAGTATGAGCTTAATTCATAAAGAACTTAATGCGTTAATGTTTTAAGACTAAGAGTAAAAGGAAATTAAGTTGAAAATAAGCAACGACTACTATGTGAACTAAATACCAATTGTAATGTATATATATGAGGTCCTAAAAGGGTTTATGTTATGAAGGACTTAATGAGTTAAGGTCTTTTGGTAAATACTTAATGAACAATTAAAAGAGAAGTTAATATGAAAACTATGCAAGAAGTATTAAATATCAAGTTAATCATGATCTAAGTAGGGTCTATGGATAATATTATAGGAAATTACGTGTTATGTTTGATGGTTAACAATTAGACCGCTGCTACACAATGGTATCAGGTGAGTTATGCTAACTTAACTATTATGTTAATTGTGCATGTAATTGTTGGATTAGGTGCTAAGCCCATAACTATAATTGGTATATACTTGAATTGATAGCATCACAGTCCTTTTGGGTTGCCCTCAGTAGTCCAAATGGTATTAAGATTAATAGAGAAAGAGAAATAAATAGTTTACTAAATTATTATGTGATGACAAATTAATTAGAAACTAGTTTGTAATTAATTAGAATTATTTTGGAATTAATTTGAATTAATTTGGAATTAATTAAAAGTGCAGAGGTTGAATTGTAATTATTCAATAATTGAACATTGAAGGATAGGGGATGAATTTTTGAGTATTTTTATCCTCAATTTCGTCCACCATGAGTGGTGGTGGATAGGGGTTCATCCCTTCCATTTCTATTCAAAATAGAGTGGAGGTAGACGGGTTTTGAATTTAAAGATAAAATGTTTATCTGGTTTAAATTCAAATAAGACTTATCCCTAACACTTTTATTGTGACACCCCATTTTTTTCACTGTTTGCAAATACTGTATAAATATAGAAATACAAAAATATGGTTTAACAAAAACCGATCATTTACATGTTTCAAAATAGTGGGTGTTACAAATCCATACCAAAACTAACCATAGTAAGCAAGAAAGGATTAAACCTTTAGTCCAAGATAGGAGCTAACTCGGGCTCCACTCCAGCTTTACTCCGACCAATTATACTTTAGAATTTTAACCTGGAATACATGGCATAAAAACATAGAATACGTAAGACAATAATGTCTCGTGAGTTACATGAGTTTTAGACTCAAACCATTAACTTATTTCTTCCAACTTTTTATAAAATTTGTGACATAAAACTTCTGTCAAAGCTTTATAGTAATAACATACTATAACTTTCTATTTCTCGAAATCGTTTCATAACATACTTACAAAATAATACCTTTCAAAACTTATAGTAGTAATATACTATAACTCTTTTACTTCCAAAATCATTTCATAACATGCTTTACAAAAATAATTTCTTTCTTACTTTCTTTGACTGGTTTTATAAGCTTGCTGGATTTTTATACTTAGGGCATTAATCACCATAAGTGATACCCCAAGTCTCTATGGCTAGAAAGAACGGATCAATCTTCACCATAGAAGTGCTGAGGCAATCTACTTCGCGATGGGGCTTGCCCCCAGTAGATCCCTTACCTAACCCGGGTAGGTTGGAACATAGTTCCTTTACTAATGCTGCTTGCTACAATTACCAGTCATACAAAATACTTGCTGCTTGCTTGAACATTTCTCATATACATAACTTGTGGCTAGGTGCCAAACTTCATCATTTTATATCTTTATGGCTAGATGCCAAATATTGCTTTCATTATATAATAATTATATGTTTAAAAACATATCTTTCTAACATACTAAGCTTTATGCCAAAACATACTTTCCACATCTTATGGCTATATGCCATTCATACTAAAAAAATTAAATACAGTTTGTAACCAAAACATACTTTTTAAACTTTTTGTAGCTATATGTCATTCATATTTGAAAACATATATCACTTGTAATCAAAATATACTTTCACATAATTGGTTCATAGACCAACATACTATCATTTAACTTGACTTGTAGTTCAAAACATAACTTCAAACATAGCATTATACTTTCATAAACAAGTCGATAATAATACTCTTGCATATAATGTCACATAAAGAGATTTTATACGAAATCTTAAATATACTTACTTGCCATGTACCCCAGAATGGGTAAAATTACTGCATGTACTCACCTTATAACTCTTGAAAGGTCGTTTAGACGTCCCTCGGTTCTTTACCCTTTCGGTGTCCCATTACTTGACTTGTACCTATATATAATATATGGTACATTATTTACATTCTAATTGACTCTATAACATGTTAGAGTCCTTTTTATACCATTAGTGGTCAAAACAAGTGTATAACTCTTGAATGACCAACTCTAGTTAAATTGTATTTTATACGTATTTTACTACAGTACCCTCGGAGGGTCGTATTTCGATTCCGATAAATTTTTATGAAGTTTTGGACCATTACAGACCTACGTTTAAAATTTGAGGTTAATTGGACAAGTTTTGATCCATTTCTAAAAAAATGAGGATCACTTGGCAGGGGACTCTTGAACCAAACTGCATTTTTGTTCCAGGCGTAGGGCGCACCGCGCCTAGGTAAGGGGCGCACCGCGCCTAGCGACCAGAAGCCCAGAATTCCCCGATTTTTAAGCTACAAATTTCCAATTTCTCATATTAAGTGCTGAATACCCTACTTAATCGATAAGGGTTTGTTCCAAGACCAAAACCCTTCATTTAATACAAGTTTTAAACTATTGGAATCAAGCTAATCACAAGAACTCCCATTCTAGGGTTCTTGATCAAAATCCCAATTCTTGAGAAATAGCAATCTACTTCCATTTTCTTGAATTAAGTCCTTTTAGCATGACTTACTGGAAGTGTTAAGCCATTTAAACTACATGATTCATGACTGAAATTACAAATTTCAGTTTCTACAAAAACCCACCAAGCACTATCTAGGTTAGAACTTAGAATACTTACCTTTGAAGCTTGGAATTACCAATTCCAAGTGTTGAATTCTCAATTTCTTGCTTTAATTCCTCGTGAGCTTGAAATCCCCCATGTCTCCAGCTCTCTAGCTCTCTCTCGAACTCTCTTCTGATTTCTGGAAAAGAGAGTGATAACTCTCTCTTTTATTCTTAATTTTTATTGAGTATTTACACTTTTAGTCCTTAGTTTCTTCCTTTTTGTTCAAAAATGGTCCAAAAGCTCACATCTTTACAAACCAAGTTCCATTAGCTACTAATTTAACATTTTCTTGACATTTTGGTCATTTTCATGTCAAATGACCATTTTGCCCTTTTTAGTCAAGATTCACTATTCACGCGGTGAAAAGTCCAAATTCGCATAAACTCTTATTGTTTATATTATTATCTCACATATACATATTATTTTACCTAATGGTCTTATAATTTGTCCAAAGACCGTTTTACCCTTTTTATGGTAAAATGACTAAATTACCCTTACACCATAATTCCTCATAAATTTTTACATATAAAACTTTAAATTACACACATCTCATATTACATATTTATATTGTAAATTTTTGGTCATTTCAACTATTTTTGGGTCGTTACAACTACCTCCCCCTTATTGGGATTCCGTCCTCGGAATCATCATACAACTATTAATTTAAGGAATCACTTCTCCCTTCTCCTATTCAAAGGCCCTCGGCCTAAATTTGGTTTTTTAGTAAATACTTCCTTTTATCAGCCCATACTCACATTCTTTATTATTTTATCTCTTTAATATTTTCTTCTTTAGTTGGTTATAATTATTTAATTAACCTTTAGAGGTTTCTACTTTCAACTCTTTATGAGGAATTTGCATAATCTCTTCCTCCTGAATATTTCTTTCAATTTCTCATAAGGTGCTTCATTTCCTCAAGAATTTATTCATCTCATGTTTTCATTACATCTCTTTTTAGTTTATTTTATTCGTAAATGAATCTTTTAGTAAGGCTTAACTTACAAAGTAATTTTATACTTTCATATTCTTATCAAAAATAGCAGCTTACTTTGTAATTCTTCTCATATGTTCGTCAAAACTTCGTGAGGTTTCATTAATCATATCCTTTACTTATAAAACTTTTTCCCAAATACAATTTGGTAAAATTTTGTATTTATACAAATTTTATAAATACACTATATCTTTCTTTTTAAAATAATATTTTGTCCTTTAAGGGTCAATTCACTTAAACATAACTTATTCATTCTTATCTTTCTCTTTTCTTATATCTTTGCTCATATGTTATAACATAAATAATTTACTTTTATTCTTCCTTTATCTCTATTGGCAACTCTCAGTTGGTTACCATTTTTAAGAATTGCATTCTTTTTCCTTTCGTTTCACTTTACACCCTTACTTTTCTGTTTGGGACAGAATCTGTCGAATCATCATGTTGTTCACAAGAATCTGCATTTCTCGTTCTGAAAATACTGCTTTTTTTTTTTTTTAATAATTAGACATTTTTAGCTTTCCTTCTATGTACTATACACAATATTTAACCTTTTAAACTTGTAAATTTTTTTTTCTACTCTTGTCATTCATATACGAATTCATATACTCCTTTTTACTCCTTACTAACTTTCATACGTTTACAATAATTTGTTAATATCATTATTTTCTACTCTCATTTTACATGTATCTATTCATACATGTCTTGAATCTTTCTACTTTTGCATCATACTATTTGTTAATAACCCAAATTATGAATTTACATTTTCACCTACATCTTAATCATTTCTTGTACATTACATGTACTACTTTCTTTACATATCTCGTAGCATTCTATACTTATTTTACTTTTCATGATATTACCATCATGTGGTGTAATTAGGTTTCACAATCATATTTGTTAACTTCTTGATTTTAAAATTTAAAATTTCAATTTCTTGTCCCACCTTAGACTTTTATAAATAAATGTTATCCCTTGATTACTGCTTAGCTTCTCGACCTTACCATGTGGATTCTTTGGTGTTTCCTGTTCATTCCATCTAGTATTTCATTATTCGAATCTCAATTTCAGTATAATTCATACATGCTCCAATATTTTTTTTTTACACAAATTCTCAATTTGACTCTTATAAAAGTCAAAGTTGTCAAAAATTTATTTACCAACTTTGTATACTTTTAGTCATAACATGATTCCAACTTGACATTATGATATAACTCATTGTCTCAAATAATCTTCTTAATACATACGTACAAGTTCTTAACGTATATTATATATACTTGATTCTCTTTTGGTATAAGAATTCAAACTAACACTTTAGTCATTTTCATTCCATAACAATTTCTTGACACAACCTTCAATCACCTTTATCACTCGTTACTCTTTACTTGTTGTAATTAATGCCAACAAAAAATATATATATATATACATCTTTTACCATTTCTGTTATGTGTTATAAGGCTACATGCCTAACACATTACGTTATTCTTTCATTTATACTCCACTTCTTTACACTATTTAGTTCTTTACAACATGATATATTTCATATTTCTTATAAAACTTCCTACCTATGTATCTCTAGGTGATACACAACTGCCATTTATTTTCTCATCATTTTTCATTCTTTTGTATTTCGAGGCAATATGCCTAATACCTTATTTTACTCTTTTGCTTCATACCTTGTAGTATCCTAATTAGAATACTTATTTCATAACCACCTTTATACTTTCTATACATTATATATACATATATTTCAAAACTTTCTCATGCTTTTATATTTATAAGCACGTATAAATATATATACGCTTCTTTGTATTTCATGGTTACTAGCCATGTGCTAAACCTTTCTCAAAATCTTTGGATACTTTTATCCATCATTCACATTCGGAAGTGGTAACGTCCTGTCTTTTTTTTTTAGTTAACATACTTCATTATACTCTTTTATTATTGGTATTTCTTCTTATACTTCTTTCATTTGGTTACGGAATTTAAATTCCTAATAACCAACATCTTCTCATTATTATTATTATTATTTTTTTCCAAGTTCTCATCATCAGATACTAGACCTGATACCACTTATCTTAATATTTTATTTGTCCTGGGACAACTTTTAATATTATTTTTTTTTAAAACAATAAATTATCAATTTACAATTCGAACTGCTTTCCCATTCTTGTCAAGTAAGCATGCTCTACTTTCAAGCTTTAGGTTTATTAACTCTTGTCTTTGACTAAATTCTAACCTCTGTTATGAAAGAGTTCCTTGAAGACAACCAAGGATCTTCTTAATCACCTTTCATGTTGTGACGTCACGCATAACCTACAAATGGTTACAACTGCCACTGATTTATATTAAGTAATATTCTTTGCGGATATCGATCCACATTTACTTATCGTGACGTTACTTCTATTCGGGTACATCATATACATGCATTTTCATTTGAATACCACTCCTTTTGCAAGCCGATTCACACCAACAACTTCCAAGTCTACACGTAAATATAACCACCTTAATATGGTTTGTATGTGCTTATGCTGTAATAAACAAGGCATATAACTCCTATATTATCCTTACTACTTTCTTCAAAACTTTTACCCACCAGATTACCACAATTCCTTTACGATTCCACCAGTCTCAATACATATCCTGTGATTATGATAATACGGGCCCATATTACCATAATCACCTATACATATTGATTCTGCTGTTACCACAAGGTTTCATGGGACACTGGTTCCTTTGACATATTAACACCATTATAAGTACACGATAATCACTACTAAAATCTTACTGTTTTATAAACATAGTCTTTAATAAATTTAGAAGGTTATGGAAAATATCATATAATTTTCCTAACGGTCAAATCTTTGCTCACTTTAAACGTTAGCTTAACACTTTTTAGTGCTATATATCTACATATTTTACATAATGCATAATGTCTTAATCATTTAAGACATCATATAACATACTTTCATAAACTAACATTTTTATAGCATGTGTTTAAGCCTAGGAGTGGAACAAGCCAATCCTAATTCGCTTAAACTATGGCTCTGATACCAACTTGTGACACCCCATTTTTTTCACTGTTTGCAAATACTGTATAAATATAGAAATACAAAATATGGTTTAACAAAAACCGATCATTTACATGTTTCAAAATAGTGGGTGTTACAAATCCATACCAAAACTAACCATAGTAAGCAAGAAAGGATTAAACCTTTAGTCCAAGATAGGAGCTAACTCGGGCTCCACTCCAGCTTTACTCCGACCAATTATACTTTAGAATTTTAACCTGGAATACATGGCATAAAAACATAGAATACGTAAGACAATAATGTCTCGTGAGTTACATGAGTTTTAGACTCAAACCATTAACTTATTTCTTCCAACTTTTTATAAAATTTGTGACATAAAACTTCTGTCAAAGCTTTATAGTAATAACATACTATAACTTTCTATTTCTCGAAATCGTTTCATAACATAATTACAAAATAATACCTTTCAAAACTTATAGTAGTAATATACTATAACTCTTTTACTTCCAAAATCATTTCATAACATGCTTTACAAAAATAATTTCTTTCTTACTTTCTTTGACTGGTTTTATAAGCTTGCTGGATTTTTATACTTAGGGCATTAATCACCATAAGTGATACCCCAAGTCTCTATGGCTAGAAAGAACGGATCAATCTTCACCATAGAAGTGCTGAGGCAATCTACTTCGCGATGGGGCTTGCCCCCAGTAGATCCCTTACCTAACCCGGGTAGGTTGGAACATAGTTCCTTTACTAATGCTGCTTACTACAATTACCAGTCATACAAAATACTTGCTGCTTGCTTGAACATTTCTCATATACATAACTTGTGGCTAGGTGCCAAACTTCATCATTTTATATCTTTATGGCTAGATGCCAAATATTGCTTTCATTATATAATAATTATATGTTTAAAAACATATCTTTCTAACATACTAAGCTTTATGCCAAAACATACTTTCCACATCTTATGGCTATATGCCATTCATACTAAAAAAATTAAATACAGTTTGTAACCAAAACATACTTTTTAAACTTTTTGTAGCTATATGTCATTCATATTTGAAAACATATATCACTTGTAATCAAAATATACTTTCACATAATTGGTTCATAGACCAACATACTATCATTTAACTTGACTTGTAGTTCAAAACATAACTTCAAACATAGCATTATACTTTCATAAACAAGTCGATAATAATACTCTTGCATATAATGTCACATAAAGAGATTTTATACGAAATCTTAAATATACTTACTTGCCATGTACCCCAGAATGGGTAAAATTACTGCATGTACTCACCTTATAACTCTTGAAAGGTCGTTTAGACGTCCCTCGGTTCTTTACCCTTTCGGTGTCCCATTACTTGACTTGTACCTATATATAATATATGGTACATTATTTACATTCTAATTGACTCTATAACATGTTAGAGTCCTTTTTATACCATTAGTGGTCAAAACAAGTGTATAACTCTTGAATGACCAACTCTAGTTAAATTGTATTTTATACGTATTTTACTACAGTACCCTCGGAGGGTCGTATTTCGATTCCGATAAATTTTTATGAAGTTTTGGACCATTACAGACCTACGTTTAAAATTTGAGGTTAATTGGACAAGTTTTGATCCATTTCTAAAAAAATGAGGATCACTTGGCAGGGGACTCTTGAACCAAACTGCATTTTTGTTCCAGGCGTAGGGCGCACCGCGCCTAGGTAAGGGGCGCACCGCGCCTAGCGACCAGAAGCCCAGAATTCCCCGATTTTTAAGCTACAAATTTCCAATTTCTCATATTAAGTGCTGAATACCCTACTTAATCGATAAGGGTTTGTTCCAAGACCAAAACCCTTCATTTAATACAAGTTTTAAACTATTGGAATCAAGCTAATCACAAGAACTCCCATTCTAGGGTTCTTGATCAAAATCCCAATTCTTGAGAAATAGCAATCTACTTCCATTTTCTTGAATTAAGTCCTTTTAGCATGACTTACTGGAAGTGTTAAGCCATTTAAACTACATGATTCATGACTGAAATTACAAATTTCAGTTTCTACAAAAACCCACCAAGCACTATCTAGGTTAGAACTTAGAATACTTACCTTTGAAGCTTGGAATCACCAATTCCAAGTGTTGAATTCTCAATTTCTTGCTTTAATTCCTCGTGAGCTTGAAATCCCCCATGTCTCTAGCTCTCTAGCTCTCTCTCGAACTCTCTTCTGATTTCTGGAAAAGAGAGTGATAACTCTCTCTTTTATTCTTAATTTTTATTGAGTATTTACACTTTTAGTCCTTAGTTTCTTCCTTTTTGTTCAAAAATGGTCCAAAAGCTCACATCTTTACAAACCAAGTTCCATTAGCTACTAATTTAACATTTTCTTGACATTTTGGTCATTTTCATGTCAAATGACCATTTTGCCCTTTTTAGTCAAGATTCACTATTCACGCGGTGAAAAGTCCAAATTCGCATAAACTCTTATTGTTTATATTATTATCTCACATATACATATTATTTTACCTAATGGTCTTATAATTTGTCCAAAGACCGTTTTACCCTTTTTATGGTAAAATGACTAAATTACCCTTACACCATAATTCCTCATAAATTTTTACATATAAAACTTTAAATTACACACATCTCATATTACATATTTATATTGTAAATTTTTGGTCATTTCAACTATTTTTGGGTCGTTACATTTATAGGCTATAAATACCCCTCCATGGAGCCTCATAACTTGCGCTGAATCCAGAGTAGACATTCCTCTGGGTTTTTTCTCTTCTCTTTCAAGCAGAATCTATAATCATTCTCTAAGGTTTTACAGCGAGCTTTTCTTAATAAGATAATTAATAAATTAATTAAGAAATAATTAACCTTATCACTTGGACTTTTGGATGTGAACCATTAGAGGCAAGACACTTGTGGTGCTTGCTTCCAAAGAGATCTACAAGAAGAGGAATCATTGTTATTTGCTATAATAACAATAAGGTATGTAAGCCTAAAACCCTTTTGTAATTATCGTTTTTACCTAGGGCCTATTAGGGTTTCCTTTTGATGTTATAATTTATATGTTCAATAGAGAAAACATAGATCCTTTAGGTTGCATGTGAACTTAAGATTTTGAGTTTATTTGTTTACCTAAAACCTATCAGTAATGTGTATAATTGTGATACAAATTATGTGAATGTATGTTGTATGTAATGTGACTAACCAAGAAGTGCCGATGGGAGAAGTGGTTCAGTTGGCTGGTCCGGTAGGAGAAGTAGCCAGTGGCAGAGGTACCCGAGAACAACCTTTTGGCGAACCGGCCCTATATAAGAGGCAGAGGAACCGGGAACAGCTCTTCGGGGAGCCGGCCTACGCATAGGAGATGGTACCAATAATATGTGTTAGTGAAATTTGATGATGTTTATAATATGGTTAAGTTATATTAGGTTGTATATATGTGAATGTATGAAAGTAATACATGAATGCATGTAACTGATATAATATGCGAGAACTGTGTTTCTCACTAAGCATTTTCACTTACCTGCTGAATTCTAATATTTCATGTTTAAGGGGTATTTTAGGGAAAGGACACGACATGATCACTCCGAGCTCGTATCAAGTTAAATAACCCTAATATGAGCAATATATATTAAATTATGCCTTTCGCTTGTATTCTGAGTTTCATTCAAAGCTGATATTGTTTCAAAATGATTTATGAAAAGTACACCGTCAATTTATTTAAATGTTTTGTTAAGTTAAGAACAATTAAGTTCAAATAGATTTTGTGAAAAGTTTTTAACACATGTAGTGTGATAAAATTTTATTTAACTTTTATGAAAGAATTCTATGGATTTAGAGGTTTATTTACTTAATATTTAAAAAAGTTAGGGTGTTACAAGTTGGTACCAGAGCATGGTTTGAGGGATTTAGACATGCATTATTATATGTCTAAACTCAAACCAAGGCTTAAGGAATGTTTTGATAAGAAAATATTTATTAAGAAACTTCAAATGTTAACAAGGAAATTGATACAAGACGAGCAAACAGCCGAAGTTCAATAGAGGTGAGCACACTTTGTATTCAATAGTATGTAATATACATGATGAAAAGTTTAAGTAGTATTTGATAGTCTAATAATGATAAGAAATGGAAATGTTATGTAAGCTGTGTATTGATCCTATAGGATCATGTTTAGTAGTAATGTCTTGTGATGATGAATGTTAGAATCAAGTGTATACTAAATGTGCCATGATGATGCTAAGTGATGTATGATCCAGATGCTTGTAGCTTATATATTTTAGTATAAGTGTGAAAAGTATGTGAATTGTTATGTAACATGTCATGCATGGAATGTGACATACGTTAGCAATTTACATGTGGTGTGACTGTTAGGATTAATGTTGGCGATTTACAAAAAAGAATGTCTTTAACGATGTATAACTAGAATCACATAAGCTTAAAATTTAGACTCGCCCTTTCTACATGTTCTTGTATGATTGTTTCTTTAGGGTAGAGTCAAATATTCAAAGGCCTATCTGGTTCGGTGTTATAGAATATGTATAAAAATACTTTTTACAAACTTACTCGTATAATCGGCAGAAAAATCTCTTAAATTTTCATGATATTTGAACACTTAGAAAACTTATGTATGAAAAATTCTTTTTTTACAAACTTACTAGTATAATGGGTAGAAACATCATTCGTTCTTGTGTTTCACACATTCTGATTGACTTATTTTCATTCTGACAGACATATGCTTATTCTCACAGTATGAGAATCATAAAACGTCCATATAACCCTTATAGAAGGTTTAATGAAAATAATTTTATGAGAATGTGTTTGTTTTGTATTTACATTACTAAAAAACATATTATATTCATTATTTCTCAAAGATAGCGCTGTCCACATTGTATCACTATATATATATATATATATATATATATATATATATATATATATATATATATATATATATATATATATATATATATATATATATATATATATATATCGGGTTCTACAGAAAAGTTCTGATATTTTAGGGAAATTAACGAAAAAGTCCTAAAATATTTTTTGTGAACAGAAAAGCACAGGAAACTAGAAAAGTTATTCAATTTAACCTTTTTTTTATCGGCTACCGGTAAAAGGGCTAAATTGAATAATTTTATCAGTTTCCTGAGCTTTTTTGTTAAAAATTTTATTTTGGGACTTTTTCGTTTATTTCTCCAAAATATCAGTTTTGGTCCTTAACAGTTTTGGTCCTTCATAATTTTGGTCCTTAACAATGTTAGTCTCTAATAGTTAATCCTTCACAGTTTTGGTCCATAACAACCTTGGTCCTTCACGGTTTTGGTCCTTAACACTTTGGTCCTTCTCAATTTTGGTCCTTCACAGTTTGGTCCTTCACAGTTTTGGTCCTTCATAAGTTTAGTCCTTAACAGTTTTGGTCTTTCATAGTTTTAGTCCCTGGTCCTTTAATTTTGTCCAAACTATAGGAAGGCTAAAAAATTCAAAACGTCATGAAGAGGTTATATATGGGACAAACGATGTTCTTATGCAGGCCCTATGTACTCAAGAAAACCGTGGGCATGTACGTGGGATGAGAAAATATGTACAATGAGAACAAGAAGCTTCTAGCATTGTTTTATTTAAATATTTAAATAATTATAGCATTGTTAATGTTTCTTTTAGTTTTTCTACCTCACCTTTAAGCTTCTTGAACCGTTAATGAAGCTTATTGTTCTCATTGTCCATGTACTGCTTAATAGTCTTGGGAAAAAAGTATTGGTGCGTTGTTACATATTTTACCATCCCAAGTACATGACCATGGTTTTCCTGAGTACTTAGGGTCTGCATAGAAACACCGTTTGTCTTACATATAACCTCTCCATGATTTTCTAAATTTTTTAGCCCTTGCTGTAGTTGGGACAAAATTAAGGATTAGGGACCAAAACTATGAAGGACCAAAAGTGATAAGTACCAAAGTTGTTAAGGACCAAAACTATGAAGGATTAACTGTTAGGGACTAAAATTGTTAATGACCAAAATTTTGAAGGACCAAAAGTGTTAAGGACCAAAATTGATATTTTGGAGAAATTAATGAAAAAGTCCCAAAATAATTTTTTTGATAGAAAAGCCCATGGAACTGGTAAAATTATTCAGTTTAGCCATTTTCTACCGGTAGCCAGTAAAAAAAGGGTTAAATTGAATAATTATTCTAGTTCTTGGACTTTTCTATTCAAAAAAAACATTTTAGGATTTTTTTTCGTTAATTTCCCTAAAATATCAGGATTTTTCTGTAGAAAACCTTATATATATATATATATATATATATATATATATATATATATATATATATATATATATATCTATATATATATATATATATATATATATATATATATATATATATATATATATATATATATATATATATATATATATATATATATATATATATATATATATATATATATATATAGGTTCAAATACATCCAACAATTATTCTGTGATTGTAGGACCAATTGTGGTCCAATCATTGATGGAGGCGGAGGAAGCGGAGGCGGAGGAAGCGGAGATCGGAACTGATGGAGGCGGAGGAAGCGGAGACTGACGGTGGTCGGTGATGGAGGCGGAGGCGGCGGATCTGCGTAATAGATTGTTCGTAAAAAAATTGATCTCTGCCTTTTTTTTCTTCTGGGTTTTGGAAAGGCATTCTCAGAGAATGGAGATTAATGTCTATGAGAATACAGTAGTATTCCTTCACGTTCATGAGAATGGTTCACGTTCATTCTCAGAGAATGAGGCATTCTCAGAGAATGTTGCATTCTCAGAGAATGAGACTTTCCATATAGTAGTTCCCAGCCTTTTGTAAACATATATAATTACTCCATTATCCG
The DNA here is from genome assembly GCA_023525715.1 of Cichorium intybus. Lineage (NCBI taxonomy): Eukaryota > Viridiplantae > Streptophyta > Magnoliopsida > Asterales > Asteraceae > Cichorium > Cichorium intybus. Next base: position 103,972,677 of record CM042015.1, read on the forward strand.
AGAATGGTATAAATATTCTACAAGAATCTTTAGTATGTGTACTATATTTACTAAACACATATAACATTCTTTGAGAATTCTTCATGAACAGGCTATTACACTTACTTACCGCTGACATTGCTTACCATTCTCTGAGAATTAGCTTTGAAAACTCTTACGTAACTATTTTTTTACGTCAACAAAATTTTTACAAACCATTCTCTAAGAATGTAGAGCATGATTAGTGAAACAAAGCATAATATGATCAAGTATCGAGAAATCAAGAAATCCGAATTTAAACGTAATCGAGAAATCAGAAGTTAACAACGAACGAGAAATCGAGAAATCGGAATTGAATCGCAGATGTTTTTAATGAAAAGAAATCGAGAAATCCGCAAATCCCGTTGATTTCACAAAATTACTTTTATACCCTTCTACATCCGTTTTTTCCAGGAAGCGCATTTTTCAGTTGATTTATTTATAAAAATGCCACCTTGATCACAACCACTCATTTTTCTAATCTAATGGTCTAGGAATGGTCCTACAGTCACACAATAATTTTTAAATGTATTTAATACTATATATATATATATATATATATATATATATATATATATATATATATATATATATATATATATATATATATATATATATATATATATAGGGGAGGGTTCCATTGAGAATGAAAATAATGTTGAGAACGTGAGAATGAATCTGGGCCACTAGATGCGCCAGCGCTGACGCGCGCCGCTCCACGACGATGAGCTGTGTTTTTTTCGTATATGATTTATTCATATATGAATGGGTATATTCATATATGAATAAACACACACACACATATATATATATATATATATATATATATATATATATATATATATATATATATATATATATATATATATATATATATATATATATATATATATATATATATATATATATATATATATATATATGGTTGTGGTGGTCTGAATGGTGGTAGAGGGTGGCGTTGATGATTGTGATTGCGATAGAAGGTGACGATGATGGTGGTGATGGTGGCGACGATGTTCGTGGGGTGGTGGTGTTGGTGGAGGTGGGTGGTGACGAAGGTGGTGGTGGTGGTGGCGGCGGTGATGGAGGTGGTAGTGGTGGCGGTGGGTGGTGGTAGCGATAGTGGAGGTGGTGGTAGCGGCGGTGGTGGGGGAGGTGGCAGCGTTGACAGTAGCAGTGGTGGTGGCGTTGAGGGAGGTGGCGGCGGCGACGGTGGTGGTAGAGATGGCGGCGGCAGCGGTGGTGGTGGCGGCGACGACGGTGGTGGTGGTAACGAAGGTGGTGCATGTGGAAGTGGTGGTGAAAATCATATGTGAATAATAATATATATCTCGTCGTTAGAGCGTCAACGCTCCGACAGCGCCAAAGCATTAGAGCGGCAAGAAAAAAAATATGTGGTTGAGATTCATTTTCGCATTCTCAACAAAATTTTCATTCTCAATGGAACCTACTTCTATATATATATATATATATATATATATATATATATATATATATATATATATATATATATATATATATATATATATATATATATATATATATATATATATATATATATATATATATATATATATATATATATATATATATATATGCACCAAGGTTTGCCGGTTGCGGGTGTGTGTTTAGTCTCTATGCAGTCTCTTCGGCGAATGGTTGACGACGAAGAACTGTAGTTAGCCTGATGTACCTAGCGTAGCTGTAGTATATTACGACTCATGTAATCGAATTCATCCTTAACTTGCAAAAAAAAATAAAATATATATAAATATATATATATATATATATATATATATATATATATATATATATATATATATATATATATATATATATATATATATATATATATCCTTAACTTGCAAATATATATATATATATATATATATATATATATATATATATATATATATATATATATATATATATATCAATTTGAGGCCCAACACCGATTTATTTAATATCAGGCCCCGGCTCTAGGGCCATGCATGTTGGCCAGAAAGCTTCCTCATGCTATTGGGCGAGGATACAGGCGTTTGGGTTTGTAAAGCGATTGGGATTTGTATATAGTTAGAAATTACAATGGGATGGACTCATGGAAGTGGGACTGGTTAGTGGTAAGCAGGCCAGACAGGTGTATACCACTATACGGCTCACTAATTTAATTGGTCATCAATTCAGTAGAAATTTGACATTTTTGTAATTGATTGGACAACCGATTTAGTAACGTTGAAAATTTCACTTTTCTTTTTTTTTTTTTTGAACGGCAAGGCGAAATGAATAACATAAAACAAAAACACCAGCGGGAAGCTGGAACAAACAAAGTACAAATTACAACTCAACTAACCAGTAAAATAAAGCAACGAACATTGCTAACTTATTTTGACTTTTCTAAGTACTTATTTTGAGGTGCATCTTATAAGATGTTATGGAGGGTATTTTTACTACAAATATTTTACATTCAATAGCATTTTCAATATAGGTTTTTATGAAGCTTTTATTATTTGAAAAATAATTTTCATAGTTTTTTTTATTATTTTTTTTAATTTTTTATCATCATCATCATCATCATCATCGGAGATGAGAGATTTTTAAGAGGTCAATTTAATAATTTGTTAAACTTTAGCCATGTATTCCTTTTAAAGTTTTGTACATTTTAACTATTACGACTCATGATATGCTATTTTACATTGTAGTTATGCTTATATATTAAATTTTTTGTTATTTTCGATTAGCTAATCTATCTAACTAAATAAATAAAACAGAATTGCATAAATTTTATTGAGATTTATATCATTAAAAAGTAATGGCTAAAACTTTTAAAATGACACCAATGTCAAAGATTAAGATCATTATAGTCACATGATATTTAATTGTTCCTTGTTTATTTAAATATTAATTAATGTCAACTAATGTTAGTTTTAAGAATATGACATAATTATATAAGGTGACTTTAGTCTTTATATAAGGTATTGAAAAAATAATAATAAATTAGTTAATTTCTAAAAAGAACTTTTAAAAATATTAGCCATTTGAAATTGCGATAAGAGTTTTTTGTTGAATACATGTTAGTAGATACTAGCTAATGTACGAAAATAAAAGACATCTAAGATGTTAACAATGGAAGATACACACATCTATGAGATTTGCGAAAATGAACCAGTAAAACGATTATATACATGGCAAAAACGTTTCACTTTTATGTCTCAAAATATCGAAGTACTATTAGCAGATTACAACTCAATGACCAATTGTGTTAGATGGATATATTATTGGATTAAAATTGTCATCCAGGTTGGAAAATTTTGGAATATTAAAAGAAACATTGTGATCGGCTACGTGAGTTTTAAGAGATTTTTATGGTAATTGTTATTTATGAACGTCATACCTATTCTTAGCATGAATTTTTTTTTTTTTTTTTTTTGAAATTTAAGTTTCATAAAATACATACAAAATTTTCCTAATATGAATTGTATCAAGGTTTAGCCATGTGTATGGGCAAAATTAAGGAAGTCCTCAAAAAGTTCAACGATTAATCACACTCCCAAAGAGCCAACAAGTAGTCGATATATAGCGAAACGAGTCATCATTTTAACAGTGAGTTAGCAAGTTTAATTCCATGAGATATTGTTTTTAGCGGGTATCCTAAGATTGATTCCAATTACATCTCTGATTTTGACTAATGGCCATACCAACTTGATAAAGTCTATAAAAGCAACGGCCGGGAACATATATGATCCACACAAGCTACAACTTGTGGGTATGGATACAAAATTCTACAGCTTGCGAATATGGATCGACACAAACTACAACTTGTGAATATGGATATTTAGAGGCAATAGGAATTTAGACGACAAATTCAACGGATCTAATTTATGAGAATGGACGACTTGCTTCACAAGATACTAGAAGAAGAAGCATAACAAGTCGTATTCATTTAGTGTGAATAAGAAGAAAAATATATTAATGAAGACAAGACTTGACTTATGATGTCGACTAAAACATGCTATATGAGGTAAATACAACATACAAATCAGAATGTATGAAATTGTATCAATCACACTCTGATCCATTGTGAAGTAACAACTACTATACGATACAAGTGGTGATTGATGGCGAGTCAAACTTTGGAATTTAGAAAAGAGTTATCCTAAATGAATATTGGTAACATTCATCAAAATGATTTCTAAAAGAAATTCTACTCTTGTCATACTCATAACCGACAGTTGACACCCTTATTCTCGTCAAATTACAATACGAGTACATTATTTGTTTGCGTATTAATAATAAGAAGTTCTCAACGATGATAATTGTAATTTGTTATCATTCATTCATAACATTTATCGGGTAAAATGACTTAGCGATTACGAATGCAATACTGTGACTACGGTGAAATGAATACATTATGGTATGTATCTAGGGTGAGCAGCGGAACAGGGTATCGGCTTTCGAAACCGGAACCGCAGGTTCTGATTCCTAAAATGATGGAACCGTCTAAGCGGTTCCGGTTCCAATTCTCATTTTTTTGGAGCCGCTATCCGGCGGATACCCGCTATTTTAAAAAAATTATATATACAAGAGTATAATTTATTAAATGATTGGTCCAGAATCATTTTTTTGGAGCCGCTACCTGATGTCATTACTATAATATCCCTATAAAATGATTGATCCAGAATTATTCTCGCATTCTCAACCTTTTAATCTTTCTCATTTTAACCTTCCCATATATATATATATATATATATATATATATATATATATATATATATATATATATATATATATATATATATATATATATATATATATATATATATATATATAGAGAGAGAGAAGGGTTCAAATGAGAACCACTAAAAGGTTGAGAACCGTGAGAACCACTAATTCACAGTTTAATAAAAAATTTACGTTATAGTATTCACAGTTTAATAACTAAAAATTTTATTATATTGTGAATATTGTAAAAGGTATTAAAAAATAAGGAAATTTATTAACTTTTATGTATTTTCACATAATAAACAAGTGTGAAAAAATAAAAAAACCAAAAAAAACATAATTTTTAATGTGTGAATATTGGTTCTCACGGTTCTTAACCTTTTAGTGGTTCTCATTTGAACCTGTTCCTCTATATATATATATATATATATATATATATATATATATATATATATATATATATATATATATATATATATATATATATATATATATATATATATATATATATATATATATGAAATCTTTATTATTTTTTGGTTTGTTAATATATTTAAGTACTAACTATACAAAATAAAAATGAAAGTGAATATATGTTATAGAAATTCGTATCATTAAATAGCATTTTTCCAAGCTTTAAGAACTAAAAAAATATCAAAAATAGAAAACATTGTTGTCACATAATATTTTAACGATTTTTAATTTATTTAAATCATTTGGGTCAACTAATGTTATTTTTTTGTAAATATAACGTATACGTAAAAGTAACGTGACTTCATATAACATATAAGAATTATAAGGATTAACTTGTTAATTTCTTAAATGTTTTTGAAAATGTTGATATTTGAGAGGTTAATCGTTAGAGATGTTCTAAGATAATTAAAAATGTCGACAGTTGTGCATGTGTTTTTTCAGGTCTCGACATTCGTATTTTATTTGTTTACAATATATATAACTAAAATTTAAAGGTTAAATATATTCGGCTTTGAACACATTTAGATCTCATCCACGAGTTAGAAAATTTTGCATACATATCGGTAATAATTTATACTAAGTTGTCCCATCAAAATAAAAGTGATTGTAGTATCATCAAGCAACTATGATAATTAATGGAAATCACTCGATTACCCAATTAAGCGACAAATATGGGATCGCTTGATCGCAGTCACGAAGAACGCAGGATAACCAGAAAAACATGTACATACTCCTTTTTAATACAACCAAGCTTGAAGGAATTTACACCAGCAAACAACAACAAGAGAAATAGGACTGGGCCTGGACGCGTTATGCACATGGCGTTGAAGGCCGATTTAAGCCAGAAATGTTACTTGCAAATTGCAAAAGAATGTTGTTATTAACATGTTTTTTTGTATTGCAACTTATTATTACATGTGGACGATGATAACAGATATGATTTTAATAGGGCTTTCTTGGTCATAACGCATAAAAAGTTATATAGTAACATCTTTTTCATCTAATCGACACACGACACAAATGTAAAATAAGCTTTTCCATGTAATATGATCAATAATATGATCATCGGTGGAAAGGAAATAACGACATCTTATCAAATGAGCTTTCACATAAAAGCTCTTATAATGAAAACCGAAAGTTTGACATATCAGGATGAACTTATGCACATTTGAAGCCACTTGGGACTTTCTTGCCACAAGCATTAAGAAGCAAGCTGAGAGAGACAGGCACATTAAGATTGATCCCCAAGACGTTAGCCTTTATCGCAGTGCATAGGCAAACGGCAGCATCAAGGTCAGCAAGACCTTGGATAAGGGTGCAACATGGCTTAACCGGTTGGGAACCCACTACGACTCCAACCAACCCACCAAGCAGATTGGCACACACCCCAAGTTTCAAGGTGTCTTTAGGGCAGGAAGCCTTAGTTGGCTTTGGCTTTGGTTTTGGTTTGGGGGTGGGGCTACCACAAGTTCCACAACCACTTACCATTGCAAAAAAGAGAAGATTCAATGCTAGAAAGAGGACTAGTGAAGCATTGCTCTTGGAAACCATCTCGAATGAACAACAAAAGCTCTTTACAATCAAGAATAAGAGAGTAGCAAATATGATGGGTGAATGTGGAGTAAGGGATTGAAGGGTATATATAGTCGGCTGAGGGTACGTTATAGTCCAGTTCTAGCTGGCATAATATCAAGATGTACACATCAACATGCAAATAGACGTTTGCCATGTTGTTCAATAATGAAGCACTGTATCTTATCTCCATGTTGCTTCGGGAAAATGTTGTGGTTGTAGTATCATAGCGTTTTAATTAAATTCTAATTTGGGAATTTGTAAATACGATTTTGTGCAACTTAAGTTATAAAGAAACAAACTTCATGTAAATTATGAAAAAACTGGTAAAACATACCATCTTAACGGCCGAATTCGCTTATATAGATCATGTTGGTATACAGCAAAAAAATGAACAGACTAAATTCATAATGTTAATTTGTATCCTGCTCACTGTGTTTGTTGAGGTTTCTAGAAACTGTAGGGATGTAAAAAAATTATTTATCGGTTCATGTTTATATTTTTGTTATGAAGTAATTAAATTCCTTTCCCATGAGTCATGCCAAGCACCAAACAGATTTTGAAATGGGTTCCACCATACACACAATTAATTATTCAATTAATGATTATAACTCTTTAAAATCTTCATTTCTAAACCTTTAATTTACATAATATAATATTTTATTTTAATTGTTCTTTAACTTTTTTTATATTCTTATTATATATCATGCTGAAAAACATATACTTGAAATTTATGTATTGCTCATAAAAATTACATTATTAAAAAATATAAAAAAATACAATAAAATTGATATCGATATTAAAGATTATTAATACTTAAACAATATAACTTTTTGTCAAAAGATATAAACTATAAGCATTCTTTCTTATTTAATACATTTATCCATACATAATACTGTTTTTCTAATATCCCTACTTATTTAAACATTCATTATATATCCTTATTATATGTGTTATTCATGAAAATGGCTATTTTTGGGTTATTATATCCGGCACTAAGTTGTTTTTTCGGATTTAAACAAAATGATCGTGTGGTCCGCGAAAACAACCAGCTCATAAATCATGCATGAGCCTAAGACAAAAGGTTTTTATGGATTTTCACATTCACAAGTTTATTCGTACGTGTAGCACTTTCTTCTTTAGTTTACCCTTTTCAACACAAAAGATATGCGAAAATCATCCTATTTTCGTGCAAGTGGATCATCGGATAACAACGAGCTTCCATTGCAATTTAATAATCATTAAATCTTGGCTTTTGAGTAAATTTAAACTTAATTGATTGAAAAAAAATACTTTGGCGAGTATTATTTAGCCTTTTAGGTTATTTTGTCTTGTTATTATAGTAATAAGGCCAAACGAAGTACCCATCACGGTATCTCCGTGATGCTAAGTTGGTTCCCCATCACACCCGTCAACACCACCTTGAGTGTGGTGTGATGGGTGTTTTCGTGATGTAGTGTGATCCGGATCACGTTCCATAACACCCAATAGGAAAATAGTTTTTTTTTTCTAAAACTCTATAGCCCTCATTAGGTTATTTATTTATTTATTTTAATTAAAAAAGTGGCATGGTGTGATGTGTATACCCTTTCAAATGTGATGAGAATGTGATGGAGTGTGATGGTGAGGTGACAGTGATGTGGCGCCTATCACATGTGATCATGTGATGGGTACTCCTGATGGTCTAAACATATATTAGTATTTTCGTGAAAAGTTGTCTTAAATGAACCATCATCAACGTGAATGATGAACATGCTCACAAGTGGCAGACAATAGATCCATGGTACACGAGTGTTTGTATTAGGGTTGAATTATAATCACCTTGATTTGGTGAGAATTCTATAGAAGAATATATAAAAAGAATTTACAACAAGATTCCTATAATACAGGAGATTTACAATCAATCAATTCTTATAAAGTAGGATTGTTTAAAATGAGTCTTATTATCCCCCTCCCCCAAGGAAGCAAAGTGGAGGAGGTCCAACACAAAGCTTGGAACAGAAATCTTCAAATAATGGACGAGGAAGACTCTTAGTAAAAATGCCAGCCAATTGCAGGTGCATAGAGACATACTCGTTGTGGAGCTTGCCAGAGAGAACCAACTCGCAAACAAAATGGTAGTCAATATCAATATGTTTGTCATGATTGGTTGTTATTTGATATTATAATAGGATGTGTTTTTTGTTGTGAAAACTAAAAAAATAACATAAAATTATTTAAGGTATAACGTTAAATCCTAAACCCTAAAGCTATTTGATCATCTTTGTAAACTGCAACGTGAATTACAACTAGCATATGAAGAATGCAATCAAACACCACCGAATGATGTCGAGATATTTGAAAAGGTGTTGGGTGCTCGTCATGGTCAAGTTAAAGGCATCAGACGAAAACCTTCTTCGAAAGCGTCTTGTTGCTTTCCAGAAGGACAATCAGTATAGACACAACCTCAATCTAAACAAGTAAACTAGCTTAATTATACTTATAATGTATATTTGATACTTATAACGTATGCTTTATTTTGGTAAATGTTTGATACTTATAAAAATGTTAAGTAGATTATTATTTTGGTGAATGTTTGATACTTATAGTGTATGCTTTATTTTGTAAAATAATGAATCTGAGATGATTCTTGATGACCCAATATTTTGAGCTAGACTGGTAGACATGATGTGATCATACAATACCCCACAAGATGCGGAGGAAATGACGAGGACGAAGATATTGACATTGAGTAAGTTTGGTTTACTCGGTTTTGAGCAATTGGATGGAGTACTTTGTTGTTTTTTAGACGTTTGGCACTAATATTGTGTGATTGTAATATTTGGTACTAGCTTTCATGCTTTTTGATAATCATGTATAGTGTGTATGTTTTATTTTGTAGAATATATATATATATATATATATATATATATATATATATATATATATATATATATATATATATATATATATATATATATATATATATATATATATATATATATATATATATAATCACGTTTTTTAGCATTTAAAAACGAGTTTTTCTAAAAAAAACACCATTAACGGCAACACACATTAGGGATGACGACTATTACCGGTAACAATTGACTGGACGGTGATACCCTTTACCGTCAACACCAATAGCGGTGACGTATCGACGAGGCAATACCGGCGATAAGAAAGCAATAGCGACGGGGAGTTAGAGACGACTTATTAGCCTCGACACGTCGCCGCTAATACTTTTGGCGACGACTTATTACCCTCGACACGTCGCCGCTAATACTTTTGGCGACGACATTCTTCACCATTATAAGCCTTTGGGAATCAGTAATTTTTGATGGAATACCGACAGAAATTAAAAAATATGTAAAATTTAGTTTCTTTTTATCGACCAGAAATTAACACGGCTTTCGAAGACTGTTCGAAAATTCACAATCTTCCTTTTTGTCACGCTTTCGTTTGTCTTTCTGTCCGTAAGTATTGATGAAAAAATTCTGTAGGTAACATGTGTCGGAATAAAGACATCTTTCAGTTTCTACTCGTATAGCTTCAAGCATTTTTGCTTTGTTATCACTTCGGTTATATGTCACAAAACAAATATATACTTTTGTTTATTGATTTTTTATAGTGATATTTAATATCGGTGTTGATTATAATTTTAATGAGATCTCTTTAATTACGTAACTTGCTAAAGTGATAATTTCTAGTTATATGTTCTCGCTAATAAAATTATATGATATAGAGGATTTTTAAAACGATATAATATAAATAAAAAGTAGGAATTTAAGGTTGGAAAGTTTAAAGTTATATTTATATATTTTAAAATCGTGTTTAAGGAAGCCCAAATTCTAAAACCCTATTTTCTAAAATAAATTAAGACTGATTTGTTTACAACCTTCTAGTAAACAACCATACTTAAAAAAAAAGGAGTTCAACAACCTTATTTTTGCAAAAAGAAAAAAGAAAAGCTTCCAAACACACCACATGAGTATGCAAGGATCAAGAGTTCATTTTTCTAGAAACATATCTCTGAGGTTAGCGATTATTCAGAATCAATTTTCTAAGTTCTTGATGCTACTTCCATCTGAAATCAGAAAACTTAGTCCGTCAGATAGCTTCTAAATTGTATCTAGCACGTAATGGTTGGATTGGAGTGTCACGGGCAAATTAAAACATATCTTAAAAGCTAGGGGCGCCACCAAAAAAATTATTCTCTTTACTTTACACAGTTTTCTCTTTTCATACCAAGTCGCTGTCTTTTTGTTCTGATCCTTCTTGTATTTTCTTAAGCAAGTGGTCCACCCCATGAATGGGTCCATTTGTTGTTTTTTCGTTTTCAAGTTGGCTAAGATTGGATATTTGTTTAAAAAGAAAGCTTAATTATTGGGATCTGCATTCATTCACAGGTTGTACTTTCTTCACAAGAATATTAGATCTGTTCTCATCAATTCCTTTGTATGAGCTCTATAATGTTAGATGCATGCATGGGAGCATGGTCCCTTTCCAAAAATATTAGAGATTCACTTCGGTATTAATCACCATATCATCAAGATTAGAATTAAAAAACAAAGCTTATTTTGCTTTATATAATATTAGTTTTGGCTCAATTTAAATTAGACTTAGAACTAGTAAAGGCTATAAATTTTCTTGGTTGAATTTATGTAATGCTCCGCACTTGGAATGCCTTGAACACTTGAATTTCCTGGTTCTCGGTAGCTCATTTTCAATATTACTTCTTCTTGATGTACAAAAAAGAAATTTTGGTTCAATCGCCAAACTAGTTAACATTATCCAAGATACAATGAATCAAATCATTTAAATGTATACTTAAAACTCGGGTTGACCTGACCTGTCGAACTGGTTGGACTGTGACCCGGTGAAGAGAGCTGGCCAATTATAACCGAGTTTTTACTAATTTCTTACTCGGATTTCATTGACCGGGTTTCTCAAAAACCCAGGTGAACCGGTGACCTGGAACAGGGTTGATCCGTCGGCTAAAACAAAAATTAAAATTTAGGTTTCAAAAATTGGCTAAAGAATTCAAAATACAAACTTCTAAAATTAATCGACTATTGATTTATCAAATTTAATAGAAACTTGACAATATATCTTATTTGGTATAAAAAAGGTGAAATTATATTGTTTATGTTTTTTTAAATATATATTATGTTGAAAAATATAAAATATATGAAATTGTGAAAGTCGGGTTAACCCGACGGTTGACCCGTGACCTGGTCACTACACCGGTCAACTAAAAACTCTACTTTTAAAACATTGCGTATAGAAAATCACATCATTTTGGGTTTTTGGTTGGGTTCGAGTTTTACCGTTCTATATGACAATAATAATCAAGTAAGACCTCAAATTCGATTTAAAAAAAAAATACAACTATGGACCTTCCGAGACCAGTTTTTTTTTTTTTTTTTTTTTTTTTTTTTTCAGGTTTTTATCTTAGTTCGTTTGCCTTTTCTCGGCACATCCGATTTTATAAAGCTATCGTTGCTTAAGACCTCAACCTTACTAAAAGTTAGTAATAAGTTCACGAATAAATTGATGATAACTTTACAATGTTGAACTGGTCTTGAAAAAATAACAAATTCAAGATAAAGACGAAATTAGTTTTAAATGCAGTATTAGAAATTCTTTTACGTTACATAATACTACCTAATGAGCACAAATTATGTTTAATAACAAATATGTAGTTTTAAATTCATTGGTTACTAAAAACAAAATAGTTAAAACTAATTGGATAAAAATATATTAAACGTAATGAAATTCCATGAGGACGACGACATTCTAATTATTAATTACCCGTTTTGCCCTATATAAACCCATGCAACTCATAACTATAATTCCACTCATTCATAAACCATCTCCTCTGTTAAATACACACGCTCACCAGTACAAAGAGATGGCTTCAAAGACCAATACACCTCTAGCTCTCTTTCTAGCACTCAACCTTCTTTTCTTTGCACTAGCAAGTGGTTGCACCACCTGCCCTGGCCCTACCCCGAAACCAAAACCAAAGCCATCTACTAAAACCTGTCCCAAAGACACCCTCAAACTAGGTGTATGCGCAAATGTGCTTGGCAGTCTACTTGGTCTTGTCGTTGGGAAACCACCCGTTAAGCCATGTTGTAGCCTCATCGAAGGTCTTGTTGATCTTGAAGCCGCGGTTTGCCTTTGTACTGCTATCAAGGCCAATGTTCTTGGGATAAATCTGAATGTGCCACTCTCTCTCAGCTTGCTTCTTAATGTTTGTAGCAAGAAGGTTCCAAAGGGCTTCAAATGTGCTTAAGTCATCAAGACATCAACCACATATATGCAGTTGGCGTGTGTTTCTTTTGAATCGTGAGTGTGAGCGTGTTTATTGTTTCAACTTTAATTGGAAAAAAGGTTTTAATTTCTATGTAACGATGTTTAAATAAATATTTTCTCGGAATTGAAATTTAATATCGCGTTTTTGTTGTAGTTTACTTTTGCATAGGGTTAAATGTACGACCTTATTCAAAACGACCGTAATATTGTTTGGAAGTAAAAATATTATATTATCGTATGAATTAGCACTATGACAAAAATACTTTAAATGCTGAAAAAGTCTAACAAAATTAATTTTTCTAATCTTTTATAGTGAATCAAAAAAATTTTATTTTCCTAAACTATTCTTCCATCAATGCTTCAAGTATGAAATCAATTACAAAACACGAATGCAAATCTATGTCACTTGCAAAAAAAACTTGAAAAATCATAATTTGTTGTTCAAAACTTAAAGGCATAAAAAATCATTGCAACATTATTTCAAAATTTTTGCTTGTAGTATGTATAGAGAAATTCACACACACACACACACACACCATATATATATATATATATATATATATATATATATATATATATATATATATATATATATATATATATATATATATATATATATATATATATATATATATATATATATATATATATATATATATATATATATATATATAACCACTATAGTTTGGCCAAAAATCGGTTTAAATACTATATGTTTTTTGTTCTAAAAAACCACTCTTATTTTAAAAAATATACATTACGTCCACTATAACAAATAAAAGTCATGATTGTATGTCGGCAACTCAGAACACTTCTTACCCCCGTTTCATTTAAAATTTAGTGGATTTAGTTGGATACCCTGTGCATTCACAACGTGGTCGACGAGCTGCACTTACGAATACCAAGATCATATGTAGACAAATTTATGTTTCATTTTCACTGCAATGTACTTCCAATATTACTTCAAATGTCGATATGGAACTTTTCACAAAATCATTCGATGAAAATAATCCTTAAAAATTATAAAATAAAATGAATAGTGGCCAATATGGATTTTTTTTGAAAGTATGAGTGGTTTTATAGAACAAAAAGAAACATAGTGGTTAAACCGGAATTTTGGTTAAACTACAATGATTTTTATGTTATTAACCCTATATATATATATATATATATATATATATATATATATATATATATATATATATATATATATATATATATATATATATATATATATATATATATATATATATAGGTTCAAATACAATCTTTAAATATTGTGTGAATGTAGGACTAATTGTGGACCAATCGTTTGATAGGGGTAATTTTGACATTTTGTTAATTAAATTAACTATTATATAACAATAAATCCCTAAAATTAAGGTATCTAATTGACGAAGAGTAATTGTCGGTTTGATTTCGACAGCTAAGTGGGCTACCTTCGTATCCTCTGGTATTGAAATCGTTGACTTTGCTGGTAGAAAAAGAAGAAGGTTGATTAAGAAGTGTATGTGTTGAATCAATTTATAAAAGGTCGGTGAAGACGAAGAGTTTTAAAGATGTGATGTCACCGTAGGTATTTGTGATCGGGATTTCTAGGGCAAAATACGATACTTTCGGTGAATGAGAAGTTTGAGTTTGATTCAAAAAGCACAAAAGATGACTTGATTATAAGAATCATAGTATGTTATATTTCGAGAATCAAAACAATATAATTTCACGATTCCACGCTAAATACAGGGGACATTCATTTTCCGAGAATGGTTTGATAACAAACTTATTCATTCTTCGAGAATGCTTTGTTTATATATATTCTCAGAGAATGTCTTAGTACTTTTTAAGAATCATATTCTCATTCTGCAACATTCTCATTCTCAGAGAATGAATGGGTTCTTTATTATGCAATAATGGGTTCATTATTCTGCAACATTCTCATTCTCAGAGAATGGGTTCTTTATTCTGCAACATTCTCATTCTTAGAGAATGTCGTGAAGTTCTTAAGAATGGGTTCTTTATTCTACAACATTCTAATTATTAGAGAATGCCGTTAACAAACAGTAAGAACTGTATTCTCGTAGAATGTTTGAGTATTTGAAATGTAAATTTTCCCTCAGTCGTGAACTACTTCTTCTTTGTGCCATTGCTACGTCTCGAAGAATGCTTGGATTTGTCGTAAAATCGGAGGTTCAATATCTGTAATTTGGTGTAATGCGAGTATGATTTTTGGTACGAAATGAATTTGTATTTTGTAACTAATTCGCTATATCGTGTCCCGTGATCGTAGTATATTTCGGTATTAATGATAAACCATTCCTTAGTTATAGGTGTTACAATTTCACTGTTTTACCATTTTCGGTATTTTTATTAATAAACCAAATAAATTCTTTGTATTTATTTAAAAGAATGTCATTTTAATTACAATCACTGATTGTTTCAATCTAAGGTCCAAACAGAGTCTTACAATCACACAATAACTAACATTTTTATTTAATAATATATATATATATATATATATATATATATATATATATATATATATATATATATATATATATATATATATATATATATATATAACAAACCTAAGAACTAATTGTGATCATTGGATTGCATTAATCAATGGATGTTAATCGGACACATAATTATGATAGGAATCAAATTAAGAATTAATTAAAAATTCCGATTAACATTAACTCATGGATACAAGAATCATTCAATACTCCACCATTATATAAACTGATTCACAAAACCATTGCCGATTGCTGTTTTCTCACCATTATCTTTTGAATTCCAAATTATTTAAGCGGGAGTAGTCTTATGTAGGTCAAAAGCCAGATCAACATTGTTCACCTATTGACCGCTTCGATATGTCGGTATTGACCGCTTCGATATGTCGATAATGGCTTAAATGACATACATTTTACAAGTTTATTTATGTAACATAAACAAAAGAAATACAGTGACCTTTTAACACCAAAATTAATAGTTCGTTGAATTGAATTTTGATGAAATTAGCCCTATATTTTACTATAATAAAGAACCTCTATGAAAACTTGATACTATTACTATCTATCAATACATCGTCTTCATCGTGAAGCCTCAATAAGTTCATCATGACTAATATTAGTTGTTCTTAACGGATCACTTCCCTTAATAATACTATTATTAATCAAAAACATCCATGGCTAATTTTGGAAAGTTCCGTTGCTAAGGCTGTGAGGAGTGCCTCACGCCCTCACCCACGCCAAATACATGCTACGTCAGCCACGCCCTCCTCCACGCCGTGGAGGAGATGGTCTCCACCGATGCCCAAGAAGAGAGAGAGCGAGAGAAGAAGAGAGAGACAGAGAGAGAAGTGGCGTTGCTCGACGTTGCCTCGTCCACGCCCCGCCACATCCACGCCACCCACGCGAGAGGGGGGCGGTGTGCCACGCCGTGGGTGGTAGCCACGTAGTCCCCACGCCTTGAGCGTGGTATGTATTCCTCATAGCCTAAGCATGAAACACTAGCTAATTTAGTCGCGCGATTCTTTAGTGACGGATATGTTACTCATTTTTCAAGTAGCATATTTAACTATATTATCAATTCCTGTCTTTTTTGGAATGTGGGTGTACGTTTTTTGTGTAACGCAGTTTTTTTGGATCCATTTTGTATCATATAGGGTCTTCTGTTCGGATCTTATTATATTCTTCTCCCACGTATCACTTTTCTTTTGACGTGTTGCATCACCTCCGGCGTTCCCCAGTTAGCTCCCACCGCTTCACGTTCATCCTCTCTGATTCCTCCTTCTCCGCCACTACTGGTACCCCCTTCCACCCTCCTCACAGCCGCCTTACACATACATAGAAAAAGCTTTGAGGGTAAAGAAAGCCTGGGTCGACGATTCCGACTCCTTCACTGTCAACAAAGCACCATCACCACCAGCCACTACTGCTTCTCTAATCGAAGTTTAAAATCCCTAATCTCTCTCAATCTCGCTTCTACTGTAATCCGCAACAACCGCTTCCTCCTCCTCTCCTCCCCTGCAACTCTGTTGGAAAACGAACATCTCCGGCCACAAGGTACAGATCAGGTAACGTGAAAACTACATCCTTTGGGGACGGTGATGGCATCATCATCGCCGACGAATCATCGAACGGTACGATAAATGAGAGTGGTTTTGAAATAAAGAAATGTTCAAGAAATCGGTCGAAGCAAAATCGCAGCAGCGATTATCGGGTGCAGACCATAAGAAGTTGAAGCGAACCATCAAATAACGCTTCCTAAATGCCTCCGAAGCCGACCTCGACATTTTAATCCCTCCTAAGGTTTGTTCTGTTTTATTTATCATGGAGTCGATTCGTATGGTATAGTTGGTAACCAACGGGCTTTTCATTTTTGATTATTGTTTTGGTCGATTACAAGTTCGTGTTTGTAACATGACATCATCGTGAAATGTGACGGTGAAGGCTCAATGTTTTATCTGTATTTAGTTACTTAGACATCATTATTTTGGGCCCTAATGCATGTTGTCACTCAATTACTCTTATAATTGAATGAAATACTATGTGATTATATTCCTTTTACTACAAGATTATTTTATAGCCCTATATCAGGGGTTTTGGATGTGCATTTAAACAGACTATTAACACTTCGTATTGCTTGGGAAGATGTGATTATGATTATGCTTTTCATACTAATTAGGGTCAACTTATTCATATTTGGAAGGAAGTTGTATGTAATCATGTATTGTTTTACCTTTATTATAGGTAGAAGTGACTGTCTCAAAGCACCCAAACTGTGTCCTTATTTACAGTTTGGAAGGTGGATTACCGATTTTGTTTGATGTTGATAGCAGAGGCACAACCATATTTCCAACAGGTATTCAACTACAACAAAATATTGCAAAAAGAATTATATATACCATTAAAAATAGCAATGCACTGCCATTGATTTGTTGTTGATTTGGATTCTGAAATGCAGTGTATGCACTATGGAAAGTTCCTCATCTTCTACCAGCTTTCATTTTGAAAGGGGTGAAGTTTCACGTTATGTAATTGGAGGGGCATATTTGATGTTTCCGGGCATCAGTATAGATTCAGTGGGTCTGCCCGAGTTTTTAGCCGGGCAGCCATGGGCTGTTAAAATTCCCGGGAATCCGGCTCCAATTGCGGTTAGCTTTTCTACCTGATTTCCTTCTGGAAGTTTCTAGAAGTAATTGTTCACATACGTTAAAATTATTATTATTGTTGTTATTATTATTATTATTATTATTGTTTTTTATAGGTTGGGTCTACCTGCATGAGCAGCTCTGAGGCTCTAAAAGCTGGTCTATGTGGAAAGGCTTTAATGATTAGTCATCACTACCATGATGCACTTTGGTAAATATAGCATATAAGTAGGCTTTATTGGATCTTATAAATAATCAAGGGTTAAATGCAAGATATAACAATAAACTTTTGTTTATTTGGTTATTAACTTATTATAGTATCTTACTTTCGGTTTTTCCTACTATAACAGTGTCATCAAAATACAAACCAATTATCAGTGCTATAATTAGCTAGATTTTTTAAGCTATGATGTTCTCATAAGAAATAATTAAAATTACATTCTCATAATTGGGCTGACTTTTCGTGTACATCGCCTAATAAGAAAAAAGTTGAAAGCACATTGTTATAATTGGATAGATTTTTCGTAGTACAATACCGTAATAAGAAAAGAATTGAAAGTACTGCTTTATAATTGGATAGGTTTTGATAGTACAATGCATTAATACGAAAAGAGTTAGAAGTACAATGTTGAAAGTATGTGATTAATTAAAATTCCATAAACGTCCTTAGGGAATCAGTGGAAGGCCGATACGTGCCCAATACTGGCTTTCTGGAAGATGTGGTGTTTGAGGATCCCTCTTTGTCAACTAACGATGCAACAAATGATCATGGAAATAATCCAGATAACATAGAATTAGAGGCGGCCATGGATGACATGGATGCTAACTATCTGGATTCATCTTCAAAATTGGAGCCTCACCAAAATATCTCCCAGCAAGTAACCAATGAGTTTGGTCACCTTAAAGTGACAAAAAATGTTGAAAGTGATAAGATCATTGCTGAAGACCAAAACACCCTTTCAACTGAGGATGTCGATGCACTTTTGGATAACTGAGAATTAGAGGCGGCCATGGATGACATGGATGCTAACTATCCGGATTCATCTTCAAAATTGGAGCCTCACCAAAATATCTCCCAGCAAGTAACCACTGAGTTTGGTCACCTTAAAGTGACAGAAAATGTTGAAAGTGATAAGATCATTGCTGAAGACCAAAATACCCTTTCAACTGAGGATGTCGATGCACTTTTGGATAACTGTCTTCTCCAAGCATTTTATACCACCCCTAAGGATAAAGATTTTCCTATCGTCGGAAGTAAACTATGGTAAGAAAAAAATTAAATTTGTAAGCAATGCATATATGTTAAATATCATATCTATTTTAAAACCATTTCATGTGTAAATGGTTTTAGATGGTTATTGATTTTGTTGGTTGTTTGTAGGTCGAATCACGTATTACCTTGTAGACCTCCGGGAACCGTATTGGATATTAAAAAGTCGTCTCACAAAAAATTATCTAAGTGGTTTCAATCCAAGTCTTCTGAACGATTGGTAAATGACCATTTTACCCTTTTGTATTCATATACATATAAGCTCAGCTTCTATTTGACAGTAAGATTTTCAAGATTTTGTTTTGGTGTCTCATATTGAATTTATATCAGATTTTAGCAAAATAAGATAAGCATAAAAAGGAAGTTATGGTGTTGTCGGTTAACCACAAGCATCCGGATTACACATCTTTCAAGCCCGAAAAACAACAAGTGGAAAAAACCCAACAAATGGTTGATTCCAATAATGAAATCGATATTAACACAACAATGGAGGTTATAGAGATTTACAAACCGAGTGTCTATGTAAATCCAATTTTCACTTCCGTGGGATCCGACACGCGCCAGCTGTACCGCGTCAGAAGCGAGCGAAGTGGTCTTCGCGTATATTGAAAAAGAAAACATGCTTAAATCGACAAACAAGTCGATTGTTGTTTTGGATGCGATCTTATGCGATGCATTATTCAAGGGTGCTTTTAAAAAAGGATCCACGTACCCTTCGGAAATACACAAGAAGGATTTGGCAACAACTTTTATAAATAGAATGCAACGGCATCACCAAGTTACGAGAGGAAAGGAATCGGCTGTCCGGAAAGGTGGTTTGAAGCCGCTGCAGATAATGACAGAAAGGAGGCAAGGGAATAAGAAGGTGACGAAGGTCTCCGAAATGGAATCGTTTTTGATTGATGTCGAACTGTTGGCGTCGGAATTGGAGAAGAAGTTTGCTTGTAGTACTTCCGTAACGGAATTGCCATGTATGTTTTCTTAATATAATAATATAACAGGTTGTACTTTGTTTGGACATGTGTCGATGGGACAAAAATTGCAATTTTTTGTTCCACTTAGAAAGGTGTAAATGTTTACATCAAGTATGGTGTTATTTTTTTGAATATCTTTTAAACATTTATGTAAATAATGATTTATATAATCATGATGGTTGTTGTATATTGTAAGCAGGGAAGAAGGGATCTAAGGTTTTGGTTGAAGGCGGGGTGATAAATCACAAAATTACCAGAAATGGGAAAGTAATATCACAAAATGACTAACTTTTAAACTTTAATCACTAAATGACCAATTATTTCATGACATAATTACTTTTCGTGAAATAAATGGTAATTTTGTAATAAAAGTTGAAAAGGTGGTCATTTTGTGAATTTTACCTTACCACTTTTGGTTATTGTTGTAATTAGGCCTTAATTTTTTTTCTTTTTGTAAATAAAAGTCGGTTACTTTTTGAGATAAGTAACTATTAGTTTTAGTTTTGTCATATAAACACATTCATTTTTTCTTATTAATTTTCCTGCATGTATTCAATTTGTGTTGTACAAGTATTTGGAAATCTGAGTTTTTATACATATTTTGATTTTTTGTTTTATTTTTAATTGCAGGTTTTAAATTATTAGGTCTTAATTTAAATACTTCCAGTTTCTTGCTCTATGCCACCTCCTTCATTTACATTTACAGGTAAATAAAATTTTATAATTTTATTTGGAATTTAGGTTGAAGTTTGCCCTTCAACTATTCAACATGTAGTGGTTTTGTCCAAGGTAATTTAAATTTCAAAATCTGTATCCATTACACCTGCATCCCATTTTAGCCTGTTTTATTATTTTCTTTACAAATTTGCCCCAAGTTTTAATTTTTTTTACGGATTTTGTCCCTACTTTTGATTACAAATTCGTCCCAGCTCTTTTTTACAGCTTCATATTTGTAAATTTTGTTTTTTCTTAATATATATTTTGTTTTTTTCCTTTTTACAAACTTGTCTTTATTTTCAAAATAAAATTTTGTTTTGTTAAAAGAAAACAAAAAAAAAATAAATATAAAAAATGAAATATTGTAAAAGAGTTAGGGCAATTTTGCAAAAAACCTTGGGGCCAAATACGTGACAATAAATAGAACTAGGGGCAAATTTGTAAAAAAAATGGCTAAATGCTATAGCAAGATACAAATTTTGAAAATTAGATGAATTTGAGTGTACAAAAAGAAATTTAGTGACTAAACGAGACATGATGAATAAATGGAAGTTTTATGTTAATTCATTTTTTGTTTTTTTACAGGTACTAAATGCTAAACAAATGCAAACACAACGACCAGAAAAACGAACTAACATTTGTTAATAACGAAATCGAAAAGTACATTGCTAATAAAGATATAGGTACAAATTGAAAACGCAAATTTCCTCCCTAACCCATGCATAGCACGGGCCGCACACTAGTTTAATTTAAGGATAGCCAACTTAATTTTTACGGTGATTCTAGTATGTAGTTGTCGTCAATTAAAGTTTCGACATAAAATAATAATAATAAAATATCTTATAAATTAGAATATAATCCATGTATGCCCTACGTAGACAAAGTAACTTAGATTAATAAGTAAACGATCTTCAATTATTAAGTTGTTGATCAAAAGGTGTAAACTAATCCCGTGACAAATCCTTGGCTTATTGAGAAAAGAAATTCGATTGCACATGATCACCTCATACTATTTTGGAATCATCTGTATTTCTTTATTATTTTGTTTTTGAACGGCAGGATTTCTTTAATTCAATAACGTCGAGCATTTTATACCCAAGTTTGCATTAATTATACTATTTTCCCTTACAATATTAGATCTACTATAATTCCCGTCGTGGCTTCATCTATAATCGAATTCTGGTGAGGTACATCGTAATTAAAAACTGTTGAAAATTTTGATAAGAACTATTTTCTCAAATAACCAATAAACAAAAAAAAAAAAAAAAAAAAGGTTATATCCAGTTTTGGGGACGTCTAATCTTTAATCAATTGAATATTAATATATTTGAGGGTAATTATGTGTATACGGTGGCCGATTATGAATTTGTTACACAGTAAATTACACTTTTGGTCCCTGCGGTTGCTACTTTTTTACGCCTTAGGTCCAACTTTCTGAAATCACTCCAGGGGTCCTTATGCTTACCTTTTCGTTACACATGGAGTCCCTCACTCAGTTACCATTTGTGTTTCCCATTACTTGCCACCACTTGCCCCTCACGTGAGGGTATTATCATAACTTCAGTGGATCTTCAAACAGTGGCAAGTAAATTTAAAAAGATATAAACGTCGTCTTCTTCTTCTTCATTGCGATCATACGAAGCAGGGCACCGAGTTCCATCGACTAAATTGAAAAGCAAAATCAAGATTGGTTCCTATGGCGATATGCAATTGCGGTATGCCAGCGGAGATCGCCATCTCGTGGACAAATCTTAACCCGGGGCAGAGATTTTGGTCATGTAGCTGATATGGTTTCGTGGGTTGGTTCGATCCGCCCATGTGTCAGAGGTCCATGACAATAACACTCGGTCTGCTACAGACGAAGGGGAATATGCTTGAGGTTATTTGACGTCTAGAAGACGATCTTGAAGTTGCTGCCAAGTACAAGGGCTTGTTGTTTGTTTCATGGGTGTTCTTCATCACGTCCTTCATATTTTCAGTTTAAATGAAAGTTTGGGCAGGTATTTTGGGTATGGTAGTCGTAAGTTGTTGGTGTCGCAATGTTGGTAGCATTTAACCATAATATTGTAATTTCCTATGTAACCGGTTCACTATGGTTGATCTCTAATATAATGAAGGTTTGTGTCCATAATTTTAATGAGTTGGTAGTGTGCAAAATTTTGCTGGTTACATTAACTATTTTATGTATTCGAAATCACTGTTACAGGACATGCATATGTCCTAGTTATTAGCTTCGATACATAAACATGAAGAACAAAAAAAACCTTTAAACCTTAATCATCAAATTGTACTTTCTAGTATGTTAGACACATGTAATTGTCAATCAAAAATGTTATTTCCATTAGGCAATGGTTATTTCAGGTAGTATTCATGGTTTTGGAAAATTATACTACATTTTATGTTAATGGCCAATTACAAAATGGCTTAATCCATTTAGACGTTCTCATGTGTGGTGGTAAACATACATTGTGAATGTTCAATTGTGCACTAAGTGAATGTCAAATTCATAAAGTATTATTCTATTAAGTCATTATTTTAGAGTCAAGTTGCTAAGTTTTACGTTTCATCAAAAATTCGTATATGAACATGAAACATATCCTCTACAACCAAATGATATTGTACAACCAAACAACCATTAATAATATGCCATATAACACGAAAGCTATCTTTTCCATTCACCACCAAAATTATATACACTTTCATGATGACTTAATACCACATACTTTCTAATATTGTCTTACCAACAACATAGCTTACTAGTCACCAAAACAAACACAAATGTTAACCGACTCACCAACATAACAAGAGTACATAAACAACATACCATATATTATTACACAAATCTTAAAATTCTCCAAAGCATCACCAACATGTGTTAATCAACAACCTCCTGTTTCTCCACTTGTTCCACGACCAAATGCTATTCCACCTTTGCCCTAAACACCTTCATAAAGGAAAGGTTGATTTTGAATTTCTTTTGCAATTCGTCCCTCAGGGCAGCAGTGGGGATTTTGGGATTTCCTTCGACTTGCTGGTATATCTTGTTCGCAAGGTAGCTTTGGGTACATACCTTAAAAGAACGGCTTTAAAGGCATTTATGTTCGTCGATGTAGGTTTTTACATTCTAATCCTCTTCCTTTTGCACCTAGACACGTGTAGTGCCCATGGGCATTTATTGTTGTCCTTTTTTTTTTACCTTTTTGCCCTTAACTTTCATCTCTCCAATTGCCTACCCTCATTGTCCATCAGTACAAAACCCCAACATTCAGTTCTAAGCCTAACCTTGTCATTCTTTTTGAAATACAACTCCCGCCTTGTTTCAAGTGACAAGTTTAGAATTATCTCTTTCACGATGTTCTTATTGGCAAACACTTGCCCTACTTCAAACTCTGCTTCATGCACTACACCAGCCGTGCATCTTGTTGGTTGACTCAAGTTAGCCAATAACTTTTCCCGGTCATTAAGACTACTTCCTTACTTTCCAAACTTTTATGTGCCAATTATGTCTAAACCTCTTACCTCATGACTCCTCACTTCTTATCGCAGGTCCATATCAATTGTTGGGTCAACCACACTATGAAACTCGTCTATATCAACTGCTGCAAGTCTGATCATTTCATGATCTTCAAGGATAAAGTCACTGTCTGATGAGCTATCACTTTGATGATCATTCTCATCCATCCTCTATTCTACAAGTCTTTGGTTCATCAAATCTGAATCCATTTGTTGACAGTTTACATGGTACTCTGGCTGGATATTCATTTGATAATCTTGATCTAAGTTACCATCATAAGGTAACTGGTTACTTCCACATGCAAATAGTGGATCAAAAAACACTTCATCATCATTGAATGTTAGGGTCCTGTTACATTTTCATGACTTAATGGTTGCGGTTGAGGTAACAAGTTTTTAGGGAAGACTTCTTCCACATCCAAGTTTTGAAAACCATGTATGTTAGGAACTGACCAAGTACATCCATCATTCATTTCTTCTATAACTATGGGATTTGCAACATTTGAGAATCCTAAGGGAACCACATCCGGTTGACCGTAGACAACCAATGCTTTTCATGGATCAAAGGGGTCTACAAGATCTATAGAGTTAAAGTCTGTGAAAGGCTAGTTGAGGTCAAAATCCAGTTTTTTTTAACAAGAACCCGATGGTTTACACATTTTCTCAAGCCGGTTAAACTTAAGGGACATACATTGAACAACCATTTGACTAACAACCGGGATACACATGAGTCAACATATGTATCAAGAAGATTAACCCCATGGTCACAGAAAACAGTTATCTCCTTACAAATATCCACATACCTGCTTAGAATATGTATTTCGTTGTCGATCAAAAGAAGAAGCAGACCGTTGTCAAGATCAATTTTCGGGCAACTTGAAATGGTAAACGACACCGTCGAAGGCATCATACCTGATCTCCATAAACATGTGATTGAGCTCTATCATCGAAAACTCGTCGATATCTACATTATCGACATACGCTACTTTACCATTGAGGTACCATCGACGAGGTATTTTGTAAGAAAAACCTCGTAGAATATTTCCAAGCCGAATAGTTTGTCATTACCACCTGCAAAACATCATAGACGATTAGGGTTATTTTATCGAAGAACATAAGTCGATTAACAATCGATATCAACTTATGGTATACGTTCGTTAGATACAAAGGTTCTTTAATCGCACGAAAGTTCCACATGTCTCCTCTCGGATATCGTTTCTTCGAAAAAGCTTGCAGCCTAATAATGTGCAGGGGAAACGATCGTGTTTTTAAAAGGATGACAAAGAGTTTTTTAGTAGCCTTACTCTGTATGCTGCTGAAGTGATAGGTTGAAGAAGGTATGATTACACTCATTTAAGGCGCCAAGTTGCCCACGATAAATGATTTTACTAAAATAGTCTCATCTCACATTCAGAAGGTGGCAAGTAACGGGAAACAGAAACGGTAACCGAGTGAGGGACTCCATGTATAACTAAAAAGTAAGCATGGGGACCCCTGGAGTGATTTTCAAAAAGTTGGACATAGGGAGCAAAAATGTAATTTACTTTTTGTTATATTATAAAGGTCCATATATGTCGTGTAAAAGGAAAAGAAAAAAAGATCATCAGTTTTACACATTGTTGTACCAGATCAAGACCACATCATTATGTTGGTATTTTACACATTGTTGTACCAGATCAAGACCACATCATTATGTTGGTATTTTATTTAAGATTTTACATATAACATTGAATTCTCCATCCATTTTGTAATATTTTACCATAATTTCGCCATAATTTTTGTATTTTGTATATTTCTTTCTCAAAAAACCTACATCTTAATAATTAGTGTCTCGTTAATTTTATTTATTAAAATTATTACACAAATATAAGATATTGGAAATGGTACATAAATATAAGATACTCCACTAAACGTCTTTCGTATTTTCATTATGTACTAGAAGTATCCTTGGGTTTTATGCATAATATGATATGTTGGAGTTAATTTTCAGACAAATAGAAAATTTGTAGATAACTTACTCCATGATGAGTATTCGCATAGAGCTCAAACTATTTTTATGACATTTAAACGAATGGTCATTGGCACCTATTTTGAAAGGGAGCTGATTATTATATAATTGTTTTTGTTATATACAACAATAATATGTTTTTATGCATATTGTACAACTAATCTAAAGAATAATTTGTTGTGTATGGTAAAAACTTATTGTGTACGTATCAACTCCTATTTTATAATACCAGTTCTAACGGTAGTACAACGGTTTTTTATATATATAGAATTAATATCTATACTTATATATTCATCCGTAACATTTGAATTTTTGTTTACCAGAATGATATCCCACAATAAGAATCATATCCCATACTAAACAATATAAACAATATATTGACTTCAACACACATTCACAATCAACAACTCATTCTTTTTCAAAAATTCAAAATATGGTCCTTAGGTCGAAATAGCGGTTGTAGTGCCACTATATCGGTATCAAATAGCGTAAAACCGCAGTCAATAGCAACCTTTTTTTGGTGCTAATAGCTCACAGCTAAACTCATCATTAAATGCTCAAAATAGTAGTTGCAGTTGGCTAAACGCTATCGGAACGCTATAACACACTATTAATTATATAGGTTATATGTTGCATTTTCCGCAAATTTATTTTTGGTTCCTTCAGCCAACTCCATTACTACAAGCATGATTCACTTGTGGTGATAGACTACTAATTCACTAAAATAAGTGGCTAATACAACTTCCTTATATTAATTACATATGTGCCGAACAATTTAGTTTTACAAAAAATGGTGTATATTGAAAAGCATACATAGTTTTTCTTTGCATAATATAGATTCATCAATGAGAATATCAATGAGAATGAGATATTGTTAGATTAGGTGTCTAAATCATGACTATAATTTAGGAATATACTTGAATTGATAGCAGCACAGTCCTTTTAGGTTGCTCTCATAGCTGACAATTTGACAGAATAACTTTTAGAGAGAGAGATTAATTTATTATCTGATTAATAAATCAATATAAATAATTTGTTAATATATTATGAGGATAATATATTAATTAAAAATAGTATTATTTAATTAATAATTAATCAGAACTTAATTGGAATTAATTTTGGGATTAATTGGATTAATTAAAAGTGTAGGGGCTGAATTGTAATTGTTCAATAGTTGAACAATAGATAATTATAATATATATATATATATATATATATATATATATATATATATATATATATATATATATATATATATATATATATATATACACACATATAGGGTCCCGTTCCGGTGAGAACTCTTTTTTTCGGTGAGAACTCGTAAAGACACCTTTAAAAAATTGAAAAAAATATAAAAAACAATACAAATCATAAAATCGAGAATAGTACTATATCATTATCAAAAAAAAATTTGAAATTTTTTTTTTTGATAATTGAAAAACAGTAATGATCTAAAAAAAAATTTTATTTTGTGGATTATTGTTTCATTATAAAAAAAATTAATGATCCAAAAGTTTTTTTCGAATTTTTTTTCTCCAATATAGTACTATGATCCATTTTATTATTTATATTTTTTGTTTATTTTTTTTCAATTTTTTAAGGTGTCCTCACGAGTCCTCACTTTAAGAAGAGTCATCAACCGATCGCTTATATATATATATATATATATATATATATATATATATATATATATATATATATATATATATATATATATATATATATATATATAGGTTTAATTAAAATTAGGATATTTATATCCATAATTTTCGAATTATATATATATAGATAAATAAGGGTTGAATTTAAAGATAAAAGGTTTATCCGGTTTGAATTCGAATAAGGCTTATCTGCTAAACCCTTGAGGCTATAAATAGGGAGCCCCAGTATCCTAAGAGCCATGAAATTTAAGGGGTTTTCTTCCTCTCTCTGGTTTTTCTTGTTGCTAGCTTTGTGTGTGAACCATTAGAGGCACAACGCTTGTGGTGCTCGATTCCAAAAGATCAACAAAGGTTAGTAATTTCTTTTGATTCTTTTAGTAAGTTTTCGATTTGGCCCTAGGTTGCATGTGAACTTAGGGTTTAAGTTTAGTCGATTTGCATAAAACCTATCAGTTATCACAGCTTTTGGTTGTTTTCTGTTTGAATTGTTGTAATAGTTATACCTTGATTTTAGGGTTTATTGAATCTAAATCGATTTTGGGATTAGGGTTTTCGAAAGCCTATCCCCTCCGCACCTTATTTTCGAAATTATTAGGGTTTTAGAAGGGTTTTTCTATTTTTGGTAAATGTGATTAATTAATAAATGGATAACCTTAAACCCCTTATGTGATTTTCGATTTTAGTGGGTTAAAGGATAGGGTTAAAATTAATTTGATTAATTTGTTGATCCCTATCTGATTTAATTAATTTAATTAATTGTTAATTAAAAGATAAATATTAAATCAATTAAGGTTTAAATTTAAATTTAAATTAAAAGTTTAATTTCGAAAAATTTAAATAGATAAACCAAAATATTTTTTAAAAGGTTTAAAATACATCTTATATATATTATTATTAATAGTTAATATTTTTATGTATAAGAACCAGTCAGTCAAATCGCTAGTATGCCTCATTCACGAAGCTGATCTATAATGGGGGTATAAAGAAAATGCCTATAAAATGACGGTTAAATGGGTGTCCACTCTCACCCACCGCTCCCTTGATTAGTGGAAGGTCGTTAGCAGAACGGATTTGATAGGACGAACTTAATCTCATTAAAAGTATAATGTTATTAATCAAAGTACTAGAACATGTTTTATAAAATTCCAAAATCTAGTTACTTTAGAAAAAATGTGAAAGATATGCTAATCCATGAAATTGCACATTACACTTTATGAGACATTAGTGGAGCGTGTGTGGTTAACCGGCACACTAATAGGGGCTCATAAAGAGTGGTAATGGGTTTCTCATAAATTATCATTGTTGAGGGAGCATGTGTGGTTAACCGGCACATCAATTTGAGATGATAAACGACATTGAGGTTACCAAGCACATTTGCATGGTTATTCACATCTTATTTGTGATCCTCGGCATCCCAGACACAAATGGAAGAGCATAGCCCGAGATTTAACATGCCATTAAACAGTTCAATGAATCTCACGGATCTAGGAATTTCATAAGACTGAAATTGATAAATGTATATCTACCTTAATGACCATTATGTTGTGATTACGACATCCCTCTTCACAGCATAGTTGGGAGATTTTGGATCCTAGCCTTGTTAGATAATAAATTGGGTAATTATTTAAAAGGATTAATTAAACTAATAAATTCTGGTTTTATAGATGTCTGAATCTAGTATCGATTCTCCTCCTTCTCTTCCATCACCCATTTCTGAGAGTTTAAGAAAGTACTTGTTATAAATGGAAAGTCTATGGAAAGGCTGACTGGCCTAAACTATGTGGTATGGCTTCGCAAATAGAGAATGGTTCTTAGTTTTGCTGGAAAACCATATATGATTGAGTGTCTGCTCCTTGTTCTACCAAAGCATGGCATCACACAGCAGCTTGTGATGAGCATGACTCCTTGTTTGGTAAAAACAAGGAAGTTCGTTACCTCATGCTATTGACCATTGACCCCGAGTTCTACAGGGATTTTGAAATCCTGGGGTCATATGAGTAAGCACAGCCAGTTGAAGAAAGGTTCCGAAAACCGGTGGTAAATGACGAGCTGAGATCTTCAAAGAGCTTGAAGTGTGCAAGCTGGAAGAAGGAAGTAGCACCAGTTCGTATGTTCTCAAGATATAGAAGCACATAGGCAAACTGTATAAAATTGGTCACCCTTTTGATCGGAAGTTAATCATTAACTCGACTCACTAATCTGTTCATCTAGATGTACAGAAAGGGTAACCAGGATAAGACTATCATGGAAATGCATTCAATCTTGACTCTGTATGAGTCGTTCATGGAGAAGCATAGTTCCACTGACTCGGCTGCTTCGGGATTGAGTCCAATGATAAGGCGCATCAAGAAATGATCCAGATCGTCTGGACCGGTTCTTAGATGTCTCAAACTGGGAATCTACTGGGTGGGACACAGTCACAGAAAGATTGGAAAAATGCTCCGAAGCCGAATAGTTTGGCAACACATGCATATCTTAAAACTCGGAACTCCTGATCCTCATTTCCGTGATACAGGATGTGATTCTCACATTTGCTCTGTATGCAGGGACTCAGTAGGATGCAGGATATTGTTGCATAGGAGCACATTCATATTGGATCTGGAGCTCATGTAGTTTTGGAGTTTAGCTAGATATTTGATTATGTTATTAGTTTATAGATGCATATGACATTGTTTCACATAGTACATTGTTCTGAGGATAATTTTGGTTTAATAAAATATTACATTTTTTCTTTTAAAACATGATTGTTTTAATTATCCTTGAAATGTTATGTAAATGTGTTGATGACATAAATGGTAATAACTTGAATGTTGATGCATCCAAAGTGTGTTGGATTCATGAATTGTGTCTTCTATGATTGTTAAAGTAAATTTTATAAGAATCACTGCAACCAAAGGTCCAGTTGGACAGGACTTTGGAATCATTTGACTTGGAGTCACATGATGAATTAAGTTCTTAATAAAATCAATTGTTGCAAGAAATGAATCACCCAAAGATCTAATGGATAGGATTTTGGAATCAGTTGACTTAGAGTCAGGTGATGAATGCATATCTTGAAAAACATTGACAAAGTCATAAATTTACATGGAGATGTAAAAGACATTAAGATTGTGAGCAACTTACACATTAGTTACTGTGAATTGCTCGAATCTTCAAACAAAACACAATTAGTTATACTTCATAATATTTGCCAATTAGTATGACAAATATGGCTTCACTTATCAGAATAAGCAATTGATTGAAACCTTGAACTGTTCAAGGGCTTCAAAGGAAGTATAAGATCAACAGAACCTGAGTGATAATGTAAACTAAGAAAATGTTTCAAAGTTCATCGTCTTTCAAGAACATTAATGGTTATAATGTGTCTTAGGGAAGGTGATCGAGCATTGGTCGAAATAGTTCGATCCTCGATGTATAAGATATACTTCCAATTAGCTTTCGATGAATTGGATATTTAACCAGTCAGACCATAAAAGCATATGCAGACCACATATTAGACTAAGTAGGTTGCACAGACAACGTCTGAAATGTAAAGCAGGGTTCACCCTTTCTTGTACATGGAAGGTCCAGGGTCATGTAGCGTTCGTCCGAACCTCATAATATGCCTGTTACTGATCAGCAGTGTCGTTTCATTGGCCATCTCGCCTGTACCTTTAAAAGAAGAGCCCTTTTAGAAAGGACTAACATTCTAAGGAAACAGTGAGAGTAAGCATAATCCTGAAGGATTTCAGGGATTAACCAAGTGAAAGAACCTCTAGTCATCACTAGGCCTTGACCAGAAATCAGATTCCTATTAAACCTGACATACTCTTCTCTTCGCAGACCAGTAGTATTAGTCACCGTCATAAGGTATTATGATCTGGGTGACATACCGATTAGTGGTAAAACACTAAAGTTGGTACATATAAGCAATCCTACTACTTGGAAGCATTGGTGAGCCCGATTGCTGCCAAATAAGAGAACCTTAGGGCGAGACTCAGTCTATGTGATAATTTGACTGATTTTTACACCTGGCTTAAGAACCAGTGGGAGTAATTGAATCATCAAAAGAAAGCGACATAGATAGAAATGTACTTATGCTTAGAGCACATCTGGTTGAGTGAAGCGATACTCAGAGTCAAGTAATTGATTCCGAGAGAAACGCTCTCAATAGAAGATGAAATCCGAAAGGATACTGTTTGATATAGATGCACCTTGTGAGTCGTTAGTGGAGCATGTGTGGCTTACCGACACACTAATAGGGACTCATAAGGAGCATGCCAATACAAAAGGTACATGGCCTCGGGATTCATCCCACGAGCACCTCGTAAGAAAGTATATTTGGATTCTCAAAATATGCCAAACGTTTGGATTTTGTGAATAGCCTGAAAGATTCCCATAATTATGTCAAAAAAGGTTTGGACCTTGGATTCTCAAAATGTGCCAAAAGGTTTGGATTTTGTGAATAGTCTGAAAGAGTCCTATAACCGTACCAAAGCCAATGGGAGCATCGTTGACGTCTGCCTATCACTACATGTCGGTTACATATTGTTTCTAGGAAACATCTCTTATCATTACAAAGTGTAATGACTTGACATTAACAGATGGTTCGCTGAACTCAAGTGATGGCAAACATCTATTAGATAGATCAAAACTCTGCCAATATGATCTTGACGAGAGTCAGGATGCATAATCCCCAGGAAAGGAGTTTCCTATCATTGCAAAGTGTGATGACTTGACATGAAAGATATAAAGAAGGTACAACACACTCACGTAGTTGCAAGCATCTATCTGATAGATGGAATCACCAGTATTGACCCTGCCAGTATTTGCATGATCTTGATAAGATTCAAAATACATGTCTCCAAAAGGTAATAGTTTCTGAAAGTCATGACACAAGGATTATAAGTAATCCTTAGGTTCTGAAAAGATTCGGAATGGAATAGATTTGATCCCACGAGCTTCTTGGATCGATCAGAAGTGTCATAAACTTGTCCTAATGACTTGATATTAGAGCATTGCAAGTTGGGTTCAGGATATGACCTGGCTGAGAATACTGGATGAATTATTTGAACACACGTGAGAAATCATTGGCAAATGATTTTGGTGAATGTGATAGAAATAATTTGAAAGGAGTTTCAAATGTGTAACTATTAACATCAGGACGTGGTGCTAAAGGACTTCATGGTTAAAGAGTTTCATTGGTATTCTGATGGAGCGCGTTTGGTTCATCGGTACATCATGACACCTCGCAATAGTCTTAGGGTGCAGTCTTGTAGACTAAAGACCCCGAGAACCATGGCAAGTCACAGTACACATCACCGTTTTTGGAATGGAGTTAGAGAGAGAGATAGAGGCAAGATGACACATTGAGATATTATCAGAAAAGTATCTGATCGGATTATCTGCAATAATGTGTATCAATGTAGGACATTTGGATACATACTAAGAGTGAAAGGTCGTTTTTGGGTATATAGACATTGAAATAAAATCTTAATTGAAAGTTTAAAAGAAACCAAGAAACACATAATAGTATTATGACCAAGGTTGTAAAAATCGTTTGACGGTAGCTTGACGGTCGAGTAAGGTTAAGAGATTAATCGGATTAATCGGGGATTAGTCGGGGACCCTAAATTATAAAGTAATTCATTTAAAATATATAAATATAACAAAATAGCAACGTTTGATTCATTTATTCCGAGATACACATTAAAGATTATACATTTTTTGTTTTTATTCTTTAATATTGATTTTTGTTTAGTTTTCGTTAGTTATTAGATAATGTTTGTGCCGTCATTTAAAAATAAGAAATTAAATAAGAAATTAAAAAATTAAAAAAAACTAAAAAATGACCACCAAGACCGATTAATCGGCCGCCAAGGCCGCTATTTGGCCGATTTTTGCAGCAAACCGTTAAGCTGACCGATTAGGCCTAATCGTAATCGGTTGAAGACCGTCAAGCGATTAATCGTCGATTAATCGGCCGCCAAGGCCGATTTCTGCAACACTGATTATGACAGATCCGACTTGGTGATTGCCTCGTGGAGACTTGGTAATAAGCTGGAGTAGCTGCCAGTTAGATCTTTATGTTTCAGTTTTGCATGTTTTACTTCCCGAATAATATGATTATTCAAAAGTCCACAGTCGCTCATACTTTCGGAAGTAAGTAGTGAATTAAGACTGTCATGAATTGGGTTGTAGACTGTCTAAGGAGTTAGGGATAGCAACAACATTGCTATAACATTCATGAGTACTTATAAATAGAGATTTGAGTATTGGATAAACCAACGCTCAGAGAATTACTTCATGGATCTCATCACGAGTAATTCTGAGACGATAATATCTTATGGTCTTGAAGCGGAGACATATGAGTTGAATTTGCAAGTCGGTTGTGCATTGATAATGTGTAAACACATCGATAACTCGATGTTATAAAACGTATTGTTGTACGCGATTTAATGAGTAAAAGACACAAGCATATGAGTCAAAGTTTATTCGTTCCCTTTTGCCCAAACGGGAAAAGCGATATCTGTGCGCCCCTCGGTGATTTGGTGATTGACTTATAATGCTAGGCCTAGCGAGGACTGAATTGATGTGTTCGATTAGAAGTCCTATATCATCACAAATCAGGTACCGGGAAACATAGTATCGGACTGAGATTGATTCTAATCCATGTCTCTAGTTCGCTCTTGTAGAATGGAGGATCATATGATCACTTATCTTAGGACAGAACTGACTTGGTTAGAGTTCAGCAGCGGCTTTTGGAAGCTACAATTTGCTGGTCAATTTAGAAGATGTATTGAATTATAGTCATAGACTTATCCAAGTGGGAGACTATTCGATTAGGTGTCTAAGCCATGACTATAATTTAGGAATATACTTGAATTGATAGCAGCACATTCCTTTTGGGTTGCCCTCATAGCTGGCAATTTCACAAAATACCTTTTAGAGAGAGAGATTGATCTATTATCTGATTAATAAATTAATATACATAATTTGTTAATATATTATGAGGATAATATATTAATTAGAAATAGTATTATTTAATTAATAATTAATCAGAAATTAATTGAAATTAATTTTGGAATTAATTGGATTAATTAGAAGTGCAGGGGCTGAATTGTAATTGTTTAATAGTTGAGCAATAGATAATTATAGTATATATATATATATATATATATATATATATATATATATATATATATATATATATATATATATATATATATATATATATATATATATATATATATATATATATATATATATATATATATATATATAGGGTGAACGAAAATTAGGATATTTATATCCATAATTTTCGAATTATATATATAGATAAATAAGGGTTTGAATTTAAAGATAAAAGGTTTATCCGGTTTGAATTCGAATAAGGCTTATCTGTAAGGCTTATCTGCAAAACCTTTGAGGCTATAAATAGAGAGCCCCAGTACCTAAGAGCCACGAAATTTTAAGGGTTTTTCTCCCTCTCTTTGGTTTTTCTTGTTGCTAGCTTTGGGTGTGAACCATTAGAGGCACGACGCTTGTGGTGCTCGCTTCCAAAAGATCAACAAAGGATAGTAATTTCTTTTGATTCTTTTAGTAATTTTTCGATTTGGCCCTAGGTATTTATTATATGTTCAAATAGTGAAAACATAGTTTCAATTAGGTTGCATGTGAACTTAGGGTTTAAGTTTAGTTGATTTGCATAAAGCTATCAGATACATGTAGATTGTGCGTATGAATTGGAGCTTCAATCTACTTATTGGAGAAAAAGACTAGAGATATCCTAATGCAACTATTTGACCTAATTGCATACAAAGTAATCATTTTTCAAACTTACTATTTGATAATTATTTATTGCAAGATTTATGGAACCTAAGAAGCAAACCTAGGGATTTTCCCCGATGGAAGCAAAAACAATCTAGTTTTGGACGGTTTAACAGGGTTTTCACAACGTATTTAGACTGAATTAATCTTTTTTGGTCTAAATTTGGTTAGTACATGATCGAATTCGAAAAAAGACCTTTACTTTATGCTCTTTATGCTTTGTGCATAAGATCT
Organism: Cichorium intybus; assembly: GCA_023525715.1. Taxonomy (NCBI): domain Eukaryota; kingdom Viridiplantae; phylum Streptophyta; class Magnoliopsida; order Asterales; family Asteraceae; genus Cichorium; species Cichorium intybus. The sequence continues at coordinate 104,009,098 of CM042015.1, forward strand.
AAGAAATGATAACCAATTAGATATATGTAAAACTATTTAATGTTACATATAAATTTTAATTTATGCTGAAATAGCATCCATAATTGTTAGCTTGAAGAAAACAAAGGTGAGAGTTGAAGTAAACTTCTCATTAGCTAACTGAAAAACAGATTACAAAGCTACATATATACAAAGATGAAGAGATAAAGAACTAACCCAACTACCTAACTAACATCTAAGGTGAAAAGACAAATTTACCGTTATAACAGAAATAACTAACACTTTATTACCAACACCCCCCTCAAGATGAAGACCGTAAATTCATCTTGGAAACGGCAATATGATGATAGGGTCCGGGGAGAAATTTGGTAAATACGTCTGCCAATTGCATCTTTGTTGGGACATGTGATAAAGATATCAATCCGTTGGGTAGCTTTTCTCGAACGAAATGGCAGTCCAGTTCTATATGCTTCGTTCGTTCGTGATATACTGGGTTATTCGCAATATGGATTGCAGCTTGGTTGTCGCACTTAAGAGGAACATGTGTAATATTTGAAACACCAAATTCATGTAGAAGTCTAGTTAGCCATGCAAGTTCAGAGCACACCCGTCTCATTGATCTGTATTCTGCTTCAGCGGATGACAGTGAGACAGTAGTTTGTTTCTTGGACTTCCATGAGATGGGAGACCCTCCAAAGTGGATAAACAATCCACTAACTGAGCGTCTAGTGATAGGACACGTGGCCCAATCTGAGTCACAATATGCCTCTATAGAAAAATCAGGATTTTTGTTAAAAAATAAACCTCGATTCACTGTACCCTTGAGGTATTTTAAGACATGTAAAGCTGCCTGAAAATGATCTTGAGTGGGACATTGATTGAATTGGCTTAAGTATTGTACCGAATACGCAATATCAGGCCTTGTATGTACTAAAAATTGAGCTTTCCAATTAACTGTCTATAAACAGTGGCATCATCAAGAGGAACTCCATTGTTCGATTGAAGCTTTAGTTTGTTGGGTAATGGAGTATGAACTGAATCACAGTCAATCATGGAATATTGTTGTAAAAGATCTCTTGTAAACTTACTTTGATGTACGAGCATGCCTTGATCATTTGTTTGAAACTCAAGGCCAAGAAAGAAATTTACTCTTCCTAAGTCTTTAATTCTGAACTCATTGTCCAAAAAACATTTTAAAGATGCTATTTCATCCGAATTGTCACCCGTGATTAAGATATCGTCGACGTAGACGGCAACAATTGTAATGGTTCCATTATTATTCTTTATAAATAAAGAATAATCATTTTTAGAGTGAAGATATCCTTGTTTCCGTAAGGCATGATTAAGCTTCTTGTACCACTGACGAGAGGCTTGTTTAAGCCCATAAAGGGACTTTTTCAATTTGCATACAAGGTGAGGGTTAGGTATATGGTAACCAGGTGGTAGTCGCATGAAAACGTCTTCATGTAAATCATCGTGAAGAAAGGCGTTGTTTACATCCAACTGTTGTATGACCCACCCTCTTTTAATAGCTAATAAAAGAAGACAACGAACGGTGTTAAATTTGACAACTAGAGAGTACGTTTCATGATAATCAATTCCAAGTTGTTGAGTGAACCCTTTTGCAACTAATCTTGCCTTATATCGTTCAACTGAGCCGTGTGCCTTATACTTTATCTTGTAGACCCATCGACGTTGAATGGGTTTCTTCCTTTTTGGAAGTTTAACAATATACCAGGTGTCATTTTGAATTAAGGCATCAAGTTATGTTCTCATAGCTAACTCCCAATGTTCATTGCCTTTAGCTTGATGATGAAAGGCAAGTTCAGGTATGTGTAGAGTAGTGTTGAGAACGATAGATGAAAAAGAAGATTAACTAGGTGAAAAAGAAGAATTGGAGGTATGAATGCAAAGGTTAGTTAAGGTATGATGACAATGATCATGTGATTGAGCATGATTACAGACATAATCCTGAAGATATGAAGGAGGATTACGATTTCGAGATGGTCTTATAATTGGTGGTGAATGATTATTGGGAATGTTGTTGTTATGATTGTTTATAGGAAGAGAAGAAGGCTGCACAATAGCGTTATCAGATGGAGAAGGATCGATAGCATTTGTGGGAATGAAAGAGGATGGAGGATTAGAGGAAGACATGGAATGTAAAGGAAACATATTTTCAAAGAAAACAATATCTTGTGTGACATGTATCTGATGAGTTACTAGATTTAGGACTTTGTAAGCCTTTTGACCGACTGGGTATCCTATTAAGACACAAGGATGAGACCTAGGCATAAACTTATCCCTACCAGCAGGAGAAGAAGCAATAAAGCATAAGCAACCAAATGCTCGAAGGTATGATAGGTCTGGAGATTTTTGAATAGCATTTCATATGGTGTCTTGTTTGAAAGAACTTTGGTAGGCATTCTATTTATAAGATGAACAGCGGTTTTGATGCACTCATTCCAAAAACGATTTCCAATCCCAGGTTGAAAATATAAAGCTCGTGCTACATTAAGAATATGGCGATGTTTCCTTTCAATTGTGCCATTTTGCTGAGGAGTGTACACTGTTGATTTTTGATGTAGAATGCCATGTTCTTGAAAGAATTGAATACCTTCGTTGCTTGATCCTAGTTCAATTGCATTATCCGTACGGATGATTTTAACATAAGAACTATATTGATTCTTAACACATGTGAGAAAAGATTTGATTAGAGAAAAAGCATAACTTTTGTGATTAAGTAAGTGAACCCAGGTATGTCTACTGTAGTCGTCTACGATGGTAAGAAAGAAACGAAAGCCATCATGAGAAACATGTTTATACGGTCCCCAAACGTCAACATGTATAAGATCAAAAGGTTTAGAAGTTGTAGATACACTTTTAGGAAAAGATTTTCGAGGCTGTTTGGATTTAAAACAAACAGTACATGACTCAATTGAAGAATCAACTGTATTATCAACTAGAGATAAAGAACGAAGTTTAGAAACAGGTAAATGTCCACATCGTTTATGCCATAACATGATGTTTGATGATTTATTGATTACATTAACAGAAGGATTGCTCATTGTATTGATTACAGAAAAACAATAAGAAAGATTGTTTTGAATAGAGTAATGATAAAAAACATAAAGGTCTCTAATCCTTCGTCCAAAAGAAGCAAGTGCGAGTTTATTCTTCACTGAAGGGTCCTGCAACATGCATGTTTTATCAGTGAAAAGAACGAAAGTATTGAATTGTGAAGAAATTTTTGGAACAGAGATGAGATTGTATTTGAAGGTTGGCATGTATAAGATATTGTGAAGGATAAGAGAGGTATGTAACTAAACATTACCAAAGAAAGAAACAAGAGTGTCATTTCCATTAGGAAGCCCAATGAAATGAGGCTGTGATAATTTGAATAAGGAAGAAAAAAGAGATCGATTAGAACAAATATGGTCTGTTGCACCAGAGTCAACAATACATGATATGTGTTCATTTAAAAGGGAAGAAGACTTGTAAACATTCGCAGCAAAGTGTTTGAAATTGAAAGGAATACCTCCAGGCTGCATTGCGCCATCAGTGATTGAGAGATTGGATTGAGAAGAAGGGACATATTGCATGGAGGTATTGTTGTACAACAATTGAATCAATTGTTGATATTGATCCACAAAAATCATTGGAGAATCAGAAGAAGCAACATTCTGAACACTGAATTTCAGATCTTCCTTCTTATTTTTAGTGAACTTGAAATTTGGGGGAAATCCCTTTAAACGGTAACATTGAGCTTTGGTATGTCCTTGTTTCTTGCAGTGATTAGAGAGTAAGCCGTAGAAAGAGAAGGCAGAGGTTTGGGGGAAATCCATTTAAACGGTAACATTGAAATTTGGGGGAAATCCATTTAAACGGAAAATCCATTTAGAATCGGAAGAGATTTGCGTGGCAATGGTGTATGTTGAAAGAGGAGAGGATAAAATGATACCTCGTTGACGTTCCTCTTGAACGATTAGAGAGTAAGCTGTAGAAAGAGAAGGCAGAGGTTTCATCATCAATATCTGACCACGAATGATTTTGTACGATTCGTTGAGTCCCATAAGTAGCTGAATTAAACGTTGATCCTCGAAGAATTTATCAATTCTAGAAGCAGATCCGCAGGTGCATGCAGGAATGGCTTGAACCATGCGGAATTCATCCCATAGTTTGGTGAACTTAGTAAAGTAAAGAGAGAATTCGTCTGATCCTTGTGAAAGAGAATATAACTGTTGTTGCATCTGGTAGATAAGAGCTCCATCGGATTGTTCATATCGATGATGAAGTTTTGACCAGATTGCAGTAGCAGTTGGAAGAAATAGTAAGCTTTCGCTAATTGTTTTTGAGACAGAATTCAAGAGCCAGCTAATCACCATGGAATTTTGCTGAAACCACATCGCATAAGAAGGAGAATCAGAATTAGGTTGTGAAATTGAACCATCGACAAAACCTAATTTGTGTTTTGCAGACAAGGAGATGATCATTGAACGCTTCCATGAGTTGAAGCCAACGCCATTGAAGAGAGTAGAAACAAGGACAGAGTTAGGGCTATCGGATGATCCAATGTAAAACGGACTTGAAACTGGAATAGCATTGGAGTTTGAATCAGACGACTCAGGATTAGGTGAAGTAGCAGACATGATGACGATGAATAAAAAAATGAAGAAGAAGAAGAAGAGATCACAGAATCTTCAGTCTGATACCATGTTAGCTTGAAGAAAACGAATGAGAGAGCTGAAGTAAACTTCTCATTAGCTAACTCAAAAACAGATTACAAAGCTACATATATACAAAGATGAAGAGATAAATAACTAACCCAACTACCTAACTAACATCTAAGGTGAAAAGACAAATTTACCCTTATAACATAAATAACTAACACTTTATTACCAACAATAATTGGATTTGTAGAATATGGATTACCTAATGGAAGAAATGTATTGCTTTAGGTGTATACTATAATCTATGAAAGAGACTTTCAAAGTTCCTTGTGCAACTATTTGAGCTATTTTTTTGGACCATAATCATTTTTCATTTTCTAATTTGGTGATTGTTTGTTGTTAGATTTATTCGGGAATCTAGGAAATGTTTGCATTCAAGGTCAAACTCAAGGATTTTTCACAATGTGCGCACAAAAAATTTAGAGTTGAAAAGTCGTTATCGAACTATATTTAGACTAACCTAGTCTTTTATAGACTAAATTTGGTTAGGATTTGATGGAATTAATTTGAAAAAAAAGTGATGCTACTTTTTCCTCTTTATCTTTTATATATAGGATGTAAGAATGCTACCAAAAACAATATTAAGGATACATATTTATGCTTCTATCAAGTATTCTAAAAGCTCATGCATAGAAATAAGATCCATTTTTACTTGGAAAATGGAAAGACAAAATAAATATTAAAAAATTCAACAAGTATATGATTATATACATTGTAGTGAATTCACTGAATTGTATAAGTTTGTCTCATATTTCTACAAAGAAGGAAACAAAGGTGAATATGAATTTTTATATAAAGGAAGAAGAACTACAAATAATTAAATTTGGCTATCCCACATCAGCAGGGATACCAAAAAAGAATGATTAATGCCCTTTATAGGATATACATCCCTTTTGCATCCCATTTTATATTGTCAGCGTAGTGAATGCACGTTTTTAGTTTCTAAGACGAACTCTTTCCAATTTTCCGGAGACGGTTAATTACAGATTTGAGAAACTTGAACGAATACTTGCAAGTGTAGACTTCTATTATCAACCAAATCAATTATAATTAATATGGTAAAAAACTAAATATTTATCATCAACCATATTAACTAGATTATATATATATATATATATATATATATATATATATATATATATATATATATATATATATATATATATATATATATATATATATATATATATATATATGTGTGTGTGTGGAAATGTTCAAATGATAAACATTAAAAAGTTAAAAACGTAAGAATCAATCTCGGTCGTTGACACAATTAATCGAATGATTATATATTATAAAAGGTTAACCAATGTGAACGCATTGTAGAAGATTACACCTCACGACCGTTGGATCAATCTCTTATAAAGTAATATATAACCTAGATTAGTTCCTTTTAGTTCTCAATCTTTTAATGGATCTCATTTAAACACACACACACGCATATATATATATATATATATATATATATATATCTATATATATATATATATATATATATATATATATATATATATGTGTGTGTGTGTGTGTGTGTATGTGTGTGTGTGTGGACCTAGATTAGTTCCAGCGCCGTAGGGTAGGCCTGGTGGTGCGCGAGTAAGTCCAGCGCTGCAGGGCAGCGTCTGTGGCTTTGGACCGATGGAGCTCTGCAAAGCCGTATCCTATGATACGTCATATATATATATATATATATATATATATATATATATATATATATATATATATATATATATATATATATATATATATATATATATATATATGTTCATATGTAAACAAACAAGTATTGTGTGATTGTAGAACCAATTCTAGATCAATCATTTGATAGAGGCAATTTGAGAATTTTATTAATTAAATTAATTGTCATATAATAATACATCCTTAAAATAAGGTAACAAATTGATTATCAAGCATATAATTAAGGAATTGCTCTAACCCTAGATTAGCAATCATCTGTGACGGTGGCCTTCAATCGTCATACTAAATCTTTATTTTGACAGTAAGCATCCTAAAACGTGTTTGTATATCGGTTCAAGGGTGAAGTGAGATTCATATGTTGAACGAGAAATCGAATTCTACAAGTTTGATTTTTGTGGCGAAGGTGGGTGTATACCCTCGATTGTGTTGCTACTTGTCATCGTCGGAAATGACGAAGACCTTCTGGTATTTTCTGTAGATGATGAAACTCGGGAAGAAGATTGACAGAGAAGGCGGATGATTTCCGATTCAGACGTGTTGTTGATTTTTCATCGGTGATGAAGATATAATCGATTTTTGTTAACAGATGATGTGCTTCAATACCTTCGTGTATATCTTCTATGGTTGATGAATTTGATTGTCGGAGGCGAAGGTCTTTGGTTCTAAAGGAAAAATCGATGACAAATATTGAAATCGATGATGGAGAAGGGGTAAAGAATTTGGATGTCTTCAGTTCACTGATGACCGAAGGCGAAGCCTTATTTCTGAATATTGAATGGTGAAGACGACAATATGGTTTAAATGTTGAAGTTATCTGATGGTCAAAAGTCAAAAGTTGTTCTTATGGTGCAAGTCGCATCCGATTTTGGATGTCAGATGGAAAAGTATGAATATATATAACATTCAAGGTCGTTGATTTTCATGATTCCGGTGAATCTCAAACTTAAATTTTACCATAAAGAATGATAGTGCTGTAATGAAGAATTCTCCAAGAATTTCATTATTCTTCAATAATGAAATATTGAAAGCAACATACGGCAATATTATTCTTTAAGAATGAAACCTTGAAACTAATGCATTCTTCAAGAATTCTTATATTCATTGAGAAGGAAATACCGGAAGCAACATACAGCAAGATAATTCTGTAAAAATGAAAGCCTGAAACTAATGCATTATTCAAGAATGCTTATATTACGTCAATGAAGTGTATTCTTTTAACAATTATGTATATTATTATAGAATTTGTGTATTATCTGAATAAAAAAGCGTAACTTTTAGAATATATGAACATGTGTTTTTTAATTTGCAGTTTTTATTTACGTAATAAATTTATAGATTTTATATAATAACATAAATACATATTAAATAAAAATCCCACAAAATTAAGAGATAAATTGGGTATTTGCTTTTATAAATATTTATTAATAGACTAAAATACCCTTATAAATGGTTTAATTGTAAAATCTGATTAATTAAATGTTATAAATTTCCAATTAGGCCCTTGAATCTAGCACCGTTGATCATTTCTATCGGACACTCCATATTTTGTCATACATTCACACAATAATTGTGGTTCACATTTGAACCTTCTCTCTCTCTCTCTCTCTCTCTCTCTCTCTCTCTCTCTCTCTCTCTCTCTCTCTCTCTCTCTCTCTCTCTCTCTCTCAATAAGAGACTAAAGTTATACATGACACCAAAGGACTAATCTCGATCTTCGAAATTAAAATCATCAATGACCAAAAAATAGATTTTAAATTTCTTACATCGACGCACAGGTAGAGGATTATAACAAAAAAACTCACTTCACTTTTTTTCGACATTATTCTTTTTCAAAAATAAAAACTGAATATACCAAAGTTCTTAATTTTTTGTCCTCTACAAGTAGACATCCATATTGATATATAAAAAACAATTTTTATGAGTATAGCTCATATAGATTCACAATGTGAATCTAAACTATAAAAATTTGAATCTGGTATATAACTAACAAACTTTTTCTATGAGTACAACTCGTCTGGATTCACAATGTGAATTTGAACTGTAAAAAACTTGAATTTGACTAATTATTTTACTTTTAAAATTTGTACTACTTTAATATTATAATAATTTATAAAGAATATTCTTGATTCACAAGTAAATTTACTCATAATTACAAAAAAATTTACTCATATTCAAATGTCAATATCATATGATATTGTAAATTTTCATAGAAATAAAATCTGAGAAAATAACTTAAAATTTTTACTACTTCAATATTTTAACCATTTATAATGAAGTTACTCTAATTCACTATTGAATTTACTCACATTCACATGAAAATTACTCAGATTCACATGTCAATATCATATGGTATTTTGAATTCACAAAAAAAATATGCATTTGAGTAATTTACTTAGAAATGTTTTAATATTTCAACATTTTAATAATTTATAATAAATTTACTATGATTCATAACTGATTTCCACTCACATTCACACAAAATTTTATTCAAATTCACATGACAATATCATATGGTATTGTAACGCGAAAAGTGATTAACAGTTCAGATTCACATGTAATTCACATGTGAATCTTAACTAGCAAAATTTTCAAAAAAATTATTTTTCGTATATTAATATGGATGTCTATTTGTAGAGGAAAAAATTGTATACATTTCTATATATTCGGATTTTTTTTGGATAAACAACAAGTCTTAAAATTAAAAAAGCGAAGTGAGTTTTTTTATAATCCGGTGTATGCGCGTCCACAGTAAGTTGAACAATCGTGTAGATGAGATTAGTCACTTGGTACCATGATTTGTATTAATCTCTCATTGAAGTTTTCCATATATATATATATATATATATATATATATATATATATATATATATATATATATATATATATATATATATATATATATATATATATATATATATATATATATATATATATATATATATACATACATACATACATACATACATACATACATACATACATACATACATACATATATATATATATATATATATATATATATATATATATATATATATATATATATATATATATATATATATATATATATATATATATATATATATATATATATATATATATATATATATATATATATATATATATATGATCATGTGAAAACTAACGTTTTTGTGTGAACCGTGAGAATTATATATGACCCTTAGATATATATTTATCTTTAACGGTTACTTTCATTCTCGATTAACAATAGGGATAGTTTTGTCTTTTCTAATTTGTTAAATAAGTAAACAATAATCACATCCCATGAAATCAGGAAAACGTATTATTATCTTTTTTACTTGGTCAATTTCATTCATTTTCTCTATATATTCGTTTATTTGTATTGTTGTTTTTTAGTTGTATTCAAAATCATATATGTGTTCGTCATATTCATATTTTGTAACAGGAAGATGTCTCAATCAAAGTCGAATTTTGAAAACGATCAAGAAGATTTCAATGTTCAAGCACCGTCAATTAAGTGTCGTCCTCCTAGGAAGTGTGGTTCATGTGGTGAGATTGGATTTCACGATTCGCAGAATTGTCCAATGAAGAAGAGAATTAATAAAGAGAAATAAAAGGTTTTATGATTTTTAGATCTAGTTTATTAAGTTTATTTTCCAGATTTTGAGTTTCGTGTTATCGATGTAGTTGTTTATATATTTACGATGTTTCATAATTGTTTTAATTATCCAATGAAGAATGTTTGCTTTTGTGTTTATTTATTATGTGCTTTAATTGTTTATATGTTTTCGATTTTTGATGTTGATATATGCAATTTACCTTTTGGTGAAAGTATTTATGAATTTCTAAGATGAACACATACATAATGAAAATAATCCAGTATTTTTTGTATATTAATTATGTGATGAATGAAATTCAGTACGATCATCTCATATATTCACCACCATACTAACTCTATTTAATTTTTGACTGTTTGAATAAATATTTGATGAACATTGCTTGAATAAACTTTAATTGTTTATGTTGTATGATATATGTTATTATTATTGTACTGTTTATAATGTTAATAATATTCAAGGATGATTAATGTTTGTAAGTTTTATTTTATAATTTGATGGTTCAACACAGTCATATGGTTTCCTATGATTTGTGACTGCAATTAATGTATAGACATTAATATAGAATTCTATCGTTCTTTATTTGTAAAATGTGAATATTGGCTGCATTTAATGTACATGTTGTGAAGTGTTCAAACCGTATCTATCTTTTATTACGACCTTTTGATTTCTTCTAGTTCTCTATAAAAAGGAGTAATGTACTACGTTAAAATTTGTCAAAAGTTTTTTTAAATCAATTCTGTCTAAGATGAAAGGAAAGGATATTGAAGCTATGGTGAATATTTTTCATTGAGCAAGCGGAGAATAACAGGAAGATGATGATGTTTTTCAAAAAAAAAAAGCTGGAAAATGATGATGACATTAAGAAGGCAATGTATGAACGTATGTATACCATACCAAGGTTTATGAATTTTTATCGAGGTCAACAGTTTATTGATAAGGCCAGAATTCGTCATGTAAATCTTATGGGGGTTCTTTATGATATTCATGAACAATTTACGAAGGAGATTGAGGAGCTGAAGGACATCAAGAAGGGTATACAGTATGAGAATGAGTAACTAGCTTAAAAGTTTTTTGTAAGTTCAATTTAATTTTTTCTTTTGATGTTTTTTGTTTTTATTTGCATTGAAAAGAATTTCTTTTATATGTGTTGGATATGTTTATATTTATACAGTTAAATCAATATAATAACTATTTTTTTAGTATATACTGATAATTATGAAAGAATACTTTATAAAATATTACACGTTTTTAGATGATTTATATGACAATTCAATGGAAAGTTATAATTACTAATAGAATGTGTCCGTCTAATGATGACATTAGATTTTTAATAGTGACTTTGGGCGCCAAATCTGTTCGTCTTCCTAGAAAAATAATAAATTCACTAGTTTCAAGTTATCATATAACCATATTGAAACCCTAGTAATCATATACCCCTATTCAAACCCTAATAAAAAATCTAGTGCAAATCTCTTTGACACATCTCTAATGGTGTCTGGTTCATCGAACAAACCGTTGATAAAATTTCCGATTAGAAAGATGGAACTCGAAGAGGAATGAAATGTTATGGAAAAGAGTATGTTTGGGCAAACCAAACAAGGGATCTTATTGAACAAGAAATCGAAGATTAGGATGAACTTCTAGATCACAACCCTCTTATCCCGCCAACCCGTCCTGGTAAACTGCGAAAACATGTTTTGCAAAGGATTCAAAGAGGAAAATCAAGAAATCATGCAAGTATTAACATCTTTGATAGAGAAATTGGTGAATAAGATGAACGAAATTGAACGTATGATTAAAGAAGCGGAGTAATATGAAGTTTCGATAAAAAGTATATTTGTATTTGAATGTTGAAGATGTAATCAAAGGTTAGGTTGAATATAATATAATACATTTGTATTCTCTTTAACTGATACTAATCTTGATCTGGATATTCATTATCATATTATCATATACGTTACTTTTGTGATTTGTGTATCAAATTTATGCATTTATTGATGCATGGTATTATTGTCAATATATGTATGAATGTTGAATAAACTGTTTAGTTTCAACATCAGTTTTTGTTCAGAATTCAATCAATAAAATAGGATTGTGTGACGAATATTTTTTACTTTCAGAATTCAATCAATACTACGTAGTCTATCTAAATCGTTATATTATTTATATAATAGATCATTACAAACATAACAACAACTATTCATAACTAGACCTAAACATTAGGAAATCCTTCATCGTATCAACTTGATTTGACATCAACATCTTGACTTGTTCTATCTGATTTTGTACATCCTTCATTGTATCGATCTCGCTGTTGATGTACTCAATACGCTCTTTGTAGAAGTCTTTTGGATAGAAGGGAGGCATCGATTCTTGATTCTTCAACAGGAAAGATTGAACAGTAAATCTTGATTCTATATGGCATCGTAATGATACCATATGGAGCTTTGCATCGTGAATCATATGCCTTCTGCTCCTCTCGTAATCCCTTGTGTATGAACGAACTCGATCAGCATTAATAACATTAACTTGATCCATGGAATACGTGAAAAGTGACGGAACAGAAGCCTTGATACGGAATGAAATTTCTTAACCGTATCTAATCGACTGATATGTATGCTATTTATATTACTAAAAAATATTAAATACACCGTGGTATTGTAAAAGAGAGGAACCCTAAATTTATATAACGGATAAAATATAATAAATGAAGTAATTAATTATAACTACCACATATTTACCAAAGTAGATATTGTAATAAAATCAAAATATAAACCAAAGCTATTGATACTTTAATTTGTTTTAAAACAAATCTAGTACAAAAGCAGTCAATAATCACTACAAGAAAAAGGTGAAATCGCTACGGAAAAATTCCATAGCAAAAGCATGATATTCCGTAGCTAAACACGAATGGCTACGGATTTTGCTACGGAACTGATCCGTGGAGAAAATTCTCGTAGCTAAAGGGTCGTTATGGAATCCGTAGCATTTTTGCTACGAGATTTGCTACAGAATTATTATGTAACATATTGGCTACGGAGAAACTCCGTAGCAATTTTTGTAGCAATTTCACTACGAACTAATTCTGTAACAAATGTTCTGTAGCAAATTCGCTACGGTCTAATTCCGTAACCAATTTTCCGTAGCAAATTGTTACGCACTAATTCCGTCTCTAATATTCCATAGTAATTTTGCTACATCCTAATTCTGTAACAATTTTTTGTAGCGATTTCCCCACGGACTAATTCCGTAACAAATATTTTGTAGCAGACTCGCTACTGACTAACTCCGTAGCAAATTTACCACAGACTAATTCCATAACAAATATTTTGTAGCGGCGTATGAACGCACTAATTTCCTAGTTAATATTCTGTAGCAAAAAATATGACGGAATAAACTTTTCTGAAACCATTTTCTAAAATATCAACATTACGAATATGCAATAGAAAATAAAATAAATTATATAAGATCTTAATTGTTCAAAACATCCATCAAACTAATCAAATAGTCAAATGTAGCTAGAAATAGTAAAGCAACAATAAATAAAAATGTATCAATTTTCAATCAAGCTTCTCATAGCGCTTCTCATTTCGTTCAAGTCCCTCTGTTATTGCTCTATAGTTTCTTCTAATTTTTGGAGCTTGGACTTGAGTTGATGGTGGTCAGATTGTTAACAAAAAAACTTTATTATGCATCACCAACTTGAAAAGCAAACAACCATCACACTTGGTATCACTTTGATAATAACAGAAACATTAAGTGGTCATGCATATACGCAAGAGTTGCTACATGGTACGTCTAGACAATGTCATGAGTTGATGGGTTTATCACGTGCAGTGTATGTACTTTTATGCAACCATTTTAGACAAAACAATTGGTTGCAAAGTAGCAGGTCAATAAGCGTTGAAGAAAAGATGGTTATGTTATTGACAATTATAGGACATAACGAACGCTTCCGGATGATAAAACGAAGATTTCAACACTCCACGCAAACTGTTCATAAATGTTTTCAATGAGGTTCTAAATGCAATGATGCTTTTTGCGAGGGAAGTTATCGTGCCAACATATTCTAATGCAACCGTAAATTTCTCAGACCAACATAGAAGACTAATAGAATATTTTCCTGGCGAAATAGGTGCGTTAGATGGAACTCTTGTACATGCACTTGTGTCCGCTCATCAACAGATTCGTTACAGAGGACGAGGAAAAGGTGAATGCTTTCAAAATGTATTAGGGATTTGTAATTTTGATATGATATTCACATTTATATGGGTTAGTTGGGCAGGCATAGCACATGATTCATGAGTTTTGAAAGAAGTTGCGTTTAACCTGCCTTCCGGCTTTCCATTCCCTCCACCAGGTTTGAAATATTTATTATGTTTATTATTAATTATGATTTCATTTTTTTTATATAATAGTTCTGTCACTCGCGTTTATAGATAAGTATTACCTGTGTGATGTTGCATACACCAACACTCGTGGATTTATGGCTCCGTACCATAACACGAGGTATTGTTTTCCGATTATCAACGAAGACGTGCGACAACTAATGAAGAAAACTTCAACCATGCTCACGCACAACTCAGAAATGTTATTGAGCGAGCTTGTGGTGTTTTGAAGAAGATATTCCCAATACTAAAGAAAATGGTTCCTTTTCCTTTTTCGGTGCAAAGAGACATAGTGATTGCTTGTTTCAGTGTCCATAATTTCATAAGGAAATGTGATGCTCATGATGAATTATTTATGGCGTCCGGTGAGAATATTGATCAAGTACAAGGACAAGAGAGTGATGGTCAACACGTGCATGACATGAAATGGGGTTCACAAGGCAATGAGTAGATGACTAATTTGCGTGATCAAATTGCGAATCAATTATTTTCCGGTGCTTGAAATTAAACTTGTAGGATTTCTTTGAATTTTCGTATGTCGTTGTGGATTTGAAAACACTTATGTTTGATTTGGATTTCTGTTTAATTTGACTTTATGTTTATTTTGGATTTTGTATGATATTTTATATTTTTATAAAAATTATTCAAGAAGTTAGTTCAGTTAATTTATATAATATCAATATTTATTTAGAATAAAATAACACAGAAGGGTAAAATGATCATTTTCTCATTCAGCACAACAATTAAGAGGTTCAAATCAAACAACATGTTAACATTCTAGCTTTTAACAATACACATGTTAAATCTCAGACCTCTTAAAAATCAAAATCTTAAAAATTAAGAGACTGTCAAACATGACATTTGTCCCCCTTCCCCCCAACACCCACACACACGCAAAGAAAATTAATTTTGAAATTGATTCAAAAATGTTAACCAAGTACCGTTCTCTCTCTCTCTCTCTCTCTCTCTCTCTCTCTCTCTCTCTCTCTCTCTCTCTCTCTCTCTCTCTCCGGTTTATCCATGAGCCATTAACGTAAGGGATTCATTTAAATTCATGCATGCATGCATTAGACGTTGTCTATATAGAATTTCATACGCAGCTGTTAAAGAAAAATGCCGCCGCAGAATGTCTCGCAAGATACCATCGTTTGCTACGCTCCATTGATGATCACGACCCATGGGATATGGCAAGGAGATAATCCTCTGGATTACTCCCTCCCTCTTTTTATTTTACAGCTATCGCTCGTCGTTATTACCACTCGTATTCTCGTTTTCCTCTTGAAACCCTTTCGGCAGCCTCGTGTCATCTCCGAGATCCTTGTAAGTGCTTTTGTGTTTTCTTGTTCCTCGATATCCCTAAATATTAAGAATAAATGACAATGTACACAACATCAAGAATTGATAGAGAAAATGTGATTCCGAGTTTTGTTCTTGCCATTTCATAAAATAATCATCAGAAATTGAGATTATCTCACAAATATCATACCTTTTTGTCACTTCTTTTTCGTGCAAATACGTTTTCTTTATGTTACATTTATACGGTTGGGAATGCACTCCAATGCTTGATTTAATACTCAAAACAAATGCTAATTTTCTTCTAGTACTCCGCAATATGGAATTACGAGGGATTATATATCTGATGATGTGTTTACTTGATCAAGCATTGGGTCCTCATGGGGACGGATAGCAGCATAGTTTATGCATTACCAAGTGGCTTGGAGATAATCTATTATTCAAGATTTTGATTATGTTGCTGTGCAGGGTGGAGTTATATTAGGTCCATCAGTGTTGGGACGATTTTCAACATTTGCGAATTCAATATTTCCATTAAGAAGCGTTATGGTTCTTGAAACAATGGCAAACATCGGCCTTCTCTACTTCCTCTTCCTGGTCGGAGTAGAAATGGACATTGCCGTGATCCGCCGCACCGGCCGGAAAGCCATCTTCATTGCAATCGCCGGCATGATCCTCCCTTTTCTTATTGGCATCTCCTTCTCCTTCCTCTTACACCAAAGAACACAATTCGTCAAACAAGGCACTTTCATCTTGTTCCTCGGAGTGGCCCTCTCCGTCACAGCATTCCCGGTGCTTGCAAGAATTTTGGCGGAGCTTAAGTTAATTAACACAGAGCTTGGCCGGATCGCCATGTCATCAGCCCTCGTTAATGATATGTGTGCATGGGTTCTACTAGCAGTGGCTATCGCCTTAGCCGAAAATGAGACTGTTAACTTAGCTACCCTGTGGGTTGTTTTATCGAGTGCAGGGTTTATCGTGTTTTGTATATTTGTTGTCCGTCCATTGATTTCTTGGGTTATACAAAAGACCCCAGAAGGAGAAAGTGTTAGTGAGTTCTACATTTGTTTAATCTTGACAGGAGTAATGATCTCGGGTTTCATAACCGATGCAATCGGTACCCACTCGGTGTTCGGTGCATTTATTTTTGGCTTGGTGATTCCGAATGGACCTTTAGGGGTTACACTTATTGAACGATTGGAGGATTTCGTATCAGGGCTATTGTTGCCACTTTTTTTCGCCATCAGTGGGCTTAAAACATCCATTGGTTCGATAGATGGTGCTGACACATGGGGTATTTTGGCGCTTGTTATAGTACTTTCCTGTGCCGGAAAAGTCGCCGGAACATTGCTCGTTGCCCTACTCTATCAGATGCCCTTTTACGATGGAGTTACGCTTGGATTGCTCATGAACACCAAAGGCCTTGTTGAGATGATAGTCCTCAACGTTGGCAAAGATCAAAAGGTAACTTCTCTATCTCTCTCTTTCTGCATTTTCGACCAACATGTTTTATTTCCGTGATGAAATCAAGAAAGGACTACTACTGATAGGTAATTAATTCTTAATCATAAAATGAATAGTTGTAGACAAAATCGACTTCAATAAATAATCGATTAACTTCAAGATCGAAGTATAAAACCCAAATATCACGATAATGATTCAACGGAATATAAAACTATTGAATAATCAACCAAGAATAGATCGAACGGTAAAAAGAAAGAACACAGGATATTTACGTGGAAAACCCAAATCGGGAAAAATCACGGGCGGAGGAAGCCGAGAACCAATTCACTATATTTTGCGGTGTTTACAAAACGTTGGGAGAAATACAAAAATACAAAGAGTTAAAACTCTTTATGTATTAAGAGGAAGAGAAGAGAAATGTTGTGTGTTGTGGTGTGTTTTGTTTGAGATGGTTTCTAACCTATATATAGGATTTTGGTTGCATGCCATTTTAGAAGAAATGGCTTATTTAAATAAAAGTCTGCATGCCAAGGTTTGAAACTTTGATTAGTAGCATTTGAATATGATTTTGCAGCCACATCTTTGAATTTTGTGTAGCAGCCATTTTGAAAGTCATATTCCACAATCTCCACCTTGACTTCAAAATGGAACAAAACTTGTATACCCATTTGCTAAAGCCAACAACTCTTCAAACTCCAAAAAAACTCCATAAGAAACTGGAATCACCATATAGAGAAAAATTGATCCTGAAAAATAAGTATACTTCCTCCACCACGAGCCTATCAGGCTCAAATGCGATCAGAAACACCCACCAAATCCAAACATGTTTTGAACTTGGCTATTGGAAGACTTTTAGTGAACATATCAGCAGGATTATCATTGGTGCTGATCTTTTTTACCGTAATATCGCCTTTAGCAATAACATCTCTGATGAAGTGATAACGAACATCAATATGCTTCGTTCGATCATGGAACATTTGATCCTTTGTCAGAAATATTGCACTTTGATTGTCACAAAAAACAGTTTTAACGGATAACTTGTTTGAAAGCTCACCTATCAACCGTTTCAACCAGAGGGCTTCTTTCACTGCTTCCGTAGTAGCCATGTATTCGGCTTCGGTGGTGGATAACGCTACGGTGGACTGTAACTGCGCTTTCCAGCTAATTGCGCAATCACCCAAAGTAAACACGTACCCTGTAATCGATCGTCTTTTATCCAAGTCCTTTGCATAATCGGAATCCACAAAACCAAGTACTCCACTATCGGTTTTACCAAACCGCAGACATAAAGATGAAGTACCTCGCAAGTACCGAAAAATCCATTTAACAGCAGCCCAATGCTCCTTTCCTGGATTCGCCATGTATCTGCTCACCATGCTTACCGCATATGACAAATCTGGACGTGTACAAATCATAGCATACATAAGAGATCCTACAGCGCTGGAGTATGGTACCTTTGCCATGTATGCTATATCTTCTTCGGTGGTAGGACTTAAGGCGGATGATAGCTTGAAGTGGGCTGCGAAAGGAGTGCTGACTTCTTTTGCATCATGCATATTGAAACGGTGCAGAACCTTCTCAATATAGCTTTGTTGAGAAAGGTATAGAGTTCTTGCACTGCGGTCTCGCACTATTTCCATTCCTAGAATTTTCTTGGCAGCACCCAAGTCCTTCATATCAAACTCAGCATTCAACTGGTCTTTTATCTTTTGAATCTCCTTTATATTCTTCGCTGCAATTAACATGTCATCCACGTATAAAAGTAGATAGACCATTGAACCATCATCACACTTCTTGTAGTAAACGCAGCTGTCGTAGGTGCACCTTTTCAGCTTGTGACTGGTCATAAATGAGTCAAACCTTTTATACCATTGTCGCGGAGATTGCTTGAGGCCATAAAGAGACTTCTTCAACTTGCACACATAGCTTTCCTTGCCAGGAGCTACAAAACCTTCAGGTTGTTGCATATATATCTCTTCCTCAAGCACACCATTTAAGAATGCTGTAGTAACATCAAGTTGCTCTAACTCATAGTCATGAGAGGCAACTAATCCCAACAAGACACGTATTGACGTGTGTTTCACAACCGGAGAGAAAATGTCGGTATAATCGATACCTGGGATTTGACTGTAGCCCTTGGCTACTAAACGAGCTTTATATCTTGGTTTGTCACCAGGGTGGATAGCCTCCTTCAACTTGTAGACCCATTTGCACTTAACTGTCTTCTTACCCTTTGGAGCTGGAACGAGATCCCATGTGCCATTTTTCTGAAGAGATTCCATCTCCTCGTGCATGGCAACCATCCACTTATTAGAATGTTTGGATTGAATGGCCTCGTTGTAGCTTGTGGGCTCCAGAACAGACTCAACTTCATTGGCAACTGTAAGTGCATAAGCGACAGAATTGGCTTGAACATATCTCTTTGGAGGTACAATCTGTCTGCGAGGTCTATCTCTTGCAATGGAGGGACTGTGAGGTTGGCTTGGAGCTTCGGCTGGCTCATGAGAAGAGGAATGTTGATTATTCGAGGGTTGAGAAACCTCGACACCTTCATGAGACTGGTCCTCGAAAGATGAATTTAAAGGAAGCTCCACCTCCACTCGAACTTTGTCTTTTTTCGAATTTTCATTTTCTCTGGTCTGAATGTTGGAGACAGGATGAAGCATGGCTTTTTCATCGAAAGTCACATCTCTTGATGTAATGACCTTCATAAGCTCTGGGCTCCACAATTTGAAACCTTTCACTCCTGTCTTGTATCCAATAAAAATGCACTTAATGGCTCTTGGTTCTAATTTGCCATTATCAACCCGTGCATATGCTGGACATCCAAACGGTATTAATTTTGTGTAGTCAGCAGGCTTACCAGACCATAGCTCAAACGGAGTCTTCTTTCCAATAGTACGTGAGGGGGAGCGGTTGATAATATAGCATGCGGTGGAAGCTGCTTCGGCCCAAAAAGACTTTGGTAGCTTCGAGTGAGAGAGCATGCATCGGACCTTCTCCATGATGGTGCGGTTCATTCTTTCCGCAACGCCGTTCTGCTGTGGTGTGTGGACTACAGTGCGGTGACGTGTAATCCCTTCCTTACGGCAATAGGAGTTGAATTCTTCAGAACAGAATTCCAGTCCATTATCAGTACGAAGGTATTTCACTTCAAAACCTGATTGCTTTTCAACCAATACTTTCCAATCTCTAAAAGTTTGGAATACTTCTCCCTTTGACTTTAAGAAGAACGACCATACCTTTCTTGAGAAATCGTCAATGATCGTGAGCATATAAGAGGCTCCACCTTTCGATGTAACCTTTGCTGGTCCCCATAAATCAGAGTATATGTAGTCAAGTGGCCCTTTCGTCGTATGTTTGCCACCGATAAAACTCACTCGCTTCTGCTTTCCAAATACAGAATCTTCACAGAATTCAAGTTCGGTTGATTTGTGCTCCCCGAGCAACCCCCTTCGACTTAGTTCATTCATACCGTGGTATGACATATGACCGAGCCTGAGATGCCATAGGCGAGAATGATCAACATTGGAGAGGGATTTAGAACTAACCGAGGCTTCGCCAGAAATAACTTGTCCGTCCATAATGTAAAGGTTTGCGGATTTTCTAACTCCTCGGATGACCACAGAACCTTCCTTGAAAATATGGAGTTTCCCGTCTTTGCCAACAAACTCGTAACCTTTCTTCTCGAAAGTACCGAGACTTAGTAAATTTCGCCTAAGACCGGATACGTGCTTCACATCTTGAATCGTTCGAACAACGCCATCGAACATGCGGAACCTGAGTGTACCCCGTCCAATAATACGACACGAAGTGTCGTTACCCATTAGAACGTGGCCTTCGTTAACCTTTTCATATGAATGAAAAACGCTTCGATTGGAGCTCATGTGAAAAGTACACGCTGAATCAAGTACCCACTCACTCGTGGTTATTAAACCGTAGTCCGAAACGGATAGAAGCTCGCCATCGGAACCAGTTTCGGCAACATCGGCTTCAACGGTGTTATTGGTTGTTTTTCCCTTTGCTATTTCCTTCGCCTTCTCCTTGTTCTTTAACTTGAAACATTCATCGATCAGATGTCCCTTCTTGTGGCAATAATTGCAATATTTGTGATTGGCTTTGGACTTCGATCTAGATCGGTTTTGTGAAGAGCTACCTCTCTCGTTAGGTCTCCCTCTGATGTTGAGACCTTCGGCTTTAGAATCGCTGCTGCTGTTCCCAACTATCTGCTTCATCTTTTCCTTTGAATCAAGAGCAGTCATTACCTCGTCAAGGACAAGAGTGTCCCGAGAATAGATAATGGTGTCACGAAAGTGATCGTAGGAGTCTGGGAGAGAAGATAATAAAAATAACGCCAAGTCTTCATCTTCGTATTTGACGTCCATATTCTCCAGATTTCCTACAAGCTCTTTAAAGGTAGAGAGATGATCAGACAAAGAACTACCTTCACTCATCTTTAGGTTAAAAAGTCGTTGCTTCAAGTGTAGCTTGTTGGGCAAGCTTTTCGTCATAAGTAGCTGCTCGAGTTTTAGCCAGAGAGCCGCTGCGGATGTCTCTTTCAACACATCTTGGAGAACGTCGTTGGATAGATGCAGACGGATCTGCGACGACGCCTTCAAATCTTTCATCTCCTTTTCCTCAGTCGACCAAGTTGCCGGCATTTTCTCCATTCCTAATAGTGCTTTGTGGAGATCCATTTGGATCAACACATCTTTCATCTTTACTTGCCAGAGAGGGAATCTTGTGTTTCTGTCAAGTAAAGGAATATCGTACTTCATCGATGACATGGTTGAAAATAGTTTTTACGAATCGTTATCGGAAAACCCGGATTGCTCTGATACCAATTGTAGACAAAATCGACTTCAATAAATAATCGATTAACTTCAAGATCGAAGTATAAAACCCAAATATCACGATAATGATTCAACGGAATATAAAACTATTGAATAATCAACCAAGAATAGATCGAACGGTAAAAAGAAAGAACACAGGATATTTACGTGGAAAACCCAAATCGGGAAAAACCACGGGCGGAGGAAGCCGAGAACCAATTCACTATATTTTGCGGTGTTTACAAAACGTTGGGAGAAATACAAAAATACAAAGAGTTAAAACTCTTTATGTATTAAGAGGAAGAGAAGAGAAATGTTGTGTGTTGTGGTGTGTTTTGTTTGAGATGGTTTCTAACCTATATATAGGATTTTGGTTGCATGCCATTTTAGAAGAAATGGCTTATTTAAATAAAAGTCTGCATGCCAAGGTTTGAAACTTTGATTAGTAGCATTTGAATATGATTTTGCAGCCACATCTTTGAATTTTGTGTAGCAGCCATTTTGAAAGTCATATTCCACAATAGTATTTGACGCTAAAAATTTATTTCTTGATTTTGTGGATGTGAACACATATGAGAATGTAAACACAAACTTGCACTCACCACCAACCACACCTACACCACCAACCACATCTAACTTTGTTGAATTTCTCATATGAACTTATTTTTAGGTTGCAGCTATTGTAGAAATTAGGGACACTACCATCACTATAAATAGATGTTCTAACATCCATTGTAATGCACCACAAAAACATAGAAGAGAGTGTTTAGATAGTTAGCGAAAGTTGTTCTTTTATTGTATTTCAGTTTGAGTATTGAATAAAAGAACATTTGAGTTCTAACAAGTGGTATCAGAGCTTGGTTAAGCTCCCGGGGCAACTTTCTAAACACCCTCGGGTTTTTTGGTCAAAAAGTTTCTGTCTCAAAATCGATTTTCGAGAGCACCACTGGAAAGGTCTCGTTCTCAGGATTCCGAATATATATTTTTCGGAATTTTTCGACACCCGGATCATCCTCAAACGGCCGGTCAAAGTTCGCCGGAATCTCGCCGGAAAAACCAGTTCGCCGGAGAAGACGACCTGAGAAGACGACACTGTAGCAGTTCACTGAAGCGCCACTGTAGCAGCACTGTAGCAGGTTTCAGAAAACTGCAATTTGGTCCCTGAAGTTTCGAAAAGTTACGTTTTGGTCCCTGTATTTCCGAAAAATTTCAGGTTGGTCCCTATTTTTTAGAAAAACTTCAGAATAGCCCCTATACTTCAAAAAGTTTCAAACAAGCCCCTGAATTTCTGAAAATTACATTTTAATCCTCGTAATTTTCATAAATTACACGTAATTTTCGTATATGCCAAGAATGACTACACCAAGCTCGTCGTTTTCTCAACCCGAAATTGAAAGTGTTCAAAGGACCGGGAAGGATAGTAGTGTTACGTTACACTATCTGTTGCTTACGAAAACAAACTATGCGGTGTGGGCTATAAAAATGCGAGTAAATTTGCAAACACAAGGAGTGTAGGATGCAATTCAAAATACAAGAGTAGATGAACGAACAGATAGGATGGCGCTTGCGGCCATTTACCAAGAGATTCCAGAGGACGTACTTCTTATGTTGGTCGAGAAGGACACGGCTAAAGAAGCATGGGAAACGCTTAAGATGATGCATATGGGAGCTGATCGGTTAAAGGAGGCTAAAGTACAAATGTTGAGAAGTGAATTCGAGGTGATCTGAATGAACAATGGTGAGTCGATAGATGATTTCGCCATGAGATTGAACACTATTGTGACCGGTATTCGATCTCTCGGTGAAAAGATCGAGGAGAATACAGTGGTGAAGAAGTTTCTTCGAGCCGTCCCAATGCGATTTATACAAATCGTAACATCTATCGAGCAATTTGGAGACATGAAAAACATGACGGTTGAAGAAGTTGTAGGCCGTCTCAAGACCCACGAAGAGCGACTTCGAGGGTATGAAGAACGGAAAGAAGGACCTTCTTTATTGCTTACACATGCCAAGTGGGCATCTCAATCTAAGCAAACCGACGAGGGAGAATCGTCAAACACTTCAAGGGAAAGTGGAAACCAAGGCCAAGGACGCGGTCGAGGTCGTGGGCATGGCCGAGGAGATGGTCATAAGTATGATGCAAACCGGAATGACTATAATCGTCCTTGAAAGGACAAAAGTAAAATAAAATGTTTTACTTGCGAGGAATATGGTCATTATGCATCAGAGTGTCCAAACAAGAAACGAGGTGAGGAGGTGAACCTCACCCAAACCAATGAAGATGAAGAGCCCATTTTAATGATGGCGATCTCGCAAGAAGATACACCAGGTATGGTGCCGCTAAAAGAGAAGAACGACGTTGATATCCCTGCATCCGAAGAAAGTCAAGTTGATTCTGAGGAATGGTACCTTGACAACGGTGCTAGCAATCATATGACCGGAGATCGTTCAAAGTTCCATGAGTTAGACGAGAACGTGACGGGTTATACACGGTTCGGAGACGGGTCAAAGATCGACATCAAAGGAAAAGGTACGATCTTGTTTGATTACGAAAACGGAGATCAAAGACTACTTAACGAGGTATATTACATTCCTAGACTTAAAAGGAATATTATAAGTCTTGGACAACTAACCGAAGACGGGAATCGAGTCGACATGGATGGTGATATTTTACGGGTATTTGACAATAGTAATACTTTACTTTTTAAAGTAAAAAGAACCCGTAACCGACTCTATAAGACACTTTTAAAGACGAGACGAAAAATGTGTCATTAATCATCCCAAGATGATCCAGGTTGGTTGTGGCATCAACGATGTCCATATGCCAATTATTATACCATGAAAGTTAATGGTTATTTGGAGCATGATAAAATTTGAGGTTCACATCTAAAGAAATTAGATGATCCGAGTGAGGAAGAATTTTATGTTGAAGTTGAAAAATGTGAAAAAAGACACCAGTTTTTCGACGCACCGAAAAGGAAGCCACGGATAAGACGAGAAGGGTTCTTTGGTAAACGGAAAAGATGGACTTGGACCGAAAAAGCAGCTGCCAGTTTTCTCCGACGTAGTCCCAAAAATCGAGGTATTGATTTTAGTAAGGTGATGCAGAAGATGGAAGACGTGTCTCTAAAGAAAACGGCTTATGCTAAAAGGATTTCGGGGGAGTTTAGTGTGAGAGATTGCATTCCAACAACTTGTTCCAATGATGCAAAATTGAAACTTGAGAAAGATAAAGACAAAGCACTTGCCGATTATTCTGTAGCCGGGGATGGCATGGAATGCGCAACATGATCGGCGTAACGAATCTCGAGCCAAGTTTGGTTTAAGGGGGAGAATGTAAATGTGAACACATATGAGAATATAAACACAAACTTGCTGCCACCACCAACCACACCTACACCACCAACCACATCTAACTTTGTTGAATTTCTCATATGAACTCATTTTTAGGTTGCAGCTATTGTAGAAATTAGGGACACTACCATCACTATAAATAGATGTTTTAACATCCATTGTAATGCACCACAAAAACATAGAAGAGAGTGTTTAGATAGTTAGCGAGAGTTGTTCTTTTCTTGTATTTCAGTTTGAGTATTGAATAAAAGAATATTTGAGTTCCAACAGATTTCGCTTTCGGAATTTTGAGAAAACGATACTTTTAACCAGCAATGAACTCAAAAGAACGATGGCATATGGGTTTGTGCTTGTTAATAAATTCCTCTTGAAAAATCTTAGTATAAAATCACAAATTAAATAATTTCCATATCTCATGAAAAACATAATTAATTTGTCGAATCGTGATACTTCAATAAATTTTATGGTTTCACGACAGAAAACTGGGTTTTTTTTTTTGCCTAAATATTGTGACCATGAATATGTAGGTGTTGGACGACAAATCGTTTGCAATTATGGTGGTCGTCGCATTGGTGATGACGGCGGTAATCACTCCAGTTGTGACAATAATCTACAAACCGACGAGAAGATTTGTCCCCTATAAACGTAGAACCATCCTAAAAACCAAACCAGATAGTGATTTTAGAACACTAGTTTGCGTCCACACACCAAGAAATGTGCCCACCATCATCAATCTTCTTGAAGCTTCTAACCCAAACAAAAAATCTCCACTTTCTATCCACGTCCTCCATCTTGTAGAACTCACCGGCCGTGCATCCGCCATGCTCATTGTCCACAACAGTCGAAAGTCTGGCCGGCCGGCAGCCAATAGAACACAAGCCCAGTCTGATCACATCATCAATGCTTTTGAGAACTTCGAGCAAAACACTGGATACGTATCAGTTCACCCATTAACTGCAATCTCACCGTATTCCACTATGCACGAAGACATATGTAGTGTGGCCGAGGACAAGCGTGTAGCATTTATTATCCTCCCTTTTCATAAGCAACAAACGGTGGACGGCGGTATGGAAGCAACTAACCCTGCTTATCGCGCAATTAATCAAAACGTTTTAGCCAACTCGCCGTGCTCCGTCGGCATCCTGGTGGACCGAGGGTTCGGTGGCACAACCAGGGTAGCTGGAAATCAGATTTCACATCACATTGCGGCGGTATTCATTGGTGGACCAGACGACCGAGAAGCTTTAGCATTCGCTTGGCGTATGTCCAGCCATCCAGGGAGCACTCTCACCGTGATGCGATTTGTCGCCGGAACCGACACCGTCGAATCACAAAGTAGTTCCGGCCGGGTGCAAAACGACCCCAGGATTTTGACGGTGGTGACAGATAGCGATAGAGAGAAGCAAGAAGACGATGAATTTATCAACCAGTTTAGGACAATGATTGAAAATGAAGAATCGATCGATTACACAGAAAGAGTAGCGAACAACGGCGAGGAAACAGTGGGGGCGATACGATCAGTTGGTGACGTTTATGATTTATTTATTGTAGGGAGAGGTCAAGGTATGGTATCACCGTTGACCGCCGGTTTGACCGACTGGAGCGAATGCCCAGAGCTAGGAGCAATAGGTGACTTATTAGCATCGTCAGATTTCGCAGCAACTGCTTCAGTACTAGTGATTCAACAGTACGTCAGTTCCGATCTAGCGGATTTCGCCGTAACGCCGGATACGCCAGGAAGCCACCATGAAGCCTTTATGAACCATACACCAAAGACGAACCAACGGCCATCGCCATCCCCGAGGGGTTCGTATATGTACGGTTCACAACCTTAATGGCAAACACAGTTATAAGATAGCTTCAAATTTTGTTGTGTTATAAACTAAGTAGAGTGCTAAATTACTTTTATTTTGTACATTACAATTTTATAGGATTTGAGATTCTGTAAATAAAAATCATTAACATTACATAATACGAGGATACAAATTTATTTTTGAATCATATGAACATGATTCTTTACATTCATATCGACCATAATCATATATATTTTAAAATGCAGCAAACTATAATTTAATCTAGGCGCATTGGAAGCCGGAGGGGACCTTCTTTCCACAGTAGTTAAGCAACAGGCTCAAAGAGACAGGAACGTTGAGGTGGATTCCCAAAACATTAGCTTTAATGGCCGTGCATAAACAGACTGCAGCTTCGAGATCAGCGAGCCCCTCGATGAGGGTACAGCATGGTGTTTTAGGTGGGGTTCCGACAACTACGTGGACAAGGTCTTTTAGCAAGTTAGCACACACACCCAATTTGAGAGTGTCTTTTGGGCAAGTGGCTTTGGGAGGGTGAGATGGTGTTGGAGTTTTCGGTGGTGGCGGGCATGGCGGTGGGGTTGGAGGTTTCGGTGGTGGTGGGCAGCCTTTTCGGGTATGAGTAGAGGTTACCAAAGTGAAGAAAAGAAGGTTGAAGGTAAGGAGAAAAGCTGTAGTTGCCAAAGCTCTTGAAGCCATTTTTAAGTGCTTTGGCTTCTTAGAGTTGGAAAGCGTTGTAGTTTGTTTTGTGTGAAGATATGCCGAAGTGCATAGGGTATTTATAGACGGAAATCGTCAATCGCGTACAACTAGCTGCCTCCCTTGATTAATTGGCTCAATATGTTTATTCCAATTTATTTGTCCAACAATATAATAGGGTTCATTCTATACCTATCCTGCCATGAAGTAAAAGCACACAAATTTACTTTACTTTATGTATCCCATGATTATTCGTGTTAGGATACATAGAGTACCGTCCTATAAAAGTAAAAATATTTAATGGAAAATTAGGACAATTCTATCACAAATGCACAAATGCAAATATATAAAGGGTTGTGTTATATGTGAGTATAAGTTGCTTTGTGAGTATAAGTTGCTTTTTGATGGGTATGGATAAATTCACACTTAGCAAATTCATGACTAAAATGACAAATTAATTATTCTTTTTTATCAATTGCAGAAAATGAACAAAAATGATTACTAATATTTGTCTTTTGCTCTTTATTTAATATATTGTTTCTTACTTATTGCATCCTTTAGTTCTATCTGTTCGTTATTTCATTCTGTTAAGTGTCTATTTATTATGTTGCCCTCCGTTTAAGACATAGATGGAAATCAGGTGTAATTTAGGAGTAGGTTAGTTAGGATTAATATATTTGCTGTTCAAAAAAAAAAAGTGTCTATTTATTCTGTATTTTGTTTTATTATTATTGTTTTTATTATTATAATATTATTATTATTAGCTGAATAATAATACTAATATTATTATTATTATATTTAGATTTAAATTTATCTTATTTATTTATTTTTACCTTTTATTTAATAATTAATTTTGTCTTTACGTAAAAACTCGAACCCGTATCATTCTATAAATTGTCATAACAAGTCTATCAACGTTTTTTATTGGGTTGTGTTACGTGCTGTAGGAGTAACTCATTACCTTCTGGGTGGAATTGCCACAATCTTTACTGAATGAGACATTGGATCGATCGTTATAGCTACCCCCCCCCCCAACTCCCTCCTCATTTCATATTGTACCCCCTAATAATTCATAAAATCAAAAACGGTTTTATTTTATTAGTTTTTAATCAATACACTCTCTCTGATTTGACTAACTGATTTATTTTATCTTAATTTCGTCTTTTATTGTCTTGTCATTTATTATTATTATTATTATTATTATTATTATTATTATTATTATTATATTAAATTTATTATTATTAGCTTTATAAAATAAAATTATAACCGTTCATGTTTATTGATAATCTAATGCCTCATTTTTATTCGTTCAAATTTATTCAGTCGTTTATAAATCAAGTGGTTGAATTAGAATTTATTTTTGTATAAAATCATTCGGGTTATACCATTTGTAAGTAATCGAAATTCATGTTATTATTAGCCGGAAACCGTCATTCTTGGTCCGTCGACCCAGACGTAATATTGGATCAAACTTTGCATTATATTATTATTTATATTGTTATTTTTATACATTTGTTTGAATTTGACATAACCGTTTTGATATAATTTATCATAATTTTATAAAATTATAAACGTCGTTCATTGTGTCATAATTACTTTAAAAAAACTATTGTTTATTGTTACTAAAACGTAAAAATTATAAAAGCTAAATTCATTAATTTGACATTCGTTCAAATTTGACATAACCGTTTTGTTATAATTTGACATAATTTTATAAAGTTATAAACGTCATTCGATTTGCCGTAATTACTTTTAAAAAAACAATTGTTTATTGTTACTAAAACGTAAAAATTATAAAATGTAAATTTATTGTTATTGTTTTTCTAATAATAATAATAATAATAATAATAATAATAATAATAATATAGCAAATACTATTAATAAAACAAAAGAAAAAGAAAAAGAAAAAGAAAAAGAAAAAAACAATAAACAAACAAAATAGACAAAAGACAAAAGAAAAAACTACAAAAAGACAAAAAATCAAATCGGGGGTATGATTAGATAGTGGGAGGTATGTATAGAATCACTCTTTTTATTTTGTAAACTACAAGAACAATAGAATAAATTGGCATTATGTATACTAAATTGAATAAATTTCTAAAAATCTATATACATAATGGATTTTCACACTAATTATATATATATATATATATATATATATATATATATATATATATATATATATATATATATATATATATATATATATATATATATATATATATATATATTTATATATATATATATATATATATATCAAGGTTGTAGAAGTCGCTAGGCGGTAGGTGGGCGGTCGACTGGGGCCTAGGACTAGTCGGTCTAGGCGAGGACTAGTCGGCGCCTAGGCGGGGAGTATTAATTGTAATAAAATTTATTTTTTTAAATTTAAATATTACATATGTCCCTACAAAATTAATAAATAAGCATAAAATTTTTGACAAATCGAAGTATTTAAATATGTAAGTCATCAAACATCAAAATGTTTAGATTCATTAATGATATTTTTGACAATTTTAATCATCAATAATCGTAACTTAGTCACCAATTTTTATAATTTATATATATAATAAAAAAATAGAAATTATTAATAAAATAAAATATATTTTATTAATATAATAAAATATATAATATATATTATTGTCCTAAAAATTTGAAGTTTACTAAATTTAAAATTTAAAAATCTAAAAATTTGAATTTTTTTTGAAAAATTTTGAATTTTTGAATTTTGAAAGTTTTTGAAAATTTTGAAATTTTGAAATTTTTTGAAAAATTGAAAATTTTTGAATTTTGAAAATTTGAAATTCTGGCCGCCTAGACCCGCCCAGACCCGCCTAGACCCGCCTAAACCTGATTTTGACCGCCGTTGACCAAATCCGCCTAGCTTGACCGCCTAGCACTAATCGTAGGCAGAACTCGTCCGCCTAGCGCCTAGGCGCCGCCTAGGCGGCCGCCTAGGCCGACTTTTACAACACTGATATATATATATATATATATATATATATATATATATATATATATATATATATATATATATATATATATATATATATATATATATATATATATATATATATATATAGATGAAGAGAGAGGGGGGGTTGTTATCTGTTTGTAAGCATCATGGAATTTTATACTTTTATAAGTTGTTCAATAATCGCGAAATTCAATGGAATGAATACAAAATGTGGCAATGTCTCTTGTATTGTGGTTGTTTCTACATAGATGTCTAGATATGTTAGAAATTTATAAAAAAAATGTAATGTTAGAAAATACTTGGATTCATAACATACCAACTTACACAAATTTTTTAACCAAATTAAACAAATTGTTGAATCTTAATACACAAAGATAAAATAAAATAAAATTAAAAACACAATAATTTAAAACATCGACACAAGATGCCATATTTCAAAGAATTGTGGGGTTTTGCTTCTTAACATGCTTTTTAAAAAACTGAATTGACGTGTTGCAAAAGAAATAGATGATGATTATTGTGGCTGACAAGTGCACCGTAGTTGTTAGTCCCTTTGTGCGCATGAAATTGTAATTTAATTTTAAAATGGTCAACTGATACCGCTAGAGTCCATCAAAACTTCTGGAGGAATATTGCTTTAAACAATGTTTTGTTAACCAAAAAAGATAATGTACTCCATTATGAAGAACATGTGGAAATGTTTAGACATAACTTTGCTAACCAATCGAATGATGCAAAAAAACCTTTTTTTAGAAAATTAAGGGGAATTGTTTCACCATCAACAATTATGGTTGTTAATCTAATTATTAGCATGAATACACATGGACCTCCACAATTGAGTACAAAGTAGTCCAAAAATATACCTCTAGTTCTGCCAACTCAAAATCCACCATCTCAAGATCCTCGTAGACGTAGTGTTTTTGCATGCACACCAGATTATATAGGCTCAACTATGTTTGATTTAAACCAGGAACCAGAAAGGAATAACACGTATTCATTCCAAGAACCTCCAATGGTGAATTCATTCTCAAACCAAGAACAAGAGAAGCATAACACATACATAAACCTAGAACAACCAATGTATAGTTCAAATCCACTTATGAGTGAAATTTCACATAAATTTCATACATACGTCACTCACATAGAAGATGTTATTGGAGATGGAAATTATGGATTCCGGACAATAGTTTTTTCTATTGGTTATATTGAAGATTATTGGTGTAAAATCCAGGCATATTTATACAACAAGCTATTTACTGCACCCTTGATTATACATATGATATATGAAGACCATTTAAACAACATAAGTGAATTATGGAATTAATTTGGATCGACGTTTGGGAAAACATAACATTAGCTTATTATGAAGGATATTGATTTTCTCATTGCAAACACGTATGGTGTTATTTATACCATCACTGTAATGGGTCTAGAATCGCCAATGATTCTTGTGCTTATTTGTTTAAAGTGTGCCTTAGTACCTATTTTTATAAAAATAGTAGCCGTAATCCTTTAAGTCATTTATCCAAGATTTTTGTACTTGATAGGATTTGCTATCCGATTTGGTCATATATTGTGTCTGTGGGAGCTTTTGGTGCCGAACTATGTTGGATTAGGTATCTAAGTCATGACTAATAATTAGTATTTATCTAATTAATAGTAGCATAGTCCATTTGGGTTGCCCTCATAGCAGGAGGTTTGGTAGAAAGTTCGGTAGAGAGAAAGATTGATTTATTATCTGATTAATAAATCAATAGAAATTAAATATATGGTTTATTAATATATTAAAGTGATAATATATTAATTAGAAACTATATTAATTAATTAGAAATTAATCTGGAATTAACTGGAATTAATTTGGTGATTAAATTAATTAATTAAAGGTGTAGGGACTGAAATTGTAATTAGTCAATAGTTGAGTGAGTGACAATTTTGGCAGGCCAGAAGCTAGCGAAAATTATATATGGATATATATATATATATATATATATATATATATATATATATATATATATATATATATATATATATATATATATATATATATATATATATATATATATATATTCGATTTTAAGATGTAGATAAATAAGAGTTTGAGTTGTAAGATAAAGACTTATCTTATTTGAATTTAAAAAGGTTTATCTCTAACGCTTATCTGGTTATCTGCTGGAGGCTATAAATAGGGAGCCTCTGACCCTCATTTGTCTGCGCCATTTTCTCGTTGACTCTCTCTGGAATTTTCAATCTCCTGCTCCCTGGGTGTGACTGCATTTGAGGCAAGATAATTTTGTTGCATCGCTTCCAAGATTCACTAAAAGGTTGGTTTTTCTGATTCTTTTCTTTTAGTTTATTTTTCTGGGCTTTTAGGATTTTGTTATATGTTTAATTAGAAGAAAACTTAGATCCTCATAGGTTGCATGTGAACTTAGGTTATTTAGTTCATAGTTGCAGAAAACCTTTCAGTGGTATCAGAGCTTTTTGGTTGTTTTCTTGTTAAATTGCTATAACTGTTATCCTTAAAATTAGGGTTTAATGTTTTTAAACCCTAATATGGCCGAATCGAAATTAGGTTTAGCGTTTTGAAAACCCTAGCCCCTCCCCTCCTAGTTGGCGATTTCCTATTTGGGTTTTTAGAAGGCATTCTATTTTTGGTAACTTTAATTTGATTAATTAAATGGATAACCTTAAACCCATTATTTGAAATCGAAAATTTGGGGGTTTAAGATAGGTTTAAATTAATTTGATTAATTTGGTAAAACCTATCTACATTTGAATTAATTTAATTAATTGGTAATAATTCAAGGATTTAATTTAATTTAATTTAATTGTTTTAAATTGGCAAAAAAATAAAAGATAAATCCTAAAATATTTTAAAAGGTTTAAAATATCAAATTTAATTAATTTAGTTAATTTTTTAATTAAAAGATAATTAAATCGATTTTTAAAGGTTTAATTTAATTTTAAATTTAATAGTTTAAATTCCAATAAATTAAAAGATAAACCAAAAACATTTTAAAAGGTTTAAAAATTCATCTTATATATATTATAATTAAAAGTTAATATTATATGTATAAGATTTAATGGTTAGTCAAATCAATAGTAGGCCTCATTCACGAAGCTGGTCTATAAAGTGGGTATAAGGAGACTGCCTATAAAATGGCGGTCTAATGGGTGAACACTCTCACCCACCGCTCGCCTGATCAGTGGAGGGTCGTTAGCCAAATGGGTTTTATAGAACCGCCTAATCTCATTAAACGTATAATGATATTATTCAAAGTACTAGAATAATTTAATAAAACCCCAATCTAGTTACTTTAGGAAAAATGTGAATTGGTGCTAATCCATGAAATTGCACATTGCACTTTATGAAACATTGGTGGAGCGTGTGTGGTTTACCGGCACGCCAATTGGGATTCATAAAGAGTTGTGATGGGTTTCTCGGGTGTTATCATTATTGATGGAGCATGTGTGGTTTACCGGCACATCAATTAGAGATGGTAACTGATCGAGAGTACCAAGCTAATTTGCATGGTTATTCACACCCGGTTTGTGATCCTCGGTATCCCAGTCACAAACAGTGGGGCACATCCGAGATTAAACATGCTATTGAACAGTTCAATAAATCTCAAAAGAAACTAGGAATTCCATTTTAATAAGATTATCTTTCCGCTGTGGAATTGGCTGAATCATCATTCGCCTACCTTATAAAATTTACAATATTGATTACGGCATCCCTCTTCGAGATTGTAAATTGTTATTGTAGGATCCTAGCCTTATAATTATTATTGGGTTATTATAAGGATTATTATATCTAATTAAAACTGCCTTCTTTTATAGATGTCTTCTGCTGATCAATCCGCCCCCCACTCTAACTCCAATGTTACCTCTATCTTGTCATTGTGCTCCAAAGTTACGTTGGATGGTACCAACTACAATGACTAGATCTGTAACATCAAGATGGCTCTAAGGTTTGAACATAAAGAGTATGTTCTGGAAACCGAACTTGTTGAAATTGATCCCGATACTGCTACTCCCGAAGAAATCGCCCAATACACAAAACATTCTGATGATGCAACCAAAGTGGCTTGCATCATGATAGCTACTATGAAACCAGAATTGCAGAGAATTTATGAAGACAATTGGCCTTACGAGATGCACAAAGAGCTCGCGAAAAAGTTTCGCAAGAAGGAGCGCATCGAGAGGCGCGAGGTGGTCAAAGCATTCACCAATGGGAAGCCTAGAGATGGAGAGTCCATCTGCAGCCACGTGCAAAGGATTCAAGGATACGTGGAGAGGCTTAGGAAGCTAGAGATGCCAGTCCATGAGGATTTAGCCGTAGACAAAGTGCTAAATTCCTTACCTAGTTCATATGACTAGTTCACACTGGCGTATCATCTGAACAACTCTCAGGCCACCTTGGCTGAGTTGCATCGCATGCTCCGTACTGCTGAAGACGGGATGAAGGGTAAAAGTGTACCCTCAGTTAGCCAACCCGTCTTGGCAATTGGTGGTGGAAAGGGGAAGAAGAGAAAGGGCCCTCCCAATCAGAATTGGAGGGAAAAGGTCCATGCTGGGTCATCCAGCAGTGGCTCGAGACCCAAGGCTTCTGGCGTTCCTCACAATGCCAACCCCAAGGAAGCTGACTGCTTCTAGTGCAAGGAAAAGGGCCATTGGAAGAGAAGCTGCCCGCGATACTTGCAAGATTTGAAAGATGGCAAAGTGAAGTCGTCTTCAACAGGTATATTCACTATCTCTAAAAACTCACCATCTTCCAGTTCTTGGGTCCTTGATACAGGATGTGGTTTTCATATTTGTTCTGATTTGCAGGGCCTAAAGGAAAGCAGGGAGGTGGAGCACGGTAGATTGAACCTGATCATGGGAAACAGGAGATCGTCGCGTGTCACCAAGATCGGAATCTATAGTTTAGTGCTTAGTAGTGGTGTTTGTTTAGAACTTTTAAATTGTTGCTATTCGCCAGAAATAGCAAGAAACATTATTTCCTTTCATGCATTGTTTAGACAAGGTTTCCAGTTTTCTTTTGATAATATAAATGGTTCTATTTCTGTTTTTCAAAATGGTACTTTTATTTTTACTGCTTTACCTTGTGATGGTGTGTATGAAACGATACAATGTGTTGACAATTTTGGACATAGTGTAAATTATATTGATTCTTCTAGTGGTGTAGAAAAGGCGTGCTCGTGGCACTGTCGTCTTTGGCGCATTAACAAGAAACGCATCGCCCAACTCCAAATGGATTGAGTGTTGGAATCATTCGACCTCAAATCGGATGATGTATGCGAATCTTGTCTTTTGGGCAAGATGACTAAGTCACCATTCAAAGGGTCCTTTGAAAGAGGTGAAGGTCTGTTGGACATCATACACACATATGTGTGGTCCCTTCAGATCAACCACAAAATATGGCACGCGGTTCTACGTGACCTTCACTGACGACTATAGTAGATACGTGTATATCTACTTAATCAAGCATAAGTCAGACACCTTTGAAAAGTTCAAAGAATTCAAAAATGAAGTTGAGAATCAATTGGGCAGGAAGATAAAGATGCTCAGATCCGACAGAGGCGGTGAGTATCTTAGCATCGAGTTCCTAGACTATCTAAAGGAGTGTGGAATAGTTTCACAGTTATCGCCTCCTCGGACACCACAGTTGAACGGTGTAGCCGAAAGACGTAACCGAACCCTATTAGATATGGTTTGTTCCATGATGAGTCGAGCTTCACTTCCAATCTACTTCTGGGGGTATGCCTTAGAGACTACCGCCCACATCCTCAATCTTGTCCCAACTAAGAAGGTTGCTAAAACACCTCATGAGATGTGGACGGGGAAAGTTCCCTC
This sequence comes from Cichorium intybus, assembly GCA_023525715.1. Taxonomy (NCBI): domain Eukaryota; kingdom Viridiplantae; phylum Streptophyta; class Magnoliopsida; order Asterales; family Asteraceae; genus Cichorium; species Cichorium intybus. The sequence continues at coordinate 104,045,778 of CM042015.1, forward strand.
GTTAGCACATATCAAAGTCTGGGGTTGTGAGGCTTTCATTAGACGAGAGACTCACGACAAACTCGCAGAGAGAAGCGAGAGGTGTATCTTCATTGGATACCCCAAACAGTCTTTTGGATACTTGTTCTACAGACCAAGCGAGGACGTGGTCTTTGTAGCTAGACGAGGAGTTTTTCGAGAGAGAGAACTCATATTCAAAGAGGATAGTGGGAGTACCATTAATCTTGAAGAAATTCAAGAGACACCAGATAATGCAACCTTAGGAGAAACTAGCAACCAACAAGAGGAAGAAGTTCCTGTTGGTCCGACTGATATATTCTTACCTCTTAGGCGTTCTAGTAGAGTTAGCATGCCACCCGAATTTTATGGATTCCATATAACTATGGATGGGGACACGTTTGCGAGTGATAGGACACTGACAAATCTGGATGAGCCAGCTAACTACCGGGAAGTAGTGGCGGGCCCTGAGTCTGCCAAATGGAAAGAGGCAATGGACAGCGAGATCAAGTCCATGTATGACAATCAAGTTTGGAACTTGGTTGACAATGTACCGAGTGGAAAGACAGTCGGGTGCAAGTGGATCTTCAAGAAGAAGACTGACATGGATGGAAAGGTACACACTTTCAAGGCAAGACTGGTTGCGAAGGGCTTTACTCAAACCCCAGGGATTGACTATGATGAGACCTTCTCACCAGTGGCCAAGATAAAGTCTATTAGGATTATGTTAGCCATAGCTGCATTTCATGATTATGAAACGTCAAAACCGCTTTCCTTAATGGGAAGTTGACTGAGGATGTGTACATGAATCAGCCAGAGGGTTTTGTCGATGCAAAGTATCCTAATAAGGTGTGTAAGCTTGAGAAATCAATCTATGGATTGAAACAAGCTTCTCGCAGCTGGAATCTTTGTTTCCATGAGAAAGTCAAAGAGTTTGGTTTCTCTAGAAGCGAGGATGAGTCCTGCGTATATGTCAAGGCTAGTGGGAGTATAGTCACCTTCCTGGTGTTGTATGTTAATGACATACTGCTCATGGGAAACGACATTCCAACCTTGCAAGATGTCAAATCTTGGCTTGGGAAGTGTTTCACCATGAAAGATCTAGGAGAGGCTGCTTATATTCTCGGGATAAGAATATTGAGAGATAGGAAGAAGAGACTGATTGGACTCAGTCAGAGTACATACTTGGAAAAGGTACTGAAGAGGTTTAGTATGGAAAATTCCAAGAAGGGAGAGCTACCTATCCAAAGTAATGACAAATTGAGTAAGACACAAAGTCCAAGTACAAACGAGGAGATAGCTGACATGAGTCGGGTACCTTACGCTTGGGCTGTGGGCTCGATCATGTACGCTATGACATGTACTCGACCTGACATGGCCTTTGCCTTGACCATGGTCAGTCGGTACCTGGGAAACCCTGGAAGGGCACATTGGACAGCTGTTAAGAACATACTCAAGTATCTGCGAAGGACTAAAAACTTTGTTTTAACCCTTGGTGGCAGTGATACTTTGAGAGTTGACGAGTATACAGATGCCAGCTTTCAGACAGATAGAGACAATGGTCGGTCTCATTCAGGCTGGGTTTTTCTTTTGAATGGGGGAGCAGTGACTTGGAAAAGTTCCAAGCAAGAGACGGTGGCTGATTCTACTTGTGAATCAGAGTACATAGCAGCGAGTGAAGCGGCAAAGGAAGCGGCTTGGCTGAAGAACTTTATCGGTGACCTTGGAGTAGTCCCGAGTATTCAGGAGCCCATGGAACTATTCTGCGAAAACGAAGGAGCGGTTGCTTTGACGAAGGAACCGAGAGATCATGGAAAGTCCAGACACATCGACAGAAAGTACCACTACATAAGACATAGAGTAGAAGAAGGTCACCTCCTTGTGAAGAGGGTATCATCAGAAGATAATCCTGCAGGCCCCTTGACAAAGGCTCTGAGTAGGATTAAGCATAATCAGAATACGCGGCGCATATGATTAAGAGATGATATTAGTTTTTGTAACTAGATATGATTTGAAACTTATTGCAATATAAATGTAATTGACTTTGGTGATTTAATAATATAGTTTTGTTGATGAGTTTTTGATACTGCCTTTTGTCGATTGTTTATTATTGTGTTTCAAGTTTGCATGTTTACTTCCTCAGTAATTTCTTTAAAATTATTCAAATGTCCACAGTCACTCATACTTTTAGGGAGTAAGTATGAATGAAGGCTGTCATGAATTGTTTTGTAGATTGTGTAAGGAGTTAGACATATCAATATGATTGCTGTAATATTCATGAGTACTTAGAAATAGGGATTTAAGTATTGGATAAACCCATGCTTAACAGATTGCTTCATGGATTACATCACGAGCAATGTTGAGACGATAATATCTTTTGATCTTTAAGTAGAGACATATAAGTTATGTTTTACCAAGCGGTTGTTCATTGACAATGCGAAAACGCATCGGTAACACGATGTTATAAAACGTGTTGTTGTGAATGATTTGACTAGTAAAAGACATAAGTATATGAGTCAAACCTTATTCGTCCCTTGACCCTGTCGGGAAAACAGATATCTGTCGGCCTCTCGATGATTTTGCAGTTGACTGAAAGGGTTGGCCAACCAGGACTAAATTGATATGCTCAATTGGTAGTCTTAAAGTCATATGCAAATCAGAAATCGGGAAACAGAGAATCAGACCAGGATTGATCTTAATCCATGTCCTGAGTCTGAAAATATCTTGCTGGACGGAGAATCATCTGATCACTTATCTATGGACAGAACTGACTAGGTCAGAGTTCGGCAGCGGTTTCTAGGAAGCTACAGTTGTTAATTAATTAGAGGCTAAATTGGTAATTATAGTCATAGACTTATCCAAGTGGGAGACTGTTGGATTATGTGTCTAAGCCATGACTAATAATTAGTATTTATCTAATTAATAGTAGCATAGTCCATTTGGGTTGCCCTCATAGCAGGAGGTTTGGTAGAAAGTTCGGTAGAGAGAAAGATTGATTTATTATCTGATTAATAAATCAATAGAAATTAAATATATGGTTTATTAATATATTAAAGTGATAATATATTAATTATAAACTATATTAATTAATTAGAAATTAATCTGGAATTAATTGTAGTTAATTTGGTGATTAAATTAATTAATTAAAGGTGCTGGGACTGAAATTGTAATTAGTCAATAGTTGAGTGAGTGACAATTTTGGCAGGCCAGAAGCTAGCGAAAATTATATATGGATATATATATATATATATATATATATATATATATATATATATATATATATATATATATATATATATATATATATATATATATATATATATATATATATATATATATATATATATTCGATTTTAAGATGTAGATAAATAAGAGTTTGAGTTGTAAGATAAAGACTTATCTTATTTGAATTCAAAAAGGTTTATCTCTAACGCTTATCTGGTTATCTGCTGGAGGCTATAAATAGAGAGCCTCTGAACCTCATTTGTCTGCGCCATTTTCTCCTTGACTCTCTCTGGAATTTTCGATCTCCTGCTCCCTGGGTGTGACTGCATTTGAGGCAAGATAATTTTGTTGCTTCGCTTCCAAGGTTCGCTAAAAGGTTGGTTTTTCTGATTCTTTTCTTTTAGTTTATGTTTCTAGGCCTTTAGGATTTTGTTATATGTTTAATAGAAGAAAACTTAGATCATCATAGGTTTCATGTGAACTTAGGTTATTTAGTTCATAGTTACAAAAAACCTTTCAAACTATTCTTTCCTCCGATAATTAGGAGATTTAGTTTTGTCTTGCTATTCGATTACCCTTGTATTCAGTCTACTTTTCCAGCCTACCCTAATGGTGGGTCATCCTAGGTCATATCATATTAAGTTCCTAGTCTAGATACCATCTATCATCTGACACTCCTTGCCTTATGTCTATTCGAACTTACAAGAAGTCAACTGTGCTTCTTTGTTTTCTCACATATGACAGAATCATGGTCTCAACTGCTAGCCCTTACAACCGTATGTGGGGTTTCCCATGCCATCATATTTTGTAATTAAAGTCCTTGTTATTTTTGATTTTCTTCTCCTTTCCTTTTTTCCTTCCTTCATTGTCGAGAGTGCTTGCAATTTATTTTCTATTTATCTACCAGGATATTCTACAATTGCACGTGTTCCACCTATTCTTTTTCTACTATTTTCTCAACCTACCCTTCCGAATACTCTATACGTAGTCCTATTTTTCGTTACTGTTTCGGTGAACAAAAAATTTCCAACATCTTATAATTGAACCAGTCTATTATTTATAATTTTCTACGCATCTCGATTTCCCCCCAAAAAATCAAAATTAAATTTTGTCTCCAACATCTTCTATGTTTCAGTTGTGTCATGCTTATTGATAAAAGCTGGGCTACTCTTGAAAACCATAAATATGTCGGCGTTCGAGGATGGACTCAACATTTTCAATGAAAAATCAAAACACATGTCGACAATAGAGGTCTAATAAGATATACATGTAAAAGATGCGAAAACATTGAATTCATAAAAATAACAATAATGAAATTCGATATACATAAAAATGACTCAGATACAGAGGGTAACGATGTTGATGATGGATTTCATAAGCTATTCGAGGAGGTCCAATCTGAGGTATATCCTGGATGTACTTGGTTTTATTCCTTTGACTTTTTAACAAAGTTGATGTATATCAAAGTGAACAACAAATAGAGTGATAGTTCATTCAATTAGCTACTCGAGTTGTTGCAATCTACATTTCCCAAAGAATAAAGGTGGGTCCTCCAAGCATCATCACATAATAGCTTTGCAAGCCAACACTCTCGCCCTCAAGGTTTGCGCTCGGATGACACAAATCATCCATAAATCGAGGCTCTAAGATCCAAACCATGTACTAGCAACATGAAATTCGAGATGTGATGTGGCGATGAGAAAAATGATAATTGGCTCAAAAACTCGAAGTAGACAACTAGTGAAAAATGTAATCCCAAATAAGCATCTAATAAACAAAACCCTCCATGAAATCTTACTTCCAAATCGTATTTTTGAGATGCCTCTTGTTTATCAAAACAATGTAAATTCCCCCTCAAAGTCACAACAAACTCCAAATAATCCATGAAAACCCGTTTGCTAACAGTATGGTCATCCAAAACTGTCATGTAAAGATTTAGAAACATGATTCTTAACCAAACCAGATAGAGAAAAATCGAAACCAAGTCTAACAAAGCACCATGTCTGGAACAATATACCGCTCAACGTACCATTAAAAATAAATCTATCAATGCACCATGGTTGGAGCAAGATATCACTCAACAAACCGTCAAACATTCTTGACTTCAATAATTATTTCCCCAATTTGTTCATAAATCTAGAATGTGAAAAATTACACTCATTTTTTGAATGACCAGACACCAATTCTCCCTTTTTATTTGATCGAATAGACCATAAAATAAAATAATATATCAAGTTAGGCATGGGAATGTTCTATAACACAGGAGACTATAAAACTCTCACTAATTTTCAAGTGGAATAAATCATGAAACACGAATAAGAAAAGTCAAAAAAATTGAGAAGTTTACTGAACAATGACTTTTCTGATCTTCCCTTTGCTTTCGATCTTGGCATTATGCTACTGTTGTTCATCCAATGTTCATCTATTTTCAATACGAAACTGAAGCAAAAAATTGAAGCTGATCTCGAAGGGCTGCCAAAAACTGATCTTCGAACGAAAAGGATGAGTTTCGATACCAAGTATTCATGTATAAATGAAAGGAGTATACAAAATAGGATCGGTTAACTATACAAAGAATAAAGAATTATCTAAGCTAAATGCACTCAACTCTCACATGAAACTACATATCGTCCACCCCCACAAATGAATACAATATGACTATATAAGGGTGCACTATCTCCTAGGGGAATATTCTCCACTAGAATAAAGGTCGGTCCTCCAAGCTTCCATGGCATCGCAACATTGCTTTGCAAACCAATAGTTTCTTTGTTGATTTTTGGCCCTAAATCACCGAGGAAGCACGTGGATATTTTCCTCAATCTGTTGTTGGAATAACTTAAGCAGTTGTTGTACTTCAGCGTATGTACTAAAGATGCATCGACAAATACATTCTTCAATATGAAAGCGACATCGTCATGAAAAATAAACGACTTTCAACCTCATACTACTCTATCGAGTTGGAGTGAATAAGGGTACTGACACGCCTAGGTCGTCGTGCAGTCAAAAATAATAAAATACCTCACTCATACTAGTATAGTTGTAGTCAGGGTCGATCCACAGGAGTTTCGTGGTCAAGATAGGTGAGAGATTACTAGTTGTAGTGTCACGCTACAACCAGAAGGACTAGTCTCTATTTTACCAAAAACGGTCCAAAAACCAAAATCCAAACAAAATCCAAATCCAAGCATGAACCAAATGAAACTTAAACTTAAACCTAACATAGATTGCTTACTGAAATCAGAAATCAGATTCAAACTCAGAAACAATAAAGGTCAATCCAAAAACATCCAAGCATTCAAACATCAAAATACCGAAAAATACCAATGAACATGTAACCGAATGATTAACTTGTATAAAAATCAGATCCCAAGTATTCAAAACAGTAATCAATGAAAAACAGAAACTTTAACCTAATTCTAATAGTTGTCACACCCAAAAACACGAAGCTAAACTACTAAAACAATTAAACTAATATGAAAACTAAGTGAAGAAACATAAATACCACGAATGGCGACTGAAAACCGAAACTTGGAGTCAAAAAAGCTTCAGATCCACCTTATGGGTCATTCCTTGCCTTCTGATTTCGACCTAATGGCCTCTATTATAGTTGTGGAAAATAAGTGACCATGTCGCGCGTGTCTCATATCCGCGGCGCGCGTGTAGGGTTATCCCCGTTTTTTCGTCATTTGAATTCTTCCCACCGCCTCATCATTGACTCAGCGCGGCACGCCTTCATGCTTCCCCGCGGCGTGCATGTTCAGGCGACTGTTTTTGTCCTTATCTCCAAACTTCTTTCGTTTTGTACGCATTTAGCCCCTGTTTGTTATTTTTCTTTCCAGACAAACACTGACAAAAAAAGTGAGAATACCACATCATATGTGATATGAAATCACCAAGAATAGGGCTCAACAACGACTAAAATACTTGATATTACTAGGCGTTGTCAAACACGCCAAACTTGTGTCTTGCTTGTCCCCAAGCAAGAGAGTTTTTAACAAATTCTAACTAAGACTCAAACAATTTTTGAATGTGTTCAAATTCAAAGCTTATTGCCCTAGGAGTTAGATTTAAATAGTTTGTGAAAACATAACCAGAAAATTTTTTGGAATTCATGACTTTCTAAAGAACCCTTGATTATAAATTTTCTATCCATAATGAAGCGTACGTACTCATTCAGATTCTAAAGGCCAAATATCCATGACTTTCGATGTTGTCCGTGTAACGAGCTTTCAGAAATACCATCCCATACCAGACGATCTTAGGTGGCAAGGTGCATAAGTCCCACCCATTTTAAGCTTACCGGCTCGAACAACAAAGGCCACTAATTGACATTCCCTCCTAAAGTCCAATCATAAAATATCTCAATCTTCTAACGGCTAAAACTCAACTTATTTGACTAAACTAATAGCATGATAACGACTACATAGTATTCCTCGAAAAAATACCAATGCTATAACATTCACAAACCATTCGTTTCAAAATTACAATCTATTAAATTTTTTGAAAAAGTTGCTAAAATTTTTGAAAATTGATCATTTCCGCAAAAATTTCAAAAAAATCTCTTTCGACTGTCCACACCCCACACTTAAAACCGTACAATGTCCCCGTTGTACAAAATTATTTCAAAACTAGGGAGAAAGAGTTACCCCTTTGAACGGCGAATTGCTTGTTGGTACTCGGTTGTCATAGGCACAAAAACACGAACATCTCCACGATTCGGAATTTCTAGGAGTTGTAGCGCAACAGTAAAACACGCCGGTGATCAAGACAAGTAGAGGGGGCACGGTGACCCCACACTTGCCGGAAACAACTCCTCCACAGATTCTCCATTCACGTATTACATGCATCACTCACAAACACATCAAATGCAAATAAAAACAAACATAACAACTAAAAAGTACAGAAAAAAAGTGTCATAAGTATGGTACATATATCCCAAAAAGTGAAAAGAAAAGTACATCAATCGTCATGGTGAGTCCCAGATGGACCCGCCCCATCATCATGATCTCTGGAAGGGTAAGGTGGAATATCATCAATCTGCATCCTGAGCATGATTAACCGCTGCGTGTCTGCCATCCATCGGTCATGAGCCTCTCTGGATGATACCCTATGACCCAACTCCTGTACAGCAGCTAGCACATCTGATAACTGCGACTGTGGCTGGTCCTCTGCTGGTGCTGCCGGTCTCCTCGCTAGCTGGGCATGTGCTGGCTGGGGAGGCTGGCGTGCCTCTGTCGCCACCCTCAGATAAAAATCATTCACAAAGCACGTATTACGCCGTTAATTACGGGGATGAGTTATTAATGCTGCCAATTTAAATAAATCAATCCCACTAAAATCTCCGATAACTTTGTATTCATCCCTAAATCATAGGATCGCCCTTTCTCTCTAACCTAACAATCCCAGTTACACTGATGTTTTAAAGGTGATCAATTGAGCAATTTCTAGGCATGTATTTCTTTAATTCCAGTATTCATCAGCATCGGTGGCTTTGTATCTCACTTCCTCTTTCGTCGAGAGTTCCAAGGTATGTTATTCGTTGTAGGGTTAACAATTTCTCAATCTATTGACGAAGTGCTTGAAAGGAAGAGGCGGGGCACTCAAATTTTCCCCACTAGACACTAGCCTATCCTGCCCCCCGACTTCCATAGTTTCCCCGTTCCATCTCTAGGGAAGTACAACCACCAGAAAAATCACGACAACTTGTGTTGATTAAGTCGTCGTTTCTATTAGGGATGTCAACAGGGTCAAACGGGACGGGGATAGCTTCCCCCGCCCTCGCCCCTGAAATTCCCCCGTTCCCCGCCCCCGCCCCCGCCCATGCCCCCGAATCCTTTGGAATTTTTGTCCCCGCCCCCGAATCCCTAGAGTTTTCCCCGCCCCACCCCCGTTTACCCGTCCCCCGATTTTTAAACTAAAAAAATCTTTTGTTTTGCTAAAAAAATCAATTTTGGGTTAAATTTTTTTTGGGTTATATATATATATATATATATATATATATATATATATATATATATATATATATATATATATATATATATATATATATATATATATATATATATATATATATATATATATATATATATATATATATATATATATATATATATATATATATATATATATATATATATATATATATATATATCAACGGGGCCCCCGCTGGGTTTCAGGACGGGGTTGGCTGCCCCCGCCACCCCTCCTCCCCCCCCCCCGAAATCAAAATGGGGGTTAATCTTGCCCCCGCCCCCACCTCCGAATTTTTCATAACATTACCCCTTGAACGAGTTCAGGGCCCTACAGGGGTTTTCATAACATTACCCCTTCTTTGGGAGTAAAGCTCCTTGGGGGGGGGGGGGGGGTTATTAGTAGAGACGCATGGTTCATTAGTGGGCTGGCCATAAAGAGAGTTGTCAAGGTGGTTGATTTGATGGGCCTTCTTCCCCAGCTTTGTGACCCGCAGAGTGAGCTCCTTTTGCTTCGTTCTTGTATGGGCATTGCTAAACTTTTCTTTGGTTTAAGAACTTGCCAACCGATGCACATGGAGGAGGCAACTTTGTTTTTCGACAAAGGACTGCGTGGATCAATCGAGGACATTGTGGTTTGTGGAGGCCCTTTCTTTGGAGACTTCCAGTGGTGGTTGGTTTCCTTACCAATACGGTTTGGTGGTTTGGGTTTGTACTCGGCTATTGAGGCTTCCTCGTATGCTTTTGTAGCCTCAAGGGCCCAATCTTGGGCTCTACAAGACCACATCTTGCGCAATAGTGGCATATGTGGTATGGACACTGATTATTATTTTGCTTTGGATCGTCTTTGTGACACAATTTCGGATTTTGATTGTAGCGGTTTCACTAATAAGGACACCGCCCCCCCTAAATCCCAAAAAACATTGGCGAGTGCTCTCTTTAGTAAAATCGTCAAGAATATGGAAGTCGATTTTGACATGACGTTCAGGCAGAAAGCAGTATTTGAGTGTCTTCGAGCACCACATGCTCAGGATATTTTGCTATCCTCATTGACGGTCTCGGTCAACATATGTCCCCTGTGAATATCGCACTATCCTTTGGTACCGCCTTATGATTCCTCTTTTTCCGGTCGACGAGATATGCCCGGCTTGTCGTAAGGCGCGTTTGGACTCATTTGGGGAACATGCGGTTCATTGTCGAGAGCTCCCAGGTTTCAAATACCGACATGATATGGTTAGGGATGTTCTCTTTGACGTCTGTCGACGTGCTGGGATTTCTGTCAAGAAAGAAGCGCCTATAAACATTTTGACTGACCCGTCAGATGGGAGATCCACACTCAGGCCTGCTGACATTTTGGTTTTCAGATGGGTGGGAGGTAAACATACCTGTGTGGACCTTACCGGGGTTTCCCCTCTTGTGAACTTGAGGAGTGGAGGTTTCACAGGGGGGCAAGTTGCTTTGAAAGCCGCTGCATGCAAAGTGGATAAACACAAGAAGGCATGTATTGAGAATCAACATATGTTTATCCCTTTCGCTTTTGATACTTTTGGTTTTCTCGTACCAGAGGCTGTGGAGCTCCTCAATAGAGTTCAACGGGTTATGCATAGTAACATAATGTCCCCTAGATCTATGGATGTTGTGTTTAAACGAATTAGCTTTGCCATCTAGAAAGGGCTAGCGGCGCAGCTTGTTGCCCGTTTGCCTACCGTGTCTATGTAATTATATATATAACATATTATACCAAACAAATACATTTCATATAAATGATCTTTAAGTTTTTCCCTCTCTCATTTTCAATTTCTAAGTATTTGAGGTAATTTTGTTATTAAATGGTTTTATCGAGGCTGTTTTTGTTTTGTATGAGTAATTATATAGAACATCCCGACAATGTATTCGAGGAAGCAGTAACAGTAGCAGAGTTTAATCTATCAATTACATTTATACGAGTAGGTTGACTTTTATAGGATTTGCATTTGTAAATAATCCTCTTTATAGGGTATGTTTATGATGGGAAGTATCACAAACTTTGCACACTAGGTGTTTGTGAAAATGAAAATGTAAACATTTAAACCGTCAGCCATTGCCAACACAGATGAATCAACCATGCTAGAGGTGTTTTTATTACATTGGTGGTTTCGTACATGTTCATTCAGTTTGAGTTTGTTAAATCTTTTGTATATGGAATGCATAACTGGTATTTGATATTTCAAAGTTAAGTTGAATGTTTTGGTTCATGTATTGGCTAAGGTAATTCTATGGCAAAATCTATAGATGGTTCACATTTTCTCACCGGGTCCCTCAATAAGTCAGCTAAGGTAATTCTATGACAATATTTCCTTTTTCATCATTATTCATACTATTAATTATTCCTTAAATTGTCAATCTTTTCTTCCAAATAATTAGGTGTGGGACATCAGATCATTTACTTTGATCAAGACATATGTTCTCGATGTCCGATCAATGCAGTCACAATGTCTCCAATTCTAAACCATGTATGTATCTTTGATAATATTTATTTTTGTCTTATAAATCAAAACAATCTTAATTTACCCCATTTATCAGGTGGTGCTTGGAGGTGGTCAGGATGCATCTGCTGTTACCACAACTGTCATCGTGCAAGGAAATTTGAGGCCAAGTTTTATGATAAGCTAAAAAGCAATATCCATTCGCAACATATTTCATATAATCTTTCTACAGTATTATATTAGTTTATCATAGTTTAAACAGTTTAGTGTGAAAAAGTGCATACCTAATATTACTTGTGTGTATGGTATAGGTTCTACAAGAAGAGATTGGAGGTGTTAAAGGGCATTTTAGTCCAATAAATGCTTTGGTTTTCATCCCTGGTGGGAAAAGGTACGCCATTTGGTTTTTCAACTGTTCATTATCTTTTTACCAACTTTTATTATGTTTTTTGGTTATTTTTTTAATGTAGTTTCTCAAGTGATGGTGAAGACGGTTACATGTAAGTTGGATTAATTCAAGTGACATGATTTTGTCCAAATTATCTGGATACTTTAAAATTTCTATGTACAATATTTATTTATTATTTTGTATTTTGTGAGTTTTATTAGTATAGTGAGGAAAAAATGAATATTAACTTTTGTCTACGTAGAAAATAGCAGGACCCATCAGATATAAGTGCTAAATATCGGATTCCAATCATATCCATATGTTTTAAACTGGTTTGGTTTTTCTCTAAATAGTATAAACGGTTATCATCCAGAATTGTTAACCAGTTTCCCCAAAAAAATGTGAATCAATTTAAACGGTTTAATTAAGACAAATTGGTAATATTTTTATTTTGCTCTTTTGCATCATCTATTTTTTATATGTCCTACATATACATTGATTTTGGTGTCTAATAGTTGCTACAAATATGTCTAAACTGAAGCTCTACTAAGAAGACCACTGTCTATAATATGGATTTTCGTTGTCGTTGGTGAATATCCATAACCATCCTAAAGCTACCACCGATGGTCATCATGGGAATTCATTTCAACCTTAAATTCAAATTTAATTGTTGTAATAACATATTTCTTCTGCTTATCAGCTTTAAGTACAATTAGATGCCGAATTGAGGCCTTGATCAAATAGTTATGATTTGGACGATTATTATTTTTGTAAGTTATCTTATAAAAGTTTTATTACACAACTCTGTAATTTTCTATTATAAAAATCGACTTATGTATAATATTTTTTATTGGTATATTTATATTTTGTTGTTTTTAGTTATCTAACTACACGGTTTTATAATCTAGTGTATCATATAAAATAAGGTTGTTTTCTAACACAACGGTTTAAAAATGGAACCAACGTTATTCAATCCAAACCAACCATGTACAACATGTTTATCTGACAGCTTGCGCCTCCATATCCATGCTTTGCTTAACATGTACGATTTGTCCACGTGGGTTCAAATATTTATTTGTGGTTTTGTTTTTATGATAAGGAAATAAACTTTGCATTAAATATTTTGGTACAAGAACATTTGTACGATATTCGTCAAATGTTAGTATTAGGCTAATAAGTCTATTAATTTAAAGTTTGTATTATTAAGGATTAATTTTTGGGAGCTATATTTCCACAGAAGGTTTTTATCCTTCCACAGAAAAAAGCAGGTTAAAGACTATTATACCCTCCTTTTAGTTTCCAGATATTGAACAGGAAAAAATCAGTGATAGCGTTGCCGTCTGGATCTAGGGTCGGCATGGATGACGAAGGGAATGATGTTGAGAAATACAAACCCAAACAGACTTCGTCTTCTTCCATTTGTTTCCCGTTCCATCACGAAGCCGTCTTCACCATTATCTCCGATAACATCCTAAAACCACCGAAGTCACCACCGTTTCATCATCAATCGGAGCCTGTTTGTCAAGGGCTTCCCATCGAAGTCAGGCTAAAGTTCGTATACCACAGAGTCACTTCTCATCTGTATCTTCTTCATCTTCTGTTACCATCGCTTTCCTTCTGCATCGGCGAAGGCAATCAACCAACCGAAATTGTCCATCCGTCTAGACCCACTTTATATACTCTAGAGTCAATTATCATGGCAACGAAAACACACAAAATTAATCTAAGACAAGCAACTTTTACTAAAACCTATAAGGATCCTACCTAATGATATTAACAGCTACAAGAGGGATCAAGAAAAACCACCATTGAGCAAAACCAATTTGGTTGAAGATCTTTGATGAAGACAAATCCACAAGAGCCAACAAATGTAGTATCCAAAAGAATATACCTCAAATGGTTCACACTCAATAAGTTCAAATTATCATATTCATTAAGTATTTAATAAAGCTCGCTATACAACCCTAGATCAGGACTATAGATTCTGCTGAGAGAGATGAGAAAAATCTGAATCTACCAAATGATCAGAGTGGGACGAAATTATGAGAGCATATGAAAGGGTATTTATAGCTGAAAGATGCTTAGAGATAAAACTGATTTGAATTCAAACTGAATAATGATAAATGATGAAAATAATATGTTTGCTTGGTAATGTGAATACGAAAATTTAATTAGTTTAGAAAATTAAATCTTCTGTAAGTGTCATATGAACTTTTTATGATTTATATTCTGTGAGAATAATCATATATCCATAAGTATTAGAATGAATGAGTTAGAATGCACAAGACAAGAATGAATGAGTGAGTGAAAATGCATTATAATGATAATAATTCTATGAGAATATGTTTGTTTTGGATTCACATTAACAAATAAACATATCATCTTCGTTATTTTTATAAAATAGCACTGGTCACACGTTATCAGAATAGTTGTGGTTAATTCTATGTGAATTAACTTGATTATTTATATTCAAATAACAAATGACTTATAATAAAAATCAGATATATACTTTATTCATATTGATGTGATATTCAAAATAAAATGTAAAATATTTTATCAAAAAAGGTAACAAGATAGATATTGATCCACAAAGAATTATAAATTTCGATATATTCAAATTTCTTTCCAATATAATGAAATTATAATATATATGACAAACATTTATTATTGTATTCTTAACTTTTTCTTTTACCTTGACGTTTGTTGCACATAATCCTATTTTCTAATGCAAATCATAACCACTTTCGTTAGAAAAATATGTGTGCAACACAAAATTATACCAATATTACAATTTCAATTAAATAAAATTCTTGTCGCTTTCCATGTTGAAATGCAATCAACACGGAGCGGTATTTCCTATTAATAGATGGAATATTTCTTTCTGTGCAAAAACAAGCAGATCGTACGATTATCTATCTCTACACATCTTGCGAACCTTCACGTTCATTTGGCTTGTCCTATATAGGCTAGTGTCCAAATAATCTCGACACTTTCTGCTCAATTGCATGTACACACCGCATAAGTTGTGGCACACACTCATAAGGCACCGAAGATATAATTCATGACAGGTGCACATAATGGATATGGATCTAAATAATTATTAAAAGAATATGAAGGCCGTAATTTCATTAGGTTTCAGACGCTTAAGCCTATTAAAGTCGCACGTCGAGCATACAATTGCCCGTAGGTGCACAAAACAACAAAACAAGAGTAAATATAAAATTTGAAATCTAATTTTTTTTATCGATGCTTATATTTCTTTAATAAAATATAGAGAGATATTCGAAAGAATACAAGCTATTTGCTGTACATATTGTAAAAAACATACATTCAATTTTATTTTTGAATTTCGTTCAAATTACTAGCTTGTAACCCTTGGTTTGCATGTTGTAAATCCCAAGTAGCTAAACTTATTTGATGCATAATATAAAAAAACAAAAGAGTAAATTACAATAATAGTTCATGTGGTTTGCATGAATTTGCAATAATCGACCAACTTTTGAAAAAACATCGATAATGGTCCAAATGTTTCGATTTACTTTCAATAATGGTCCAAAAATAAGTAGAAAAAAAGTAAAAAGACAAATTTACCCTTTTTAATTTCTTTTTCATTTTTATTTTAATATTTTATTTATTTTAGTAATTAAAAAAAAAGAAAAATATCCCACCCCACCCCACCCCCACCCCCACCCCCACCCCCACCCCCTGCATCTCTCTCTCTCTCTCTCTCTCTCTCTCTCTCTCTCTCTCTCTCTCTCTCTCTCTGTTCTGGTTAATCAAGAACAGAACAACCCCATCTCCACCATTTTTTCTGACGAAGAGCTCTGAGATGACGTTACTTACGATCCATCAACGAGTTCCTCTTTGAATCGAAGATATTCAGCAACACTTTATTCCTCAACGACCAGTGCATTTACATTGACTCTTATATATTCCCAAATACCAGGTCTCAAACGAATAGAAAGTGCAACCCATGGGGGGAGCACTATTGCTTCCTATCGACACAAAAAACAGAGAATTAGTCGGATGCATGCTGATTGCTTTTTTCCGTGTGTTTATCCAATCATATACCTGTGTGGATTTGAGAACTTCATGAAATGCACCATCATGAAGTTTGGTATCTTCCTTGGTGATTGCATCAAACTCAGCCATGAGCTTGTGAGGCTTCAACATAATCATGAAGCTCATACACAGCTCCACCAAGAAGGTCGATGGAATCACAAGCAAATTACTATCAACAACAAACCCATTTGTTAACTAAAACTCAAGGTCGATGAAATTCCTTTTCCAAGTACGCAGATGGAAGACAACCAGCTAAACAGTGTTTATTAAAACTCACCAAATAGCAATTTGTTCACAGGATTGTATTCAAAATACCAGAAAATATGCCCATGAAATTGAATCGGAACAAGTCGAGAAAGACGAAATTTTCTTCACGTTTCAGATCACCCCTATTTGAAACTTTCAGAAAGGGGTTTCAAGCGAATCAAAATCTAGAATTGAACAATCACATCACAGAATGTCGAGTCTATCATCCTTCAATGGAGGATTTTGAAGATCCGTTGGAATATCTTCAGGATTGCCTACGTAGCCATCATCATCTCCTGGAACTTGTAGCCGGAATTCGATAGACTGGTCCTCGAGTCCCATTAGGATCACAGATGGCTCTTCCGATTTCCCCAAATAACTTAAAATCAAAGAGAATTTTGATTCGCAATCCTAATGGTAGAAATCAGAGTAATCGTGGTACTTCACATTGAGATCTACTGGATCTCTCATAACTCAGATTCATTTATCGTTTACACCAATTAATGCCGCCAAAAAATAAACCAAATTAGGGAATCAGCAATCAGCTAAAGACATCGATGAGTGCAATTCGTTAACCTGAGGCTTCCCGGGACGACAGCGACACAAACTTTACACGCTTGAAGCTTTTCGTCTCCACTGAGAGGCCGTATGCTCACCGGATAATCTATCTCCACCATCAGATTCGCATATGCTCACCGGATAATCTATCTCCGCCATCAGCTTAGCAAACGAAGACCTTAGAGCGAAGATGGTGAACGTGAGGGAGAGAGAGGAGCGGAGAGAGAGAGGTGTGGGGGGGAGGTGGGCTGGGGTTGGGATTGTTTTTTTTAATTCATTTAATAATTATACAATTAAATAAAAATGAAAAATAAATTAAAAAGGGTAAAATTGTCTTTTAACCAAACCTTTGGACCATTCTTGCAACTTGATCTTTAAATTGGACCATTTTCGAGGTTTTTTAAAAAGTTGGTCGATTATTGCAATTTCATGCAAACCACATAGACCATTATTGTAATTTACTCAAAACAAAATCCATTATGAAACTTTTATCGGATAAGCCTATACATTAAGACCGACAGAGAGAGGCACGGTAAAATTTTCATATTAAATTGATTCAAATAGTTGGTTAATGATATTTATTAGTTTTGACATATAATATATATGCACATAATTAATACTTCAAATAGCTTTGACAAAAATGAATATTCATCACTGTCTTCATCTTCTACGACTTCTTCGATTGCTTCATACTATTCTTTAAAACCAACCTTAAACTTAATCAAAGAAGTCAACATAAATGGCATGGTTAAACATTGTGGATGTGTGGTGAGCAAAGTGGTTGACATCATAGGGAATCAAGAAGCCTAGGAGACGATTTTGTATATGCCATAATTGTCATGCAAGTTGAATAATGTGGGGAATTGGTCGGTTAAACTTGTGTTGTAACTCACATCATACTGTCATTGTTCAATATGCAAGAAAAGACATTAGTCATTTTTCGCGTTGAAATATAAGATGATAAGTACGTATTCTATATGGGTTGATCTTAAGTTACCAAACCAGCTGTAGACTGAAGTTAAATTCTATCTCTCCACATGAAGTCGAACGGAAAGAAGCCTATGCATGAGGTGTTGGACAACGAAAACGGCAATTGCTTACTGTTTAGTTAGGGACTACGACAGAGACAGAACACGGGTCCTAAAATAGGGGGCCGGAACTAAAACTTCTAAAAGAATTAGAGTTAATGGGGTAGAATTGTAAAAACTATTTATACGTACTTTTATTGTTATTAATTAATAATTTTACTGGTGTCATAATATAATAATTTTTCTTTTTGGAATTTCATGATGTTTTTTTAAGTCTAGTTAATCACCTTTGCTATACTTCTAAATTGTTCATGAAATTCTTCAAATAATGTAGCATTCTTCAATTAGATATTTAAGATTTTTTTCTAATTTCTTTTTGCAAAATAAGACATGATAGATTTGAATATTTCTTAAAAACAATATTTTGTAGAAGAGTGTTTTGGATTTATTACATAACAAGTTAATCATATGAAATTTTGTGTTTCTTCGATTTAATTTGCTTAAATACTAAAAAGTTCAAATCTTTACATTTTAATTTTTTTAATATGTTACGAATATGTTCTTTCATATCAAGAAATGAATATGTCATTACAACATACTATTCTAGGAAGGTAGAAAAAGGAAAATTTCATGCAATGGCATTCAGATTCCAAATCTCATATCAATAAGAGAAATTTTCGATCTAATTTTTTCCTTAATTATTAAGTATTAGCCCCTTGCGTTACGATGTGGCTAAAGTATGAGGTATTCGTAGTATTGGAATGGAAGTATTGGTGATGTTACTTTAAAAAAATAAAAAAAATTCGAAAATTGAGTATTTTTAATTTATTAACATTGCAAATCTTGAATTTTTATACACAAATTACTATTTAATTATCCTACTGGTTGGTACTTACAAATTTTTTTTTTGACATTCGCTTTACGAAATTGACGACTTGTCTTATTTAGACATACTCTGTATAAGTTTATCGAATTAGAAATTCTGAAGACTTGCTACTCAATTACATTTCTGAAGGGTTACCTAATTCTCAGTTAAATGATTCAATTAAATTTCTTAAATATTTTCTAGTTTCAAATCCAATTCGATTTTCATTTATTTTCTAATTATTGTTTTCACTTTATTGTCTTTTGAAAAATATAAAATTCCAAATATATTCTTTTCAGCATTTTACTTTTCAGTCAAAAATCTAAAATCAGAAAAATATTTTAATTTCTTCATTTTATTTTATTTTTTTGTCTTTTAAGCTATATTGAAAATTCTAAAAAAATATTTTCCTTTTGTTTTGTCATTTTTTTTTCAATAATAGAAAATCTCATTTTTTTTTTGTTTTTGTTTCCATTTCATTATTTTTTATATTTCAGAAATAGAAAATACAAAAACAGTTTAGTATGACTTTACTCTACATCTTCAAATATTTTTCAAAGATATCTTATGTTTTTCGAATGAGAAATTATATTTCTTCCTATCTTTTATTCATACTCATATTCCTACTCATATTATATTATAACATGTGTTTTAAAATATTATTAATTTTATTAAATATGACACTTGTCAAAATTTAAGATGGATACGAATATAAGTAGAAATAAAAGATAGAAAGCAATACAATTACTCTTTTCGAATGTGTGTTGTAGAATTCGAAGTCCATACGTGCATTTAATGAAGGATGATAATTTCTGTTGGTGATACGTGCATTTAATGAAGGATCATAATTTCTCTCTTTCCACTCATATATAACCGATTTGAATACTTCATTATCAAGTAATTCTAAAACTTGCAGTTAATCTTTTCCTAATCTCTAGAAAATTTCTCAGAATCCTAGAATTCTCGTCTCTACAAGGTTACTCATTGATCATGGTTGCGACATCCAGTAAACATATTTCCTTTGGTGAAATCGTTATTACTTCTTCTCTGACACTTGCGACTCAATCAAGCAATTGTTTGGTGATTCTGAATCCAGTCAAATACCCCAAACCACTTCAAACTATGGTTGAATGCTGAGCATATTCCTTCCTAAACCGAGCATTGACAACTACTCGTGACATTCCTGTAAGAATTCTTACTTTCACATTTTTCAACAACGACTGTTCAACATAAAGACGATGTTGTTGCTTTTGACGTTGAAGGGGGAAGACATTATCAACTACTAAACCTCATTTCATCAGGTTATTGGGTGCTCCAACTCACAATGATCCATATTACCCCTTATGTTCAAAATATGATTGATGTCTTCAATCAGATGGCGCACGAACCCCCGATGACTAGAGCATCCAAGTTCAATAAGAGTCGCTTACCGATCCATTGGAGCTTCTTGTTTATATTCATTCTGAGAGGCTTAACAAGTAGAACCGTTGGTCTGGACTCAACCAACAAAGAAATTCTAGTTATTCTGTATGGGTTCTTTATGGGGGCAAATGTTGATTACTCTAATTATTTTGGATACATTTATGGACAATGCAATTCACTCAAATGGTCAATAGTGATTTTTTTTCTCATAGGTTCTTGGTATTGATTGTTCTTTATACGTAAGACATAGCATCTCTCCAAACTGATTTTGAGCTCTCTCCAAGCCCTAGAATGAAA
This sequence comes from Cichorium intybus, assembly GCA_023525715.1. Taxonomy (NCBI): domain Eukaryota; kingdom Viridiplantae; phylum Streptophyta; class Magnoliopsida; order Asterales; family Asteraceae; genus Cichorium; species Cichorium intybus. The sequence goes on from CM042015.1 coordinate 104,066,300, forward strand.
AAAAAATTGGTGTCATTACTGCTCCAAATTTCTGGTTCCGCTACCAGATATATTCTATATGCATACTACAAGCAGAAATTTTGAATAATGTTGCATCGGTTTTTTATGCCTCCAAGTTTGAACAATAAATTATGTTTTTTGAAGTCCATTTCCGCTAGTGATCCAATCTTGTTTTGTTATTGATTTCGTAACAGAAGCGTTGATGGAAGAAGACAATGTTGAAATGAAGTTTTTGATTCATTATAAAAGATTAGAAAAATCAAATTGGTTTGACTTTTTCATCTTCTGTAAGTATTTATGTCATTGTGCTAATTCACACGATAATATTATATTCAAAATTCAGCATCCAAACAATATTTAGGATTGTTTTGAGTAAGCACATCCATTTAACACTACATAAAACTAAAATTAAACAAGAACCTGACATTAAATTTCATTTCAGCGAAAAAATTCATTTAAAACATCATTAAATAGAAATTAAATGATTTTTTCAAATTAAAGATCAAACAATTAAAACTCTCACTCTCAGGATTTAAAAGAAACACACACAAGTTACATATATAGGTGGTTTATGTCTTGACGATTAAGCACATTGGAAGCCCTTTGGAACCTTCTTGCTACAAACATTAAGGAGCAAGCTCAGAGATAGTGGAACATTCAGATTAATTCCAAGAACATTTGCGTTGATAGCAGAACAAAGACAAACCGCGGCTTCAAGATCAACAAGGCCTTCGATGAGGCTACAACATGGTTTAACTGGTGGGTTCCCAACTACAAGACCAAGTAGGCTGCCAAGGACATTAGCGCATACACCTAGTTTGAGAGTGTCTTTGGGACATGTTCCAGTAGATGGCTTTGGTTTTGGGGTAGGGCCCGGCAGGTGGTGCAACCACTTGCTAGTGCAAAGAAAAGAAGGTTGACTGCTAGAAAGAGGGCTTGAGGAGTATTGGCCTTTGAAGCCATCTCTTTGTAAGAGTGAGCGTGTGTACTTAACAGAACTATAGAAGAGATGGTTGATGAATGAATGGAATTAGATATAGGAATTGTGTGGATTTATATATGGCAAACGGGTAACAATTAGAATTACGCGGCCCTCATGAAATTTCTCTAATATGATTTTATATTAATTAGTTTTAAATGTTTTGTTTTTAGTAATATTTAAAATATGTGTAATGTGTTCATGAACTACAAATTAATTAGTTTTAAAATACGAGTAGCAGCTTAATGTAGCTACGACGTCCAATGACTTGCACCACGATGTCTTTACTATATGTGTTTATCAATAAATTTATAAAACCTCTATAAAGATAAGCATCTTAATGTAAAACGGAAAAAATTAAACAATCAAGTAAAATGAAGACTTGGACAAATAAGCTAAAGCTGACAGGAAACAAATTACAGGGAATTATGGAAAGATACGACTAGGACTCTAGGAGAATGCAAATGGCCATGTTCTGTTTGTTTGTTTTTTTTTTTGTTTTGTTTTTTTTTTTTTTTTTTTTTTTTTGGCTTTTTGGATTTTTGCTATGGTTTGTATTTATCTTATATTATGTAACTAAACAATTTACATATCATAGATCCAATATATTTCGTTCTATAAAATATCGAGATTTAGGAAATTATGCAATAAATTAGTAAGGATGCATTTTAAAATTTTTTGTACGACATTTACGAAATGGTTCCGGAATTGGATTAAAAAGTAGCAACGAGCTTGCATAACAAAAAGATTACAAAGTCACCAAAACGAGAGACATGTTATGAAGCCACCCAATTCAAGTAAGATTATAATTTTTATGTTTATTGATTATCTAAAAGACCGAAAAAGACATAATATCATCGAAGAAAGATGATTTCTTAGGCTTCACCATTCCCCATTCCACTGTTGCGCAACTTCCAGAAGACCCAAATGGTTGGGATCATAAATGCACCAAAGCATTTCCTTTGAACTATATTAAGATTCAAATTATCCGGCCACATTGATCGAACTATCTATCGCCAAAAAAGAAGTGCATTAAATGTCCCACCATCTATCAATAAGTCGTCATATGTCCATAACCCTCGGGCAAGAAACAAGCAAACGATGCATGGCTTCTTGAGCTGAATCACACAAGGGGAAAATTGTAGAATCAAAAAGATTGACATGAGTAGGAATACGGTTTAGCACAATTTTCACGTCATTAGGGGAGATTTACATGGTAACGTTGCTCAGGAACGACATGAAAAACATGCCATGAACCTAATTTGTCTCATATATATATATATATATATATATATATATATATATATCCCCGTATTACATACAGTGATAAGGAAGTGCAACGAATTATAAGTCTACACAATGTTGCTAATCAGCTACCAGACGCATTCAATGACTTATCAAATGTCACGAGATCAAATATAGATGCTTCAAATGTGCCTAAAAGGATAGACATCCCAATGAGACGCCATGAATAGGTTGAACATGTTGCCCCAATGATACCTATCATGCAAAGAACCAGGGGCGGAACACGAATACAAGAAGTAGAGGGGCCGAAACATCATATATCTAAAAGTTATATTTTTCAAACTAGGGAAAACTCTAAATGATATATCATAAAATATACTCAAGCAGATTTATCATATATAATTAAAAGTGCACTACAAAAAATATATATCATAAAATAGACTCATGCAGATTTGTTTGTTTCAAAACTAATGAATGCATTCTCTATTTCTAGAGCACGACAATTGACGCGAGCTTTTCATTGTTTTACTACCGGTGAAATTTTGTTGGAATAAATTAATATTAAAATTGCAAACTTATACATATATATCGTGTTTATATAGTTTTATACTCAAATCAAAACCAATACAAAAATAACGATTTGACATATACAGATATAAAAACAAACACATGCATTATATTGAAATAAAGATTATATATTTGATAGAAGTTTTAATTAAAATACAATTGACAATATATTTCTCTTGAAAAGGACAAAGGAGTACTAGCGAGATATTTAAAAACAATTAGCATCAATTGGCAGGCTGTCAAGCAGTCAAACACCATTGACTCAAGCAACCTCATATACAGTTCATTAGTAGATTAAAAGCAAAAGTACACAAACGAGAGGGTAAAACCAAAAAAGCAAACAAAACTAACACTCAAAAAGTAGTACCTTGACAAAGTTATCCTTATACATCCTCTAAGAAATGCAACTGCAGATGAAGAAGCAAAGGAAGATGCAACTGTGAAGACGGCAACTGCAAAAGTATTATGGAAGATCGACAACGGCAAGCGACAGAGTGAGAGAAGGGCATGTGATGGACGAGATTTTATTTGAAACAACTACAATGGAGAGTAGCGATTTCTCAGAATCAGTTATGGATACGATATCTTTTCTTCTAACGCCTGATTTATTTCCTTTTATTTTCTCCTAATCATGGATTATTATATTCTTTAATCTTATATTAATGTAATCTGGTTCAAAAATCCCGGGAGGCCAACGAAGTACTTATCCTTAAATAATAAGCTAACTTGTAAAATTTTTGATATTATCAGGCTAAAAATCAGGGGGGGCCATGGCCCCTTAAGGGATCCGCCATTGCAAAGAACGTTGTCATCGGCTGTCCAGTCTGGCGCTCTTCCCATGAAAAGAGGAAGATCAGTCGATTCCAAGGATTATTTACCTTGATAGAGGAGAATTTTTTTTGTATTCGTTTGCCACCATGAAATCATTAAGGATCACCGTAACGTATTAGAGGAGCGTGTTTCCAAAGAAACACTAATTTCTCATCATCTCAATAATCTTGAAGTATTATCTTGGAGGATATTTGTAAGGGAAACGTGATTTTCATCCATGGTGTGCTCATATACGCAGTGGCCACTAGTATTATAAGCAATTATGACATGGAACCGGGCACTATTATTGAATGCCAACGTATAATGGACTAGCCTCAATGGAAACAAGCAATACATGATAAATTGGATTCCTTAGGGAAAAGAAGAGTATCTAGACATGTTGCTCCAACAACACCTGATGGTAAACCCAATTGGTCAAAAACGAGTTTTCGTAAGGAAGCGTAATGAGAATAATGATATTGTAGGATACAAAGCTTGCCTCATGGCGCAAGGCTTCTCTGACCACCTTGGAATTGATTGTTTCCGGGAGACGTATTCTCCTATATAACCTATCCACTAAAAGAGATAAGAAAACAATTATTAACATGGAACTTAAATTTATGGTATACCATAATGTTTTTTGCTTGAACTTCCGCCGCAACGTGCGACTATAATTTATCGTATATAATAATTTTTTTGCTTTAACTTCCGCCGCAACGTGCGACTATAAACCATGGTTCCTATTATTTTAAATCTGCATCCCTGTTGTATTAGATCTCTCTTCTAATAAGATTATGAGGAGTTTTCAAGATCAAATGTACGGTAGTGTATACAAACTATTAAGATGTATCAAGAAAACAAACAATAATCCGTATTGTGAATTATTATTATTTTTTTGTATATAAAATTAAATAAATGAAGACCCGTAGAATATTTGCTATTAAACCATATTTTTTAACTGAAACATAATGTGAGATGCAAAACTATACGAAATCACCCGTGACGACCCACATGGACCTCTCAATGATTTCTTCATTTCTTTTTACAGTTTAATAATGTTTTTTTCTTACTTTTACTTTTACTTCTATTTCTACTTTTTATTTCGTGTTAATTATAAGGTTTATTTATTGCGAGTCATTAAATTATTTGTATCAAATAGGTTTCCTATAATTAGATGTAGATTTCATGTTCGATAGGACTTGACTCGTGAGGTAGTTAGGTTTAGTCTATAAAACATAAAAGTTTTGAGTTTTGATTCCTCCAATGCCATATGATGAAAGTTTCGCTCCTTCATTGTGTTTTGTAAACGTTTCAGAAATATGAACATATACTTTAAACTAGTTACAAAATAATGTAGCAGGAGATTTAAATATTATTTTATATTTTATATTTTATTGTTTATCTTCTTTAACGGATACGGAGATGAACATGCAAAATGGGGGCTAGGATCTTATCATTTTCTATTGTTTAATATTTTAATTTTTTGGGTCTCAAATATAAATAAAAAAGGGTTACAGATCGATCTATTAAAAAAACCAATATAATACGAAAATAACGAAGTGAAAAAGATTGAGATTGATCGTAGCCTAAAGACTTAACAACGAAAAAGATAAAACCACTATTCATGATTTCTACCTATAAATACCTTAACTCACTTCAGTAGTTCCACACCCCAAAACTAGCCACCGTTTCTTGAGCTAGTTCTTCATCTACATCCTAAACGCATTCTAAATGGCTTCAAGGGAATTGGCAACAACTGCTTTCCTACTCACTCTCAACCTTCTCTTCTTCACTCTTGTAAGTTCAACCTCTTGCCCTCCACCACCAACGATCCCTAAGCCACATAAACATCACCACCACAAACCCACTTGTCCTAAAGACACCCTCAAGCTAGGTGTGTGTGCCAATGTGCTCAACGACTTGGTTCACCTAGTTGTCGGTACACCAGCAAAGACCCCTTGTTGCAGCCTCCTTGGCGACCTAGTCGATCTCGAGGCAGCGGTTTGCCTGTGCACGGCCATCAAAGCTAATGTCTTGGGTATCAACCTTAATGTGCCAGTTTCTTTGAGCTTGTTACTTAATTACTGTGGAAAGAAGGTTCCAAAGGGTTTCCAATGTGCATAGAAATTTTTTGTTGTTTGCATTTTTCAAGAGTTGGTTTTATGCTGTTTGATCTTATTTGGTTTGGTGTGTTTCCATCGTAAATTTGAGTGTTCTATTTTGTTAAAGAGTATTGATTTGATTAGAAAGGCTCGCAACCTTCTCTTGTACTTTGGATACTGTCATAATTAATGTGACTAGGGTTGTATTCTTGTGATTCAAAAATAAAAATCATATTCTGAATAAAGGTCCATCTTTTTTAGAGATTCTTGCATCAAATCTTATCGTCTGTGTGTGTGTCCAATTGCAATATGTCTCTGCACACTTTATCTCTTGGTGCTGTATGATATCTAACACGGTCCCCTACAACTAGGTATTGCGCTGTATTGGTTCGTACGTATCATATGAACATTTTTGTCTCTAGTAAAATACTTTCCATAAACAGTCCGTAATGGTTAAACCAAGAAACCATCGTGCCATGCTTCTTTGATGCAAACAATTAAAGTTTTTATATAAAGAAATATAAAAATGTTGAGCTTTATAAGATAAATGATTGGAATGAATTTTAAAAATATAAATACAGTACATAAAAGCATTGTTTGTTATACTTATCTCTTATGGAAAGTTATATTCTACTTTTTCATATTTTCTAATAACAATGGTTTTCCTAAAATCAAGTCTCTCTTATTTAACTTTAAATTTTAAGGTTAAAGATAAGAGTACCTACAGTAATTTTAAAATCTTTTTTGTCGAACAATAGATATTACAAGAATCGAACTGACGGGATACTAGCGAAGATTAAAACAATTAGCTAGAGGCTTATTACACCATTCCTCCCGGTAGATAGCGCTAGACCTGGCAATCCGTGTCTACGTGTCGTGTATTCGTGTCAGACACGAATTTACACGACACGAATTTGTAAAACACGTACACGACACGAATTGTAAAACGTGTCTTGGATATCAAACACGTACACGACACAGATTTAATGCGTGTAACACGCGACACGACACGGATAAACACGTTTTTTGTCCGTGTCACACGAAAACACGAATTTACACGAATAAACACGTTTTTTGTCCGTGACTAGAAATCGATCAGTGGAATCGGAGGTAAGAACCAAAACTGGAAATCAGTAAACGTTAAACTAATCCCTGAACTTCACGGAAAATTGAATTTAATTCGTGTATATACGTGTCTATTCGTGTCACGTGTAACACGAATTTAATTCGTGTCTTATACGTGTCAAAACAGGTAAATTCGTGTTTGACACGTATAAGACACGAAACACGAATTTAAAATATGTGTCAGACACAAATAGACACGAAACACGAATTCCTAAAACCCATACACGGAAAACTCGTGTCGTGTCTTTCGTGTCGTGACCCATATTGCCAGGTCTAGATAGCGCTACCCTTTTTGGTTCTACCACTTCATATCAGTGATTCAAACTTAAAAGCTCGTTTTGATCTCATACATGTAAGATCTTTGGGGACCCTATAAATATCAAAGACATCATGGTTTTAAGTAATTCATAACTATTGTAGTATTGTTGATGGTTGTAGTCGACATATCTAGATTCTGTCTTCTTTCTCACAAAAGTTACGCAGTCTCTTTAATAAAAGCATTTGTTTCCCTTATTCAAAATCAATTTTTAGTTGACATAAAAACCACTAGAACCGATAATGCTCTTGAGCTTGGTTCTAGTCATGAAGGTGTTGATGTTTTTAGAGAAAAAGGCATAATACATTGGCGTTCCATCTTGTATACGCCACAACAAAATGGCATAGTGGAACGCAAACACAAACACATACTTGAGCAACTAGAGTGGTATACTTTCAATCAGATATCGAGATAGCTTATTGGGGTGAGTGTGTAAAGACCTCTGTGCTTCTTATCAATCGAATGCCAACAAAATTTCTCAAATATCTATCATTTTTTGAAGTGCTTTTCAAATATCAACCCACAATACAACAATTGCATGTTTTTGGTTGTTTTTGCAATGTCTCGACTGTTTCAACTGGACAAGATAAGTTCATGCCCGTGTCTCGTTTGGATTTTTATAGGATATACATTTGGTCAGAAAGCTTATAAAGTATTAGAGTTGGTGACCAAATATATCCTTATCCGAAGAGATGTCAAATTTTTTGAGTCAAATTTCCCATTACATTCTACCAATGGGTTATATTTCTCAAAGTCATAAACTTCATATTTCCCAAAACCTTTGAATTACACTAATGAATATATACCCCTATCCAAAACTACAAATTTACATACCCCATTCCAATCTACTCCATCATTTGAACCACCTACTCATATTCTTTTTGAAGATTCACCAACTACACAACATACTCAATCCATCATCCTACCTATTGATACTTCTCTTGATACCTAAATAAGACGAACCACTTGATGTACCTTCTACTATATTTGCATTGTATGTTTCATCTAATATTGAAGAACCACCCTTTTGAATGAATGTCCTACACCAACAAAAGCCTTATCCAAGTCATTTGATTTACTTTTAATTAATGAATCTTATAAAAAACACATTAATAACTAGCAACAAGGAATAAGATATTTACGTATAGAGAAAAAGAAAAAGGAAGTGATATCTAGAGAATTACATCAAACAATTGGTGGGCGTGAAAGTATGTATTATTTTTATGCACTTATGTGTTGTCTCTTAAACTCCATCGGTTGACCTTAGTTAGACACCATTGCACTCAAATACAATAACACATTATCACATCTCCAGTTAGGCCTCAGCATGGATTTAAGACTCAATTAATCTTATTGTGAGAATATGCACAACAACATTGGAGTCTGTACATTGTTCAATTTATACGACAGAAAAGTGAGCAACCAAGAGAGATGAGCATATATGAATATAACATTACCGACCATTACAACAAAGTCAGAGTTATTTGAGAATAGCCGATTCTAGGGTGCATGTTGCCTAATGGTGTTTTACTTTTACAACTTCTTGTATAACTAATTGTGTTTGACAACCTCTTTTGAAAACATTACAACTTTTTCTATGACAGAATTGTTTTTACAAAATCATTGTTGAGAAAATTACTTTTTACAACTCTTTTACATCTTCATTTTTGTGAACGTTTTTTTAGATTTTCTCGTTATTACATCTTTATTTTTATGCGTTTTTTAAAAATATTTTTGTGTTTTACTGATGAATTTTTAGTTATTAAAATGTTTTCCATATTTTTGTACATATAGGTTTTCATGTTTTCATGCATGTAGGGTTGTCAATACATATAAAAAGTCATTTTTTTTTTAAATTTTCGTCTTCACGAAACAAACATACACTATTATATATAATTAAGCCTATTTTTTCTATAAGATAAGTCTTATATATTGTACATACACATTTCCCGTAGCAATGCACAGAGGGAGTGCATCCTCAAGTAATTTTTTTTACAATTGGCTATTGCCTAAGTTAAGGCAATCAAAGAACCAATTTTTGTAGATTACGTCGTCTTTCGTTAGGTCTAACATACCATCGAGCTCAACAAAATGATGACAATCTTTTTCTTCTGTTATGAAATGACAGATATACCCGTGAGAGGCATTTTCCTTTTTTAGGGATATTTCAAAAAAAAAAACAAGACATTGTATTATTTTATCTGAAAAATCACATTTTTATGTTTTTAGAGAAACCACTCATATTTATAAGAGTTTTCCGAAAATATCAATATCTAAAAAAAATTTCAAAAAAATATTTATCATTAAAACACATCTTTCGTACAATACGATGTAACTTCTAACCATAAAATAGAGTTTTTTAACCGGTAGAGGTAGAAAGCGGTTTGTTTTTCTATTAAATCTCATATCAAACTGAAACTTTTGCTTTTGACTTCAAAGTTTGCTACATAATGAACAATACTTTTAACGAGGTTTTGATACCGCGCGTTGCGACGGAAGTTAAAACAAAAAAAATTGTGTGTGAAAGTACATCGTTATTTCTTGCACTTTTTCTGGTTACGGGCTAAATGCAAGAAATATCATTTTCACAATTTGTCTCAATTCATTAAGAATGACATCAAGAACAACCTTGTAGTCGTCTTCAATCACCTGAAAATGATAGTAAAAAAACAAACGATTAATTAAATATCAATCCTTTTATTTACCCATTTTTGAAAGAAAAAAAAAGATGAATCCATACCACTGTAGAAACTCATCCTTCATTAACTCTAACGATACCATATTCAAAAGCTTCAGACACATGTCATGATCACTTAATACAGTTGGTGAATATATGAGCAGCTAATCCTCCACATATATATATATATATATATATATATATATATATATATATATATATATATATATATATATATATATATATATATATATATATATATATATATATATATATATAATATGTATTCAAAAACCAATCAAGTACAGTTCGGGGTGATATTTTACTAAAACTTAAATCAAACGGAAAATTTTGATTTCTTAGGGGTTTAACTTTTTTTACTTCTTATTGAGCACCAATGTATACTTGGATAATAAATAAAAACTTGCATTAGTGTTGTTAGCAATCTGTATTACTTCAAAATCTGATAATTATATGTAATAAAACGTGATGCTTGAAGTCGCAACGCAACTGGATATCAATAGCCTACTTTCTAGTTTTTATATTTTTGTTGGTGTCCAAAAAGATCAAAATCGAAACCCAGAGCGTTCATAAAACCAACTGTTCGTAAAAACTAATAACTAATAATATCAAAATTAATACCAAAAGATGACCACCAAAATGAAATAAATAAGCCGAAAGTCTGACCAACACTAATACAACCACCAATTTTAAGGCACCAACACTTGAAAACTCGTGTTACTATTTTTTTTATAAAAGTATATTGCCTTAATAGAATTAAAGAGACGTTGAAACCTGGTTTGATTGAATAATGTGTCCGCTATCATGTGTGTAAATAGTTGGTACAACCTTTAGAAAATACTGGTACATCCCATATTAGAAAATTAACATAGTTGGTACATCCCAGTTTGTAACGCCAAGACATGTTTTATATGTAAATATAATAAAAAGGGTAAATTGGACATTTTACCTTGGAAGGGTAATTTGGTCTTTTGACAGAAAAGGATTTGGTTTGTAATAATATTTTGAGTTTGGACTTAAAATGTTATAAAAAACTAGTTTTTGTCATAAAAATGTGTAAAATGTGGCAAAACTTCAAGAGTTACAACTCCAGGGACTAAACTGCAAATTCTGGAAGTATAAATAGTGGGAAAAGCTCTCTCACATGTGCAGAAAATCTGGAAGCATCGGGAGAGGGTTTTGGAGTGATCGATTTCAGAAACTTGGAGTTTTCTTGAAGAATTGAAGCTAGAAATTGGATTCTAGGCTTGGAATTAAAGATTTGGAAGCATATGAGGTAAGTTATTAAATTCTTACCAAGCTTTTGGTGTGTGTTCTTCAAGCTTGAACTGAAAACTGTAATTTCAGTTATGAATTGTGTGTTAAGTGGCTTAATATCTCCAGTAAGTCATGCTAAAAGGACTTAATTCAAGAATATGGAAATAGGTTGCTAGTCTTGATGAATTGAGATTTTGATCAAGAACCCTAGATTGCGAGTTCTTGTGATAAACTTGATTCTAATGGCTTTAAATGAGTTCTAGATGCTATATTGACTGAAAGAAACCAATAGAAGCAAGTTAAATTCAACAATTTCGGTTTTTGGACCAAAATTGTGAAAACGGGAAAATTTGGAAATGGAATTTAATTTGATCATTCTATGGTTAAAAACATGTTATTGGCCAAAGGTTTTGCTATTGGAACATTTCTTAGGGATTAAGTCGAGTAATAAGTGCTTAAAATGGAAAAATGGGATTTTCTAGCACAAAATCGGATCTCACTGCACTGGAATTGCAGCAATCGTGACGCGACCAAGGCATGGGTCGCAACGCGATGGTGCGGTAGAAACCAACTTCTTCTCTGTTAAAATTTGGTGCATTTTCCAAGTTTGATTCTTATGCTAGGCTTATCCGATTGACCTCAAATTTTGAACATAGGTCTAATATGGTGTGAAACTTCATACAAAATTATCGGAATACGAATACGACCTCCCGAAAGTACTGTAGTAGAATACACGTATTTCGGAAAGTGTATTAAATTTTTATAACGATGGTTAATGCTTGGAATTGGTCTTATATTAGACTATTGTGCACTAGAACCAACTGGAATGGTAAATTAACCTATAATCATTGTGAAATGAATGGAATTATAGGTACGAGACAAAATCTTGCGGAATACATTCTAAGGCAAGAAGCAACTAAAGCTAGTGGTAGCAAGTATTCAGGTGAGTAATCTCACTTATATCCGATGTGATAAGTATTGGATGAGCAGCTGTAGACGGAAACAGTTTTGGGGACGAAAATTGATAGATTTCGTGATGAAATAAAAGACAATACCAGATAAGCCGTGAGTCTGATATAGACAAGAACGGAGCTGTGAGTCAACAATAATAATACGACAATACCAGATAAGCCGAGAGTCTACGATAGACAAGAACGGAGCTGTGAGTCAAACCTTGAAAAGGCAATACCGGATAATCTGTGAGTCATTGAGATGGCAAGAACGGAGCCGTGAGTCTAGGCAAAAGCGGGATAAACCTGTGAGCCATACATGATCTTGTGTTATGTAATAATGCATATTTATTTTGTATAGAGAATTGTATTCTTATACATGTTATTGTAGATGTGATTACTCATTGGGCTTTATAGCTCACAGTTTATTTGATATGTCCCTGCAGGTGAGCGTCATCCCGCCAAGGGGAAAGATAAAGTTCGTGACTAAGGACTTAGGATTGTGAAGTAACAACCCGACTTGAAGGATGTATAATATCTTATGTATTGTAATCCTTGATACTCTTGTACCTGTTGTGTTAACAAATACCATTTGGATATGTTTTTTTTGTAAAATATTTGGTTTGAAAAATAAAAAATTTTATGGGGTGTTTTGTTAATAAGTCGGGTGTTACAAGTTGGTAACAGAGCCGTGGTTTAAGTGAACTAGGTGTCTTAGATTAGATTCCTGGACTTAAACCTTGAGAGAAAAACAGACAAATGGACTGTTAGATATATATAAGGTTGTTATTATATATGTAATCTAACTGTTTGCTGAATTTTGAAGTATGAGAAATACAAGAAGTAATCCCACGGGTGCAAATTCGGGGCGTGAACCATCACGGAGTGGACCAGCCCGATCACATGGTTCAGTCGGACGAAGAGCAAGGACACCAGCAAGGGAACCAGTGGAGGAAAATCCACCTGATATACGGGCTATTGTGGCTGATGTTGTTAGGGAACTTATGCCAACCCTAATGAATAATCCTAACCCGAGTGCCAATCCCAACCCGAGTGCCAATCCCAATTCGAGTGAAGAGGCTGCAAAAAGAACTCATGATAAGCAGCCGGAAGATGAAAGTCATGGAGAAAGTCGTGCTCGTGTAATAAAAGAAACTCAAGGTGGGGAAGCTTCTACAAAGAAAGTCGGATGTACTTACAAAGCTTTCCTTGGTTGTAAGCCAAAAGAATTTTCAGGGACAGATAATCCAGTCCAAGCTATGGAGTGGATAATGCATATTGAGAAGGTGTTTCGGGTCAGCAAATGTGCTGATGATGACAAGGTAGAATTTGCCACAAATCAACTCACAAGCAGTGCGCTATATTGGTGGCAAATTTACTACAAATCATTGGATCTTGATTCATCCCAATCGGTACCTTGGGAACAATTCAAGACCAAGTTCAACGAGGAGTATTGTTCAGAGGTAGCTGTTGAGTGTCGTAACCAACAAAATAAAAGAGTTGAAATATGGTTTTAAAATGATTTGTTTATTACCAATATTTCGTGATTACACTGCTTGTTATAAATACTAACTATGTAGTATAAATGGCAAGTAGGGTCGATCCACAGGGAGTGATGGTCTAATGAATTACACCTTGATTTCACGTGATTCAAACTTGTAAAAATAGTAACAAGAGGGGGGGTTTTGATGTTTAGTTGGAATAAGATTGTAAACTTGACTTGGGACAAAATATGGAAAAATTGCTTTTGTATTTTATAATTTAGGGACAAATTCTGGTTTTGTATTTTTAGTCATATGATTGGAAATAACAATAAGAATGATGTTTATAACTTTAATCTTTCTAAGTTGGTACTTTGTGTATGCCGAAAGCTCGCACATACACCATTCACCTAATGTACCTTAGTCAAGAGAAGCTCGTTAACTAAGACTAATCTTACTAATCAAATCTAGATTAGTCAAGTGTATGCCGAAAGCTCATACATACACCATCATAGAATTTGAATGAAAGATTGCATTATGTTTTATGTGAATGTTCCCAACAATGTTCAATACTCCTAAACAAGCGTTGAAGCGTCAAAACATGTGATATGATTTTCACCAAATGAAGATGATTGTCACAAATAACATTTTATGAAACAATTACGGATTTCATAATTTGTATGACTAGATTGATTTATATTTGAGATCAAATGACCAATATGAAATAAATATAAACCAAACGCTCGTTAAGCTTCAAAATCATATCACTAGAAAGATATAAAATCAAACATCAAACTTTATATTAAATCACAATCATAATCCTTAATACAAAACCAGAAAATTAGGTTACTAGCCACTCATGACTAGTAAAAGAGAAATAAACTTACAAAATGAAGATAATCCACACTTGAAGTTGCACAAATAACACAAACACAATGGAATAAGAGATATGAGAGATGCCTCTAAGGCTAACCCAACACATCTATTTATAGTTAGTTGCTAAGGGTAAAATGGTAATTTGATCATAAGCAAACATCATCATTCCAAGACCCACTTCCTTCATCACATGGCCTCAAATCCAGATGGGATCTGGATCTGGTCGTCCACCAAGAGAATGACAGCACAAGATGGAATAAAAAACTCATGGTGGGAGAAAAAGTAAATCTGGTCACTTTTTAAAGTTACACGGCCGTGTAACTTTTAGTACAAAAATTACACGGCCGTGTAATATTACACGGCCAAGTTACACGGCCGTGTAATTCTGCAACACTTTCTGGACAACTTCCTGAGCTGACTTGGCATCCACGTGGCAAAATAAAGTTACACGGCCGTGTAACTTCTAGGCCTAAAGTTACACGGTCGTGTAACACACTGTTTTGTCTTCTGGTCGTTTATTTCACAACTCTTCCGTTTGTGATCCGTTTCTTCTGAAATTTGACGTGCAGCCACCTAATGATATATAATTAATGTTCCAAGTGTCAAAATACCTGCAAAACATACCATTTTACCCAAACAAATGGTATTACTTCGAAATAAACACATTAGTACGAAAACATGCATATAGCATGCTTTTATTGGTGAAATACGATGTCAAATGAAGTAAATAAACGTGATAAAAGGTGTATATTAATACGCCTATCAGTAGCTATAAAGAAGTTGGAGGACGAATTTCTGCACATGGAACAAGGTTCCCAGTCCGTCCAAGAGTACACTTTGAGCTTTCTGGAGAAAGCAAGATTTGCGGAACACCATGTTAATACCGAAAAGATGAAGATTGATAGGTATGTTTGGGGGCTGACGACCCGAATCAGAGAAATTGTACAACCACTGAAACTGTGTACTTTCCGGCAAGTGGTGGATCGAGCCACAGAAAGGGAGACAGAATTGAAGCGACAAGAAGATGAAAAGAAAGCCATGGAAACTAAAAGAAAAGCGGAAGACCAAGGTTGGACGCCTCAGAAAAAGTTGCAACAAACTGGGTCTAAGGGTAAAGGTCAGAAAGACGAAGGAAAGTGGTGTGAAAAGTGTAGAAAAAGACACACATGAAGCTGTCGGATTGATATTGTATCAGTTAGTTGTCGAAACTGTGGAAAAACGGGTCACACTACACGGGAGTGTTGGGCGGAGCGTAGGTGTTACCAATATGGAGCTACGGATCACATTCGTCCGAACTGTCCCGAATTGAAATCCGGAGCATTCAGTGATAAATCCAGAATTGATCAGGGCGGAAAGAAAGAGGAGGTGAAGAACCGAGGAAGACCGGTAGCCTCGCGAGCCTTTCAAATGACCGTTGAGGAAGCTCGTGAGAAGACAGATGTGGTTACATGTATCTTCACTCTTAATTCCATACCTGTATATGTTATATTTGATCCAAGGGCTACACATTGTTTTGTATCGGAGTCCCTGATGTCTCGCTTGAATGTACCATTAACCCCAATGGATGAAAGCTTGGAAGTGGCTGTAGCAGACGGTAGATATGTTTGGGTTTCTGAACACCTGGAAGGTTGTCAGCGTAAAATCTACGGGACCACTTTCCCTATAGATTTGAAGCCGATGACTACCAATGAATTTGGTGTAATTGTGGGTATGGATTGGTTGGCAACGAATTATGATAACATGGATTGTAGAAATAAAAACATCACAGTATTATCACCGGATGGGGAATGGATAAAGATTCAGGGTGAACGACCTCGGTTGAGAATGCCGGTTATCTCCTTTGCTCAAGCCCGAAGCTGTGTTAGTAAAGGAGGGATGTCTTATTTGGCGTATGTATCGGTGGCTAAACCGATTAAAGTGGGGGTAGCAAATGTGAATGTGGTAAACGAATTCCCAGATGTGTTTCCAGATGAACTTCCAGGGTTGCCACCAGATCGACAGGTTGAGTTCACGATTGAACTGATTCTGGGAGCTGCTCCTGTTGCCCGAGCTCCATACCGTTTAGCACCTTCAGAGATGGTGGAACTGCGAAAGCAACTGGAAGAACTGTTAGACAGGGGTTTCATCAGACCGAGTACATCGCCGTGGGGAGCCCCTATCCTGTTTGTTAAGAAGAAAGATGGGTCGATGCGCATGTGTATTGACTATCGGGAATTAAACAAGATCACGGTGAAGAACAAATACCCGCTACCCAGAATAGATGACCTGTTTGACCAGCTACAGGGAGCATCTTATTTTTCTAAAATTGACCTGAGGTCGGGTTACCATCAGCTGAAGATTCGAGAATCTTACATTCCAAAGACAGCTTTTCGCACACGATACGGTCATTATGAGTTTTTGGTGATGCCTTTCGGATTAACCAATGCTCCAGCCGTATTCATGGATCTTATGAACCGAGTGTGCCGTCCGTTCCTCGATACCTCGGTGATAGTATTCATAGATGATATCTTGGTGTATTCGAGAAGCCAATCCGAGCATGAAGTGCACCTTCGACAGATGTTTGAGCTGCTTCGCCAAGAAAAGTTGTATGCAAAATTCTCCAAGTGTGAATTCTGGCTAAGAGAAGTTCAATTTCTTGGCCATGTGATCAATGCCGAAGGGGTGAAAGTCGACCCATCAAAAGTTGAAGCTGTGATGAAGTGGGAACCGCCTCGAAGTCCAACGGAGGTACGAAGTTTCCTTGGTTTGGCACGCTATTATAGAAGATTTGTCGAGAATTTCTCCTCAATAGCTGCCCCGTTGACCAAGAAAGGCGAAAGATTTGAATGGGCAGAAAAACAGCAAGAAGCTTTCCAAAGGTTGAAACAAGCCTTATGTGAAGCACCGGTGTTAGCACTACCACAAAGAAGAGAAGAATATGTGATCTATAGCGATGCTTCAAGAGTCGGTCTTGGATGTGTGCTAATGCAGAAAGGCCGGGTAATAGCTTATGCGTCCCGCCAATTAAAAGAAGCCGAGAAGAAATATCCAGTTCGTGACCTGGAATTAGGTGCGGTGGTTCTAGCATTGAAGCTGTGGAGACACTACTTGTATGGTGTAAAATTCATCATCTATACGGACCATAAAAGTTTGAAGTATTTATTTGATCAAAAAGAGCTTAACATGAGACAGCAAAGGTGGATGGATCTACTTAAAGACTTTGACTGTGAAATTCTATACCACCCTGGCAAGGCGAATGTGGTGGCAGATGCTCTAAGCAGAAAAGAAGTTCCTTTGAAATTTACATCTGCGTGTTTGGGTGTATCAAGTCGGTTACCAGAATTGATCCGTTTGGCACAAGAAGAAGCGTGCAAGCCGGAACATGTTAAAAGTGAGCGAATGGTTGGGTACTTGAAGCATTTAGATGAAAATGCCCAGAAATTGAAAACCTTTAGAGGTCGCATGTGGGTCCCAAAACAAGGAGAGGTGCGGAACTTGCTTTTTGAAGATGCACACTGTAGTCGATATGCAGTCCATCCGGGTAGTACCAAGATGTATCGGACGTTGAAACCGTTGTATGGGTGGCCCGGAATGAAAAGAGATGTTGGAAGATATGTAGAAAGATGTTTGACGTGTCTGCAGGTGAAGTCAAACCATCAGAAACCATACGGAGAAATCTAACCATTGCCAGTTCCAGAGAAGAAGTGGGACCATATCACTATGGATTTTGTAACAAAGTTGCCGCAGACACCGCGAGGTCATGATTCAGTGTGGGTGATTGTTGATCGATTGACAAAGTCAGCACAATTAATACAAATTAGCGAGAAGTACAGGGTGGATCAACTGGCAAAAATCTACATAGATGAGGTGATTTGTCGACATGGATTACCGGCATCGATCGTGTCGGATCGAGACAGCAGATTTACTTCCCGGTTTTGGCAAAGTCTTCAAGAACAACTAGGTACAAAAGTACTTATGAGTACTGCATACCACCCGCAGACCGATGGCCAAAGTGAAAGAACTATCCAGACTTTGGAAGATATGCTGAGAACCTGTATAATAGACTTTGGTGGAAGCTGGCAAGATCACTTACCTCTGGTAGAATTCGCGTACAATAACAGCTATCATTCCAGCATTCAGATGGCCCCGTATAAAGCTTTGTATGGAGCACCGTGTCGTACTCCGACCTGCTAGACTGAAGTTGGGGAAAAGCCGTTGGCTGGACCTGAAATTGTAGCGCAAACTGAAGAAAAGATCAAACAGATTCGAGAAAATTTGAAGGTAGCTCAGAACCGACAGAAGCAGTATGCAGATAAACGGGTGAAACCGCTGGAGTTCCAAGTGGGAGACATGGTGATGCTTAAGGTATCCCCTTGGAAAGGCTTAATTCGTTTTGGGAAGAAAGGAAAGTTGAGTCCTTGCTTCATTGGACCTTTTCGTATATCCCAAAGAGTTGGAGCTGTAGCGTATAGATTGGAGTTACCTGATGAACTTCATGGTATACATGATGTATTTCATGTGTCCCATTTGAGAAAAACTTTGTTTGACAAGTCTCAACAAGTACCTCTTGCTGAAATTGAAGTGGATGACAAGTTGAAATACCCAGAACAACCCGAAAGGGTGTTAGACCGAAGGGTAAGACAACTGCGCAACAAGAAAAATCAGCATGGTTAAAGTGCTGTGGCGACATCACAGAGGTTCCGACATGACGTGGGAGACCAAAATCGAAATGAGGGAGAAATACCCTCAACTCTTTGTATGATTTCGGGGACGAAATCTTTTGAAGGATGGGAGAATTTGTAACGCCAAGACATGTTTTATATGTAAATATAATAAAAAGGGTAAATTGGACATTTTACCTTGGAAGGGTAATTTGGTCTTTTGACAGAAAAGGATTTGGTTTGTAATAATATTTTGAGTTTGGACTTAAAATGTTATAAAAAACTAGTTTTTGTCATAAAAATGTGTAAAATGTGGCAAAACTTCAAGAGTTACAACTCCAGGGACTAAACTGCAAATTCTGGAAGTATAAATAGTGGGAAAAGCTCTCTCACATGTGCAGAAAATCTGGAAGCATCGGGAGAGGGTTTTGGAGTGATCGATTTCAGAAACTTGGAGTTTTCTTGAAGAATTGAAGCTAGAAATTGGATTCTAGGCTTGGAATTAAAGATTTGGAAGCATATGAGGTAAGTTATTAAATTCTTACCAAGCTTTTGGTGTGTGTTCTTCAAGCTTGAACTGAAAACTGTAATTTCAGTTATGAATTGTGTGTTAAGTGGCTTAATATCTCCAGTAAGTCATGCTAAAAGGACTTAATTCAAGAATATGGAAATAGGTTGCTAGTCTTGATGAATTGAGATTTTGATCAAGAACCCTAGATTGCGAGTTCTTGTGATAAACTTGATTCTAATGGCTTTAAATGAGTTCTAGATGCTATATTGACTGAAAGAAACCAATAGAAGCAAGTTAAATTCAACAATTTCGGTTTTTGGACCAAAATTGTGAAAACGGGAAAATTTGGAAATGGAATTTAATTTGATCATTCTATGGTTAAAAACATGTTATTGGCCAAAGGTTTTGCTATTGGAACATTTCTTAGGGATTAAGTCGAGTAATAAGTGCTTAAAATGGAAAAATGGGATTTTCTAGCACAAAATCGGATCTCACTGCACTGGAATTGCAGCAATCGTGACGCGACCAAGGCATGGGTCGCAACGCGATGGTGCGGTAGAAACCAACTTCTTCTCTGTTAAAATTTGGTGCATTTTCCAAGTTTGATTCTTATGCTAGGCTTATCCGATTGACCTCAAATTTTGAACATAGGTCTAATATGGTGTGAAACTTCATACAAAATTATCGGAATACGAATACGACCTCCCGAAAGTACTGTAGTAGAATACGCGTATTTCGGGAAGTGTATTAAATTTTTATAACGATGGTTAATGCTTGGAATTGGTCTTATATTAGACTCTTGTGCACTAGAACCAACTGGAATGGTAAATTAACCTATAATCATTGTGAAATGAATGGAATTATAGGTACGGGACAAAATCTTGCGGAATACATTTTAAGGCAAGAAGCAACTAAAGCTAGTGGTAGCAAGTATTCAGGTGAGTAATCTCACTTATATCCGATGTGATAAGTATTGGATGAGCAGCTGCAGACGGAAACAGTTTCGGGGACGAAAATTGATAGATTTCGTGATGAAATAAATGACAATACCAGATAAGCCGTGAGTCTGATATAGACAAGAACGGAGCTGTGAGTCAACAATAATAATACGACAATACCAGATAAGCCGTGAGTCTACGATAGACAAGAACGGAGCTGTGAGTCAAACCTTGAAAAGGCAATATCGGATAATCCGTGAGTCATTGAGATGGCAAGAACGGAGCCGTGAGTCTAGGAAAAAGCGGGATAAACCTGTGAGCCATACATGATCTTATGTTATGTAATAATGCATATTTATTTTGTATAGAGAATTGTATTCTTATACATGTTATTGTAAATGTGATTACTCATTGGGCTTTATAGCTCACAGTTTATTTGATATGTCCCTGCAGGTGATCGTGATCCCGCCAAGGGGAAAGATAAAGTCCGTGACTAAGGACTTAGGATTGTGAAGTAACAACCCGGCTTGAAGGATGTATAATATCTTATGTATTGTAATCCTTGATACTCTTGTACCTGTTGTGTTAACAAATACCCTTTGGATATGTTTTTATTGTAAAATATTTGGTTTGAAAAATAAAAAATTTTATGGGGTGTTTTGTTAATAAGTCGGGTGTTACAAGTTGGTATCAGAGTCGTGGTTTAAGTGAACTAGGTGTCTTAGATTAGATTCCTGGACTTAAACCTTGAGAGAAAAACAGACAAATGGACTGTTAGACAAATGGAATATTTTTCCTAGTATAATGCCTTAAAAAGAAAGTTTGATAGTACAATGTTGTAATAGAAAGAAACGAAAGTGAGATGCTATAATAGACATGGAGAGAGAAAATTTGACCTGCAATCATGTCTGGATCTGACATTGCCCAACCTTTTTTCCTATATGCTTCACGAACATCTTCACATGAATTGCAACATTCCTTATCTGACTGCAAAAACAATATAAAAAAATTGAAAGTATGATCCTAAAATTTGGCACAATGAGATAAACCAATATTAAATATCATTGCATAGTTAAAAAAAAATACCGATTCAACACCCAAACATGAACCACCATTCCTTGTCGAGCCTACCACCATGTTTTTGCAAAGGCCTTCCGATCTGTTGCTCTCAAGAAATGTAAAACCATAAAATATTTGTAAGAAAATTTTAAAACTTTAAAGAAGTACAAAATTTTGTAACTAACCTTAGGAGTTCCAATACCATCTTGTCTTGATTCTATGACATTACCATGAGTACAATATTTGTACACAAATACACGTTAAGTCCATTTAAGTAAAAAATTCAAAACACTTACTTGCACTGGTTAAAATTCATATGGGTAGCCCGTAACAGAGTAATCTTGGACCGATTTATGCAGCAATTTCTCTTCTGATACACCTCAAGTGCAAAGCTTTCGAGAAAGAACAACAAACCCTAATACCAAAAGCACCAGAAGCATAATACTCCCTACAATCACTCCTATAAATATGACCAGATTCCTTTTATGCCCAGAATTTTTGAAATCTTTCGGTTCCACTTCTACCACTCGAGCTTATTCTACACAATAGCTAGCGGGATACTGACGTGTCACATCAATCATCAGGCAGTTGTCGTCATATTTAACGGTTTTATTGTTTGATTCATTGGTTAAACATGACGGCAAGGAGCCTATAAATCGATTTTGTGAAATACGACGTTTGCGAGTTTGCTTCCACATTAAAAGTGAACCGTAGTGAACTGGACTACTTATTTGACGTTATATTTAAGTAAGAAATGGATGGTAATGAGAAGAGAGAAGGTGGGGGCACCAGATAGTGAATCGAATGAAATATCAAGTTCTTGAAGGTGGTTGAGTTGACTGTATTTGACTGGGATTTGACCAGAAAATGAGTTGTTATTGAGATACAAAATGATCAAACTAATTGGTAAATGAAATTGGAGTTCCATAAGTTTGGACCCATTTTCATGGTGCAGCTCAAGAAAAATTGGATTTAGAGAGAGAGAGAGAGAGGAGGCGGTGCGTAGCAGTGGTAGTGGCGCTAGTGTAAAGATGCGTGTGTGCTATGGAGAAGAAAAACCCACCATGGTGAACACGTAATTTGGTTAAATTAAAACCAACAGGATTCAGAGTTAACTTAAAGATTGTGAAACTGGGACACATACCGTGGAATCATATTGGCAAAACGAACCCTCCTCGTCTATTGATTTGAGGCTGTTAGTGCCACCGAAGCAGGTTACCGCCCCTATCTCAATCGATTTTTCTCTCTGTCGAGTAGATATGGAGTAGAGAGAACAGACCATAGTGGTAATGGAGAAGTCAGCGGAGGTGGTAAGGAAGGGTGGTGTGAAACGGCGATGCTTCTAGTCTTAGGGTTTTGTAGGTGTGATAGTGGGTTTTTTTAGATGTTGGGGATGGTGGTTTTGCGTATGGGCTGAGGACAATCGAAGAGTTGGAGAGAATGGTTCGAGAAAGCTGGAATGTTCTAGAAGTTTGATGGATCGATAGCTGTTTAGAAAATCTTCACTTGCCATGGTATAAGAAACCTTCTCACAATCGACAATAAGAACCCTTGGAACTCTCTTTTATGCAGTGTTCTTATTTCTTTGCCCTCTTCAATGCAGTGTTCTTCTTTATTTGCCCTCTCCCGATCGACAATAGAAGATACCCTTGGAATGGAATGGTGGTGGCTATGGATAGCAGTGATGGTGATCGATGAACTGTGATTACAGGGGAGGCGGGAGAAATAATAGCGGTTTTAGTCTTCCGCCATCTTGTTTGCAGAGTGAGATAGGAGAGAAACTGAAGTGCACGTTAGTTAAGTGAGAAAGAGGGAAGTCGTTATTCAGTCTACAGTATATACACTATTTCTGTGATCGGACACTAAGATCAGTAAACTTACATTTGATAAGTGTTATATTATATGGAATAGGTTCAAATGAGAACCACTAAAAGGTTAAGAACCGTGAGAACTGATATTCGCACATTAAGAATCATGTTTTTTTTTTCGTTTTTTTGTTTTTTCACACTTGTTTATTATGTGAAAATGCATCAAACTTAATAAATTTAAATATTTTTTAATACGTTTTACAACATTCACAATATAATAAAATTTATAGTTATTAAACTGTGAATACTATAACGTAATAAAAAATACAACATTATTAAACTGTGAATTAGTGGTTCTCACGGTTCTCAACTTTTTAGTGGTTCTCATTTGAACCCTTCCCTATATTATATAATATTTTAATATGCTTTTAATTTTGGCAATATTTTCAATTTTTTTTTTTACAATTTTGGTCCAAACAACTTTCCTTTTTTTTTCTTTTTTTATCACAATTTTTGTCCCACTTTCATAATTGTTTTTCAAAATTTGTCCAAAACTTCTTTTATATATTTTCCCCAATAATTTTTTTAAAATTTTTTCTATGTTTTTAAAAATTAGCAATTTAGTAAATTTTGTTTACAACATCTTTTATATGTTTCTTACAATTCTATTTTTGATAAATTCGTTTTTACAAAATTATTTTTTTATGAAGTTGTTTTTACAACTTTTTTTATATTTTTGTTTTAATGTATTTTTTTAAAGATTTTGTCATTTTTACATCTTTAATATTATGTATTTTAAACATTTTTTCATTTTTACAGATTAGTCGTTTTTACATATCTTCGTCTTCCCAAATTAAAAGTGCAATTAATGTTATGTATAATTAAACTTCTTTTATATAAATTATGTCCAACCTATTTCATATATAATATATGGGGTGTGCATCCGTTAGGTATGCACGTTAATGAATATAAACACCTACAACTGATTTTGGATTTAAATTTTTTTACTTCTGTAAAAAAAAAAAATACACGAACAGCTGTAGAATATGATTTGTTACATAACCATACATTTTTATCGAAGCATAATGTAAACGATAAAAGATGCAATAATATATGCAATCACCCGTGACGACCCACATGCATCCCAAAGATTTCTTCAGTTCCATATGAATTATTATGTTTGGATGCCGATCGCCCCCAAAAACAAAAACAAAAAAAAAAAAAAAGAAAAAAAAAAACCCCAAAGTTTCTCCCCAACAAATAAGGTTTTAACTTTTAAACGCTTTCAAAATATATTATTCTGAGCTAGTTACAAAATAAGATTGCAGGAGATTTTATATGGTTACAAAATAAGATGGCATGAATAATAATACGAAAACAAAACGTGAGCTTGGTATTATCATTTATGTCAAATAATGTTTTTATTTTTTGGGTTTCACATATGAATAGAAAAACGATTGAATATCCATTCATTAAAAAAAAAACCCTAATGCAATAATGAGAAGAACCAATGGAATAAATAATTGAGATTGTTTATTGCGTAAAGAGATAGCTAAGAAAAAAGTACGTACCACTGTTCATAGTTTTCAGATATATACCTCAACTCACATCAGTAGTTCCACACCCCACAACTAGTCAACATTTCCTGAGCTGGTTTTGCCTCACATTTTAATTCTTAAAAGCATTTAAAATGGCTTCAAAGGCATTAGCAACAACTACTTTCCTCCTCACACTCAACCTTCTATTCTTCACTCTCGTAAGTTCAACTTCTTGCCCACCACCACCAAAGGCCCCTAAGCCAAATAAACATCACCAGCACAAAGCCACTTGTCCTAAAGACACCCTCAAGCTAGGCGTGTGTGCAAATGTGCTCAACGACCTGGTTCACCTAGTCGTTGGTACACCAGCAAAGACTCCTTGTTGCACCCTCCTCGGCGGCCTTGTCGATCTTGAGGCTGCAGTTTGCCTCTGCACAGCCATTAAAGCTAATGTCTTGGGTATCAACCTGAATGTGCCAGTTTCTTTGAGCTTGTTGCTTAATTACTGTGGAAAGAAGGTCCCAAAGGGCTTCCAATGCGCATAGAGATTTTTTATTATTTCAATTTCCGAGAGTTGGTTTTACATTATTTGATCTTATTTGGTTTGGTGTGTTTTCATATTGAATTTGGGTATTGTATTTTGTTAAAGATATTGATTTGAATAGGAAGGCTTGTCCTCTTCTCTTGCACTTTGGATCCTGTCATAATGTGACTAGGGTTGTATTATTGTGATTCAAAAATTAAATTCATCTATTCAATAAATGTGCATTATTTAGAGATTCCTGTGCATTATTTAGAGATTCCTACGTCAAATCTTATCATCCAGGTCCAATTTCAAATTTTAAATTCATCTCTTTGCAATTCTTTAACAATTATCTTCAGCGATTTATTATCGTTTTTAATTCAAACTTATATTTAAAAAATTAGAAATCAGGTACTTGGAGGCCGGAACAGGAGTCGGTTCAAAAATGTAAAGAGCCGATATAACCGGTTCTTGAATAGACTTTCAGGAACTAACGGTTCGGTTCCATCAGATTTAATAGGGTATCATCTATGCTCACCTCTGGTACCCGGTGTATCACTACATGCAAAATGCGTAATTATCCATGAAAATTTCTGATGGAAACATCCGTTGGTAATACCGACGGTTAAAACAGATTAATGGCAGAAAAGAAAACCCTATGTTTGTGACGGTTTTAGCTATGGAATAGCGACGCAAATCATCGCTTTGATGATCATTCGGTAGTTTTTGACGACATACCGATGCATTCAAAATAAAAAATAAATTTTTATTTAAATTAAAATATTTGTCAGTATTCCTATGGTAAAGACAATTTACGGACAACAACACATTTCCCTTACCATTATATAACTCAACTAGGTTAAAACCCGTGTAGTTACACGGCTGGGATGTAAAAATAGAAAAAAAAAAGTACACAAAATTAGTCAAATCTATACTTATAAATACTAACTAAGACATAAAAAACAAACAATATTTAGATTGTAAATTAACATTTTATTGAAATATTGCTATGGACTTTATGCAATTATAACATTGATTGAGGTGCAATAAATAGGAAAAAAGCTCATCATGTTAGCATTTTAGATCGTGAGTGCATGTTATCTCCTTTAACCATTAATTTCAATTGAGCTGCAACCAGGTAATTTTTTTGCATACAACACCTTTAATACACTTTGGTCCAAGATTAAAGGAACTAAATATTAGATCAAAAATTTCCAAGCTTTTTGATGTACTGCAGAGTAGCAATGACATTGCCTCATTGGATGATCGTAAAAAGGAGTGGCATGTCTGATGTCTCGCCTACCAAAAGTCATCTTCTTTTCTGACAATGCTAACTTTCTTTCTTGAATGGTTGCATTCTGTTTAGTCATGATACATTTTACATGCTTTCTAAAACGTTGGCCCTGTATTAACCACAAAATCTCAAATCTATGTCATATATTGACATTCAAGATTCCATATGTAATGACTAATTAGACTACAATAGTGTGACGTTTTTGGTCATTGCTCCAAGTAAAATGGCTATATTTACAGGACCACAATTGCAAAAATCAGATGTACTCAAGGACTAAAAATAATCATTACACTTGGAGTAGAGATCAAAAACATTATAAAACCTCAAATAAGAACAAAAAACGTACAACTTTCAAGAACCACAAAGAGGTCCAAAAATGTTATTAAATCAAATATTGGCCTAAATTGAAACAGAACATTTTGGGACCAAAAGTGTAAAAATCAGTTATACTTGCAGACCAAACATGTAATTTATGCTGAAATATCTATTACTATTTAACAGTAAAGCGGTGCAAGAGTGGAAATATTGAACCGCTGGAAACGTTATGCTCCTCCTTTATGCCAAAAAATCGCAAAGTTAAAAGTTAAAACCCTTATATTCTTCTTCCACGTCCAGTTTTCGCTATTCTAATAGCTCTTAAAATAGGAAAAGGTTAAAATCAATGAAAATATAAGTTTAAAATATTACCTTATTTTTTACATGATATTTGATTTAACAAATCTAAACATAAGAGTCGCCATATGTTTCCATAAACACAAATACGAATCACTATTTATGTAATAGATAGATGGCAATAAATATAGTATAGTGAAATATGTGATACCTTGAAGCTTATATCAAGAACTCCAGCAGACGTTGGGCTTTGTTAAAAGAAACCATGATCATGATGATACAATGCTGAGTGTATAAAGTCTCTAACCTGTTCAATTAAGATAAAACAATCTCCAAGAATTCATTTCCATTTGTAGGTGCATAAGATCGAAATTCAACTTCTCATTTTGTAAGTTATTTATCTAAGACGACCCTTTCATTTGTTTGTCTTATATGGTAACATACCTTTAAATCACCTTCTTAAAAAAATCTTATTAAACCAGTTTGTGTATGTATATGTGTGTGTGTGTGTGTGTTTTTGTGTCTTTAAGTAAAGATCAAACTGTGATACAACTAAGACATAAAATATATAGAAGAGTGACTATAATGGAGTTAGAAATACAAACTGTGATATATGTGTGTTTGTATGTCTATGTGATTGAAATCAGAAAAGCGTATCAAGATCAATTCCTCTCTCCATCAATCTGAAGAAACAAACAAAAAAACTAATTTACATACTAAAACTCGTTATAGAACCTGTTTATGCTTAATCTCACCTTTATGTCATTAGTGCTGCCAATAACTTAGTCGCAGAGGTTAAAAAAATGAAGATTCTAAGAAATTGAACAATTTAAAGTACTCACATTATCACAGCTTAGAAACCTTCCAGTTTTCTGTATATTCAACTCAAAAATAATGTCTCTGTAGAAAAGGACCAAAATTGCAAAATTATTCAACTTTGGACTAAACACGGTAAAAAATCTTTTTCTATTCCATGGATGGGAACTTACCTTCTCCATTATGTTTTCAAGTGGGTGGAAACTTGACTACACCTCCAATGGCACTCATGGCTTCCTATTACCTGACAATATCGAAAATCAATGCTCCTTAGATAGTGAATGATGTGGCAAAAACACATACCGGAAGAAAAAACACAAATAATCCCTATTGACCAACCAGAAAATGTTCAAGGAGAAACCCTTCTCTATTAGATCTTCACAAAGTAGAACAATTAGAATTAGAAAGACACGCAGTCCCCCAAATGAAATTTATTATAATATAATCTC
The DNA here is from genome assembly GCA_023525715.1 of Cichorium intybus. NCBI lineage: Eukaryota > Viridiplantae > Streptophyta > Magnoliopsida > Asterales > Asteraceae > Cichorium > Cichorium intybus. Next base: position 104,094,894 of record CM042015.1, read on the forward strand.
TTACTTCTATCTCTATTATAAGATTTTACTAAAAAAATTTCTATTGAGGTATCGTATTTTGAACAAAATATACCAATTATAACATTGTACTTCAAATTTGTTTCTTAATACGACATTATACTTTAAAAAGTCCACACAATTATGCCATGAAACCTGATTTGTTTTGGATAACTATAATTGACTAGATATTCCAAAGTATAATACTGTAATAGGAAGAAACCGGTTAAAGAAGAGGAAATATGCACATACATCTCCCACCTTTAGTAATTGGTAGTTTAGACAATCTGATTCTGGTTAATTGAGCCAAGCTGTAATTATTGGAAATACAGCAAAAAAGGCATATCGATTTGCCAGTGAAATAAAAATAGCTTCATTTTGTCATCAAAAAGAAATATTAAGAATCGTAGATTATTAATAAATGCCTTGTTCTCAAGAGACTTCATCTATACACAACTCTTAAATATGTTGACAATAAAAGAAATAAAAAAATAATAATAAATCTATATTTTAAATTAAAAAGGCCACTGCATGTATGCCCTATCAAGTCCATTGCTCTAAAAGTATACAATCAAATAGCATGATGGGTGATTCAAAATTCATGTTAATTATTAAAACCTACTCACCGCAAATGATATTTTCACAAAAAAAAAAAGTCAATAGCAATTTTGATTCTAGGTGTGATTGTAATCAAACATATCCCAAAATGGATTTTGGATACTATTACCAATAATTAGCAATTGAAAATCTAGAAATCGATTTTGTGGCAAAAACGTTGAAATTAGAAAATTAAAACATATGAAACGATGGATTTGGAGTGAAATTTTACCTCCGAACAGGACCATTAGACGACGAAGAATAAACTGAGAGGTGATCGAATTATAAAGACTCTGGTTTAACATAGGCGAAGTTACGGAACATTTTAGGGTTATTCTAGGTTTGATGATAAAATCAATTGATGGAATTTCCATGTGATATTTCTCCGTAAACATAAACTCGGCTTTTGTTCACGTATCGAAAACAAAGTAAGATGAAGATGAATAAGGAGGTGGTAGAATTGAGTAGATACACAAGGTCTTGAAATTGATTTTTCATGAAAAGAGATGATAACCTTGTTCACTGTATGATGAGAAGGGGAAGCAGGTCTCAGAAAAATATATCCATTAGCAATTCCTTGAAGCCAAGAGATCGAAGAAACTGTCACCGACACACCTGCAGGAATCGAATAAATGGATTTTTAAAGAGCAAATCGAATTACGAACCGTAATTTCAATTCCTCCAACTACTCTCGTCAAACCTAATCAATGAAGACTTCTCATTAATACTTCTTAACCTCGATGAGAAACACCTGTTACTGACCAACCTTGCAACTGATAGAATACACTGAAAAAATAACAAAAGGATATTTATACGAGAACCCAATTGGAAAAACTAAATAAACCCACCAAAAATATTTGGAAGAAAGGAAGAAAGTGAATACGTGGATTGATATAGCAGAAGGTCGCGGTTTCCTATTTCTTCCATCATTCAAAATTCATGGTACCTCTTTGTGAACACTATGGTTAGATCGACATGTAGATATCTGACATCAGGACATCTGATAGTTATTGCCAAATATTCGAAGAAATAATAGTAAGAATCATTTAACTACTTGGGAAGCAGAACAAATCACTTTTATTCTTTTTCTTTTAAGCAGCTTCAGCACCATAGATGTCGATTTTGAGGAACAAAAGCAATCTAAACAAACGCCACGAAGCCAAATCAAAATGCAATGATGTGCAGATGCAATTTGAGAGGGGCAGATAAGATGATTATTCAAGAAAAAGTCGAATAGAATAGCTTCCGTTAAATTTGAATTGCTAATGTTTAGGCTAGTTTTTAGGCCCCGAAAATTAAGGATTTCAAAACCGAATCATGTTTACGTGATTGCATTTAATATGTTTATGGGCTATCTAAAACCAAAAATAACACATTGGGCGGGAAAAGAATACCGAGGACTCCCATAGCACGACAGGTGGCATAATATAGATCTAAAAAATTGACATGTGGCACGGCAAGGATTGCTTTATAGATAAGTATAGATTTGCAAATATTTCCAGCATATGGTTATACAATTTCCGTTCCATTGTTAAACCAGGGGCGGACCTAGGGGGTACCAGGGTGTGCCTGTGCCCCTCCTGAAATTTTACCCCGTAGAGTAAATTTTTTTTTTATATATAGGTGTTCCTCGTCTAAAAAAAAGGTGCTCCTCAGTGCCTCTCGTATCCATTTTTTCTTGGTCCGCCACTGTGTTAAACTATAATTGGTGGTAGCCTAGTGAAAAAGCATGTTTGTTTTTTCTAACTGATTAGAGTTCGATTCCTCTAAGAAGGTTTCCTTTCTTTTTCACAGCGCATGTCAAAAAATGTTCCAACCTTCTATAATGGTTCTAGTTTTTTCTTTTACATATTTAACCCAATATTTTTATTTACTGTCGTTATATCCCAAAATTTAATTACTCCATCAGTCCCAAAATTATTGTCCACATTTGATTTTTTTAGTCTTTCATCTTCAACTTTGTCGTTAAATAATTCCGTTTGTATTCTATTATTTTTTATGAATATTATACCAATAGAAAAACATTTTAAAAAACTATCCGTTTATATATTTTTTGTCAAATAGTATATAACAAAAACATAGATATTCGTGGTCAAAGTTAAAGTAAAAATACTTTGACTTTTCAAAGTGGACAATAACTTTCGGACGGAAGAAGTATTTGTCAAAAAGTGTTCCAAGCTACTATATTCCTTCTATTTTTTTTCTTTTACATATTTAGCCCAATTTTTTTTATTTGTTATAATTATATCCCAAAATTTAATTATTTTTACGTATTTAGTATTTAGTAATAAACAATATTTATAATAATTTATTATTAGGTTTTATCCTTTTTTTAGTTTTAGCCCAACCTAGTTCTATCACAAAAGTCCCTTCTCGTTTCATTATTTTTATTTTTCTATTATTATTGTAATAATTATTATTGCGATTATTATTATGTTTACGATTGTTGTTATGTTGTTGTTGTTGTTGTTATTATTATTATTATGATTGTTATTATTATTATTATTATTGAGAACACAATGACAAGTTTGTCCACAAAGTGTTCATCACACTCCGTCCATCATTCCATAAGCCGTAGTGCGTTCGTTAATCCGTACGGTATTACAACGCTTGCAATAGCTGTGAAAGTACAATGATCTAGTCATCGTCACATCGGACCTCCGTATCACCTCATTTCCTCTCATCTTATTACTTATGCCAACATATTCTCATCGAGAGGGAATTTAACTAAGGGCGCTTGAAACCACATTGGGTTTTTCTCGAACCTATTATGTCGTCATTTAATTTGCACGACCTTTCACTTACCATTATCATTTGTTTCTCTGCATTAAGAAGCTCTAAGCTTCTTTTCCATTTTTCTCGGTTGTCACCATCGCTTGTTAGGAAATGATGATTATTAGCGTTGTAGAAATTTTGTATCTAGGTCTTTAAACTCTACTAGTAGCTTTGGTGTTTTGAAACATAACAAGCTCCTTTTTACAATGACAACGCATGTCTGTGTTTGCCGTTTAGGTTACGCCAGCCCCTTCCCACAATGGTCCTTCCCAAATGGGACATTTCCCCAACCACCAAGGCAATTCCACGTTACAGTTATAAATCGACCGAGGCAAGCCCTCGTAATGGATATATAGGCATTTGAGCCTCATCCCAGCGAGAAATGTATGTCTACGCATACCTTTCACACAGGCTATGTTAAATCATACTTCTATCAATTAGGAAACTGAATTCCCAAACTAAGGCAACATTATTTCATTGTATTCCGGTTCTCAACAAGCTATTCGTCTATCTCCTCTCGTCTCTAAACTTCATGGCGTTTCCCACTTCGCTATTTTATCAAACTCTATCGCATTTGGTTACACCAGGTATGTCCTTCGTCCCAAACACATTGTCCCCTTGTCTATTTGTCCTTTTGATACAACTAAACAATATTTGTGCATGCATTGTACTTGCGGTGGCATAACTACCATTCCTTCTCGATCCCATCTACTTGTCACAAGAGAGTATGAACTGACCATATCTTGGCAGTCCTCTGGCTTGAAGTTCCTAAGGGAATGAAATTCCCATGTTTTTCTTCAGTTCGTGCACAATCCCTTATTCCTAGCTTTCTAGCTGTTGGGGAAGCCTTGGATATCACGATCTACATCCACCGATTCAACTCACCCATCTCATTGGGTCAACATAGTACCAATCATACTGATAATTTCCTACTTATCCTTTATTTGATTCCTAATAATAATGCTAGGGAGTACAACTATAATACCATATTAGCTAATCAATGTATATGGATAGCTTGACACAGCAAAAGGCTAACTTTCATGACTTCCATGAATGCGACAATTGCCCTTAGCGGTGATTTGTCCTTTAATAGTCGTCTATATCCCAATCATATCTGGTACTTACGGACTATCAGCACTAGTGGTTGGATTAGTTCACATCATCATTGTTACTAAATTACCAATGACTCCTACTTCATGAGTTAACATTAACCGTTACTAACTCCTATACTTATCATTTTATAGTAAGTCCCCTTATCAAGGCATGTACTAGTATTCTCTCTCAAGGTTTAAGTCTAGCATCCTATACACAAGGAATACTGTCCCATTTATATAGAAAACACAAGAATAGTGGAATGCTATCCCATTTTTTTCCAAAACACATACATAATTCAGTGTACAATCGGGTGTTACAACAGATATACGAGAGTTACTACAAGCGTCTCTTCAAGTACAATGTCTCTTGAAGGTCTTCTAGTCTAATACTTACTTCCCTTACATCTGGTCAACAGTATGAATACACGTCACAAAAAATTCACACAAACAGGATGTCAGACATAAGTCTGGTGAGTACATAATACAACGTCGGTATACTACTACCACATGAAGCACATTCCCTACATTAGTTACACATCAATACTTTCGCATTTATAGGAAACATTTTCCCCTAATCTAACATTCGTTCATATTTTTTACAGGTATGAGGTGCACGTTCCTCAATTGATTTCACTATTAGTACTCTATAATGGTGGAGTATATATTCTTCGGGCCATTTCGATTCTTCATTTCCGTACCAAGTATTGGACATGGGAATTTGTTATTCCCAAGACATGGTCCAAAACATTTTCCATCTATCCATCGAGGTAGTTCCCTCAAAGATTTCACATCACTCTATCGATCGAGGCAGTTCCTCGTGAGGATCTCACATCTATCCATCGAGGCAGTCCCTCATAAGGATTTCATATCCCTATCCATTGATGCAATCTCTCATAAATATTTCTCATCTCTCTAACCATCGAGGCAGTTCCTCACTGTGTTTCCATGTCTCTACTCTTCGAGGCGGTTCCTCATAAAGATCTTACCTCTCTATACAATGATCAGTCCCTTGTAGGATTTCACATCTCTATGTATCAGAGTCGTTGCTCGGAAAGATTTCAAATCTCTAACCTTCAAGGTACTCCTTAATTACAATTTCATATCTTTATCTTTCGAGACAGTTCCTCATTACATTTCCGTATCTCTATCTTTTCTCATTACTAATTCTCAACAACAGTACCATCGGGTAAGGCATCCCTTCATCCTCGATGGTCTCTAGTGGGAGTTATGTTCCAATTCACCAAGGTAATTCATTGTCATGTATGTATAGGCACGTCGCCTTATCCCCACAACGGAGATTTAACTACTTACACTCTCAGACTTGACTCGTTTATACACGGGTCTTGTAGCTATCAACCTAGGAGTTAGGTTCTAAATCTAGATCAATGTCACCCAACATTTTCTCCAGTTCCTCACATTCTATCACTACCACATACTAGTCAGTACTGAATCCAACATGGCCGGTCCTTGTCATGGATTCATGAACATCTCATATCTTATCCCTACATGGGATGTAGATTTGTACCTACTCTCAACTCAGCCTGACTATCCACTACTAGCGTTAGCTATTACCCTAGAAGATCTAGGTTCCAACACTGACTTCATATTAGTCAGCATACAAACCACTGCATAACTTTCTATCAGTACCACACAACGTACATTTCAATATATAGTATATAACACAACTATATTTAACAATGACATGTATTTCAATATAGTGTGGTAGCATGTACTCACCTTAGTGATGTTAAAGCTGTCTCGAGCTCAATTGTGACAGTCTGCTTATCCTCTTAAAATAGAAGTTTTCAACATCACATATCGTTTCTAAGAACCACAATTCGAGTATCATAAACTCAAGGCCGCCCTTTTATATAATATCATTATGGATGCCTCGACTAATCATCTGAGTGTTCATGTAACGCGTCGCGTCCAAGTAGTCGACGCGACGTGTGCATTTCAGACCATTCCCATGGCCAATCCATTGCGAGCGTTAAACCAGGATTTGGTCTGGTCCATTTTAGACTGATCCCCATCTGATTAAGACGACTTTTAAGTCTTTTCGACCCACCACCTCCCCACCCCACCCACCAGCACCCACTCCACACTACCCCCTCCCAATTTTATTTTTTTACCACCCACCTCGCCCAACTTCACCATCAGCACCCTCCTCACCTTCATCCACATTGCTAATTTCTTTTTAATTATTTTTTGAAACTTTTTTACCACCCGTCCAACCTACCCCTGCTCATTCCCCCTTCCCCCCAAAAAAAATTATTTCTATATTATATATTCAAAAAAACTTAACCTCCCCCGACACACAATTTTTTGAACTTTTTTTTACCACCCATCCCTACCACGACCAAAACCAACCACCCTACCCCTCCCTCAACCCCTCCACCCTACCCACCAACACCAACCCACACCACCCACCTGCATGATGACAATGACCACCTACCCCCACCCATCCTACCCCCTTCATATAACTGTATTTTTTTCCGTTTAGCCCAACCCTCCACCCAACCCCCATCCACCCCCACCACGAACACTACCACCACCCATTCCACTTACCCCTACATCCTACCTACCAGCACCCAACCCCACCCTACCCCTCCTTCAATATTTTTTTAATTACTTTGATTTTTTTTACCACCCACTAGCGTCCACAATACACTACCCCCACCTCCGAATCCAAAAAAATAGTTTTGTTTAAATTTTTTAACCAACCTACCCACCCACCCCCCTCCTTAAAAAAAATTTTAATTTTCTTTACCACCCACCCCCGCCCTGCCACACCCTACCCTAGCACCCCCGTTTTATCTTCTTTTTTTTTTAGAATTTTCCTTTGTACTCCACCCACCCAACAAATTTATTCTTTTTTTTTATTTTTTTAAACTTTTTACCCACCCACCCGCACCACAACCATGTCCACCCACCCCCACCGCTCCCTTTACCCCTCAACCCCACCCACCAGCACCAAGCCACCCTATCCTCCACCCTATCCCCCAACCACGACCACCACCACCAACCCCACCCACTCCACCTACCCCTCAACCTACCACCAGTACCCACCCACCCCACCCCTCCACTTCACCTACCAGCACCCATCTCACCCTACCCTTACCCCTCCCCAAAAAAAATATTTTTTTAAATGTTTTTACTACTCACCTCGCCCTACCCTACCCTACCCTCACCCTTTAAAAATATTATTTTTTTAGTTTTTTTACCACCCACCCTCACCCCACCTAACCCAACAACACCCCCCACACCCTACCCTCACCCTACTCCTAACCCTATAAATATTTATTTATTTTTTAAACTTTTTTTTACCACTCATCCATACCTCCTCCCTCTGTTGGAAATACATGTTCATTTCATAGGTTTCAAAAACTTGAAGTTGCAACGGAAGCATAAAAGATGAATACAAATTCCATTCCAAGAGGATCATGCTACATGCATGTAGAGATAAAACAAAAACAAACATAGTGAAAGTTCAAGAAGACTACCTTGTGTTCTTGAACTTAGATGAATGAATGTTGATGATGAGGAAGCAAAGAAGTTTCCCTCTATAGCTAAGTCCACCCACAAGTGTAAACACCTTAGATGCTAGTCTTGTTATCTTGCAAAAATGAACATCTTTAATCTTGATGCTTGAATCCGATTATTGCACACAAACAAGAGGTGTTCTTGGCTGATTTTTGAACAAGTATTTTGATGGAATAACTCTCTCTAATACCCTCTAAAAATCCGGCAAAAAACTAGTCAAAAGAAGAAGAATAATATGGCTATATTTAAGAGAAAGTGGATTTATGATTCCCATGGTCAACATTAAAAGCACAAAAAGGGTTTTGCTTTACTTTCACTTTCTTACACATGCATGTGGAGCATGTTGGCCGATTTTTTCAAGGTTGGGAGAGAGAGAACATTATTCCATCTTTTATTATTTATAAAACTTATCCAAAAGGTTTTATAAATAATAAGCTTTTATATTTTGTTCAATGGAATAACATTTAAACCATAAATGGTATAAATAAACCAATTAAACATGTATTCTTAATGTAGTGTGTGTATATATATATATATATATATATATATATATATATATATATATATATATATATATATATATATATATATATATATTACAATATGCATATTTTATTTAATTTACCAATTAAATTAAATAAAAGGTTTACTTACAATTCAATTAAATCATTCAACAACTTAAACAATTTAATTGTTATACTTGATTAATTGATCACATATGAATTAGTAATCAACCTTTAATTTTGGAGTTATTATTATTTACCTTAAATAATAATAACTTACAAGATTAAATTGCAAGCTTGGTATCATTTGATGGTAAATCAAATTTAGTACAATAAATGATCAATTTGGTGTCATACTTGTTGTTGGTGTGACCCTATAGGATCATGTGTTATTAGTAATATCATTTTATGATCATCCTTGGGCATATAGAACTAACAATCTCCCACTTGCACAAGGTTGCATCATAGAATGATATTGACAGTGGTAATCGTCTAGCAACACTTCACTGCCCCCAATAACACATGACGTAGTGCCATTCAACAACATCCAATTCTTCAAAAGCTAAAGGCTATAATTGATGTACGAGGTTATGTATCAATTATCCCTTTGTCTCAGACATCATGTTGAACATGATACATGGATCTTAATCATTCTCACTTTATGTTCAACTTTTAATCAGGCGCCTTAGATGTGTAACTCTCAACACATAAGAGGAACAAATCCCGTCTTGACTACATACGCCCCTCATATAGTTGGTACTATACCTGAATATGGCCTTTATGGTTGTCTATTTTTCAAGAACAACGGTGAGCCATATCAAAGCATGGCATTCCCTATATTTGAGTCCCAAATATGTATCTCAGGTCTAAGGATACAATGATAGTACCTTTATTCAAGAATCACTTATGAACATGATCCATGGAGTGATCTTGAAGCGGGTCAAGTCCAATACTTGTTCACTAACAAGTACCTATGAATTTGGTTGCAACCTTTTGCTACTTTTACCCATAAAAGTCAACCAATCCAATTCATATTAGTCTTACTTCATAGTTAACCAACCTTTTGCTCCCACAACTATGATCGACTATGGACATTTAGAATAATTAGATTATTCAAGGATTAAACATGCTAATATAAAACACAAAATTATGAATGAAACATCACGTCACATATATCACATAATAATTTTGTTTACATAGTTTCATATTCATAAAACACTAAACACAAATTAAATCCATTCATTAGAAAAACGAAGTCCTATACCCTTAGCGTGACTTTCATGCTTAGCTTGGGGTAAAGGCTTCGTGAATGGGTCTGCTAAATTCTGATCTGTATGAACCTTGTGAATACTTATTTCACCACTCTTAACTTCATGTCGTATGTAGTTATACCTTCGGTGAATGTGCTTGGTCTTTTGATGCGATCTAGGTTCCTTTGCTTGAGCTATGGCACCTAGATTATCACAGAAGATTTCTATGGGGTCCCGAATGGAAGGAACAACCCCTAGATCTTCAATGAATTTTCTTATCCAGACAGCTTCTTGAGCAGCTTCTGAAGCAGAAACGTATTCTGATTCTGTAGTGGATTGTGCAATTACTTCTTGTTTGGAACTCTTCCAAGACACGGCTCCTCCATTTAAAATAAAGACATACCCAGATTGAGATCTAGAATCGTCCCTATCTGTTTGGAAGCTTACGTTAGTGTAACCCTTTACCTTCAAGCTTTCTTCCAAACCATCCGTAGGCTAAGAACATGTCTTTAGTTCTTCTAAAGTACTTAAGAATGTTCTTTACAGCAGTTCAGTGGGCTTCACCTGGGTTCTGTTGATACCTACTAGTCATGCTTAAGGCACATGAGACGTCGGGCCTAGTGCATAACATGGCATACATGATGGACCCAATTACCGAAGCATATGGGACATGTTTCATCCTGTCAAGTTCAGTCCTAGTGCTTGGGCACTGACACTTACTTAGGATGGTACCATGCGGTATTGGCAAGAATCCTCTTTTGGAATCCTGCATCTTGAACCTTTTCAAGATTTTATCAATATATACACTTTGGCTTAGACCAATAAGTCTCTTAGATCTATCTCTATAGATCTTTATGCCTAATACATAAGCAGCTTCTCCTAAGTCCTTTATTGAGAAACAGTTCTCAAGAAACGTTTTGACACCTTTTAAGGTTGGGATGTCATTTCCAAATAGAAGTATGTCATCTACATACAATACTAGGAATATGACTATGCTCCCACTAGCTTTCTTGTAAACACAGGAGTCATCCTCATTTTTAATGAATCCAAAATTTGTGATCTTTTCATCAAAACAGATGTTCCATGTTCGAGACGCTTGCTTTAATCCATAGATAGATCTCTTAAGCTTTCACACTTTACTTGGATACTTGGGATCGAGAAAACCTTCAGGTTGATCCATATAAACATCTTCCAATAAGTGTCCATTAAGGAAAGCGGTCTTGACATCCATTTGCCATATCTCATAATCATAGTATGCGACTATGGCAAAGAGTATCCTAATCGACTTGATCATTGCCACCGGTGAAAAGGTCTTATCATAGTCAATACCATGAGTTTGTGAGTATCCTTTAGCGATAAGTCTTGCCTTAAAAGTGTGAACGTTTCCATCCACGTCGGTTTTCTTCTTGAAAACCTACTTGTTCCCAACGGTCTTACAATTGGTGGGAAGATTAACCAAGTCCCATACTTGGTTATCGTGCATGGATTGCATCTCTGTGTTCATGGATTCAAGCCATTTATCAGATTCGGGACCTAACATCGCACTCTGGTAGTTGACGGGTTCATCAGAATCTATCGTATAACATTCCTCTTCCATCATGAGGTAACCATACCTTTCAGGTTCAAATCGAACCCTACCAGATCTGCGAACATCTTGTATTACAAGTTGTTCCCGATCAACTGTTTGTTCCGGTTCAACAACCTCTTGTTGAATGCTAGATTCAATTTCTTCTGTATCAGGCTGTGGTTCCTGAATTTCTTCAATTTCCACAAACCTCCCACTAGCCTCTTCCATCAGAAACTTGTTTTCTAGGAATTCAGCTTTTCGAGAAATAAATATCTTATTCTCTAAGGGATTGTAGAAGTAGTATCCAAGACAATCTTTCGGATACCCTACAAAGATACACTTAGTTGAATGGGGTTCTAGTTTGTTTGAAGCTTCTTGTCTAACATAAGCTTCACATCCCCATACCTTGAGATAGGATAAAGATGGAACCTTTCCATGCCATATCTCATAAGGTGTTTTATCTACCTTCTTAGTAGGTGCCATGTTTAGGAGACGAGCGGCTGTTTGTAAGGCATAACCCCAAAATGATAAAGGTAGAGTACTTCTAATCATCATGGATCGAACCATATCCAATAGTGTTCGATTCCGCCTCTCAGATACACCATTATGTTGTGGTGTTCCAGGTGGAGTAAGTTGTGAAACAATTCTACAAGTCTTAAGATGATCCATAAAGTTTGAACTTAATTACTCACCTCCTCTATCGGAACGAAGAACTTTAATTGTTTTGTTGAGTTGATTTTCCACTTCACTTTGAAATATTTTGAACATTTCAAACGCCTCATGTTTATGTTTAATTAAATAAACATATCCATAACGACTAAAGTCGTCAGTGAAGGTGATGAAATATCTTTCACCATATCTAGACATTGGCTTGAAATGACCACATACATCCGTAAGTATGATTCCTAACAAGTCCTTTGCCCTCTCATTGGTTCCCGAGAAAGGAGCTTTAGTCATCTTTCCATGTAAACAAGATTCACATATATCAAATGAGTCATTCTCATTTACCTTCAAAAGTCCACTCTTTAGAAGTTGGGATATGCGTTTCTTGTTTATATGCCCAAGGCGACAATGCCATAGATAGGTTTGACTCAAATCACATTTGGGTCTCTTGCTGAAAGTGTGGTATATAGAGCTATGGATAGTATTACAATCAAGGTTTACTTCATAAATTCCATTCAAAGGCCTAGCCTCGAAATAGAATACATTGTTTTTAGAAACACAAATATCATCATTCATAAAACAAAGATTAAAACCAGATTGTCTCAACTTAGCAACCGAAATAATATTCTTAGTCAAGCTAGGAACATAATAAACATTCGTTAATGTCAAATACAAGCCACTTGGTAGTAATAAATCAAAATTTCCTATTGAATCCACCGCAACCCTTGCACTGTTTCCAACACGGAGTACTACCTCGTTCGCCTTCAGTCGCCTACTCCTTTTAAACCCCTACAACATATTACAAATGTGAGTTCCACAACCAGTATCAAATACCGAGGTGTTAGGAGATAAATTATAAAGCTCTAGATCTATCACATAGATACCTGAAGTGCCCTCCATGGCCTTCTTCTTCTTCAACTCTGCAAGGTAAGTAGGGCAATTTCTTTTCCAGTGCCCAACTTTGCCACATTCGAAGCACGCGTCTTCTTTGGCTACCTTTGCCTTCTTCTTGGGTGGTCGGGATGGTAGGACAACTTTCTTGCCTTTCCTTTGACAAACTTTGCCTTCCCTTTACCCTTGGAGTTCATGGGGTGATCAGGTTTAGTCCTCTTTGTACCACCTTCCTTGATCATGAGAACTTGAGTGGTTTTCTTGGGCAGATTCTTCTCCGCGGTAATTAGCATCCCATGCAATTTTGGGATAGTCTTGTTTAAACCATTCATGTTATAGTTCATGACAAAGGGATCAAAAGACTTTGTCAAGGAGTTAAGGATCATATCCGTTGCAAGCTCTTCAGGCATCACAACTCCAAGACGTGCCAAATGATCAATGTGACTCTTCATTTTGAGCACATAAGAGCTGACTGTCTGTCCATCCTCCATCTTACAAGCATGGAAGGCTCGAACTGTTTCGAACCTTTCCGTTCTTGCAAGTTGTTGGAACATTTCCTTCAATTGATTGATCATGTCATAGGCTGAATGATTCTCTAAGTCCTTCTGAAGGTCAGGAATCATGGTGGCCAACATGAGATATGATGCATCAATGGAATCATCCATCTTTTTAAGCCATGCATCATGTGCAGGCTTAGGAGTGACAGGGGGCTCTTCAGGAAGTGGTTCATTGAGAACATATTCTTTCTTTTCTTGTTTGAGAACTATTCTTACACTATGGTACCAATCCAAGAAGTTGGTGTGGTTGAGTTTTTCTCCCTCAAGGAGAGACCATAGTGAAGTTTTGTTAGGAGCTGGGTTTGTTGTGTTTGGTGCCATCTATAAAATTTTAACAAGGTTCAATTTAGCAATTTATGATATTAAGTCCTTAATAATTAATACCCTTTCTTGTTACATAAACTTTAATTGATTAAGGTCTAGAATCCAAGTTGCAATACGAACAAGCGGTTAGGTATCCTTTATCCCGCCTATTCGAATCAACAAGGTAGGTAACGCTTTACCAATTATATCCAAATATAATTTCTAGAGGTATGGGATCCCATTATAACATTTATAAGTTTGGCATATTTGATCCCATCTATGCCTTTGATTTCTAATGCTTAGGTGACATTTATCACAAAAGATTTCCAAACAAATCATCCCACTTAAATGGACGTGTAGTTTTTGACAACTATTAATGGTTAGGTGTCCTTTATCCCATCAATATTGAAAAGCTACCTCTTGTATCACAAGAAAACTCCAAGTGGTTAGGTAACCTTTATCCCACAAGGATATACAAGTGATACATGAGTGTCTTTAAGAGGGACGACATCGATTTGTATTTCGAAAGGGATTTGTATGTTTTGCAATTCTAATTTTTGAAAAACATATGGTATCATGTAGATTGCATGCATCCAATGAACATGGTACCATTAAAATATTATTTTGTTAATTGGTTCCTTTGATTATAAAATCTCCATTTCATTTTTTGTTTGTGGTCTAAATTACAACTAATATCCAATATTAAGTTTGAGTTTGATCACTTACATTAGAACCAATTTTAATCCTAAATAATTACCATTATTACTTAGGGTTGGAGTTTGTAAGAATTCATAAAATCTCCATTTTATTTAATTCATTAATTTTCAAATCCGAATTTTTATAGGTTTTATAATAAAACCCATTTTAATAAAACCAAATCATAGCACATCTTATGTTTTAAATGTCAATTTGAAAATTACAAACTCCTTGATGATTATGTTTAATTATCTAGGTTGTCTAGCATGCAAAATCTTATTTTCATCCACAACATAAAATAATAAAACATTCAATCACCACATACATGCACGGGTGCATAAACACAAGCCAACTAATTTGATATTTTATGTGAGCCATACATGAAATATTAAGTCCATTCCTAGGGACAAAAGGTGACCAAAAATTCATCCAAATGATCTTCAATTGAGCTACAACTTTGCCAATCTTCTTGTATCATCAAATGACACTTGAACCACCCTTTCTTGGCACCTTGGCATGAGTTATGAATTTTTTTAAAGCCTCCAAACAGGTCCAAACAGCAGCAGCCAAAATAGGAGGTTTTGGAGCTTTCTTGACTTCATTCTTGATGATAATGATGCACATACTTGCCAAAACTACTTGTATATACTAGATATTATAGTTAGTAACAAGTATAGCATCAAAACATCAAGATATGAATTTATTTTAGGCCCCAAAACAGATTCGAAATTGGACAGCAGGAGGGCAGGAAATTCGTTGCAAGTTCTTGGTGTTGCTTCTCATGGTTTTCTCTCTTGTTCCTTCTTTTGTTACATTTTATAAAAGATATAAAATACAACTATTATAATACTTACAAAATGAATAAAATAAGGAAATAACTAATTATTATTACAAACCATTTGAATAAAAGAATAGATTACAACCATATCAAATTTAAACAAAAAACATGCAACACATGGTCCTTGGCTTGTTTATGCACCATTTTATCACATAAAATAATAAGAAAATCAACACTTTGTTTTTCTAAGGCAACAATTATGTAACCAAATGCATGCAAACATAAATTTTTGTTGGTTACATAAAATCATAGAATTTATAATTGCATGTTGCCAAAGAAGCCATGCATGAACATTGCATTCAAGAAGATTAACACTCATGGCTTCCAAAAACCAAGTTTATCCAAATAAACTTATTATATGAACATGCAATATAGCTATGGCTCTGATACCAATTGTTGGAAATACATGTTCATTTCATAGGTTTCAAAAACTTGAAGTTGCAACGGAAGCATAAAAGATGAATACAAGTTCCATTCCAAGATGATCATGCTACATGCCTGTAGAGATAAAACAAAAACAAACATAGTGAAAGTTCAAGAAGACTACCTTGTGTTCTTGAACTTAGATGAATGGATGTTGATGATGAGGAAGCAAAGAAGTTTCCCTCTATAGCTAAGTCCACCCACAAGTGTAAACACCTTAGATGCTAGTCTTGTTATCTTGCAAAAATAAACATCTTTAATCTTGATGCTTGAATCCGATTAATGCACACAAACAAGAGGTGTTCTTGGCTGATTTTTGAACAAGTATTTTGATGGAATAACTCTCTCTAATACCCTCTAAAAATCCGGCCAAAAACTAGTCAAAAGAAGAAGAATAATATGGCTATATTTAAGAGAAAGTGGATTTATGATTCCCATGGTCAACATTAAAAGCACAAAAAGGGTTTTACTTTACTTTCACTTTCTTACACATGCATGTGGAGCATGTTGACCGATTTTTTCAAGGTTGGGAGAGAGAGAACATTATTCCATCTTTTATTATTTATAAAACTTATCCAAAAGGTTTTATAAATAATAAGCTTTTATATTTTGTTCAATGGAATAACATTTAAACCATAAATGGTATAAATAAACCAATTAAACATGTATTCTTAATGTAGTATATATATATATATATATATATATATATATATATATATATATATATATATATATATATATATATATATATATATATATATATATATATATATATTACAATATGCATATTTTATTTAATTTACCAATTAAATTAAATAAAAGGTTTACTTACAATTCAATTAAATCATTCAACAACTTAAACAATTTAATTGTTATACTTGATTAATTCATCACATATGAATTAGTAATCAACCTTTAATTTTGGAGTTATTATTATTTACCTTAAATAATAATAACTTACAAGATTAAATTGCAAGCTTAGTATCATTTGATGGTAAATCAAATTTAGCACAATAAATGATCAATTTGGTGTCATACTTGTTGTTGGTGTGACCCTATAGGATCATGTGTTATTAGTAATATCATTTTATGATCATCCTTGGGCATATAGAACTAACAATCTCCCACTTGCATAAGGTTGCATCATAGAATGATATTGACAGTGGTAAACGTCTAGCAACACTTCACTGCCCCCAATAACACATGACGTAGTGCCATTCAACAACATCTAATTCTTTAGAAACTCAAGGCTATAATTGATGTACGAGGTTATGTATCAATTATCCCTTTGTCTCAGACATCATGTTGAACATGATACATGGATCTTAATCATTCTCACTTTATGTTCAACTTTTAATCAGGCGCCTTAGATGTCTAACTCTCAACACATAAAAGGAACAAATCCCGTCTTGACTACATACGCCCCTCATATAGTTGGTACTATACCTGAATATGGCCTTTATGGTTGTCTATTTTTCAAGAACAACGGTGAGCCATATCAAAGCATGGCATTCCCTATATATATATATATATATATATATATATATATATATATATATATATATATATATATATATATATATATATATATATATATATATGGTGGTAGAGTAGGGTGGGTTGGGGGTTGGTGGCAAAAAAACTTCTTTAAAAATTATTTTTATCGAGGGGGGGTAGGGTTGTGGTAAAAAAAAAGGCAAAATGAAACTCTAGCCCATCGAACTTTCAGCTTCTGGTTTAAAAGGCCCCTAAAGTTTTTTTTTTTTTTTTGTTTTCTAGGGGTACCAAGTTGAGATTGACATGTTTCTTTAATCCCTTAACCCAATTTTGCTTGTTACAGCACTATACAAGCATATGCCTTCCAACGTGGCATGTGACGTTATCAATGACGTGGTAGAAATATTGCAAAAATTGTTGATTGGCTTCATTCTAGAAAGGACTGCATTGCCGATTAGATTGTCGGATCCGAATTTCATAATCAGGGTGACGAACACCACCTTAAAAACAAACATAAAATTGTTCTATTCTGGTTCCTTTTGCCTTGTTGAATTTAATCACTTCCAATCTAAAATCGAAACACTAAAATCACAACGATGAGCGACAGCGATGACGAAGAGGCACCACATGTGTCGTCGAAATGTAAATCGCGTAAATCCAAGGCACAATAAAAAAAACCTGTAGTTAATTTCATGCAAACGTTGTTGATCAGAAGACTGCAAATATCCCTTGGAGGATTCAGAAGACCCCGATGTTGAAATGCTTAGTATATCATCCGACGATGAAGACGCTTTTGATCAGAAGAACATAGATGGAGGTGGTGGCAAGGATGATGATAAGAACAACCTATTAAGTGGAAGCAAGTGAATGAATCTGAAGTATAACACACATACGCTTCTGTAATTTGGTACAAGTTACGACCTTCATAATTTGGGGAAAATTGAAGTGCTGCAAATAATTTGTCATCATCAACTCTTACCAATCATTTAATGTGCAAATGGCATCGAATATTCAAATATCTGTTGGGACATATTTAGTTGGTTTAATCTTTGCATTTAAAAGGACTTAAAACAAAAATATTAGGCTTTATGGGGTTTTTGATTGTGGACAAAAACCACCTTGATTTCGGTGGTCATGACCGAAATCCATAAGGATTTCGGTAGGCTGGGCTTAGAGATTTCGGTTGGGTCTTGGTGTCGATGCGCTTAGGTCTTAGTTTAAGTTAAATAGCTTTTTCTTTGTCATTTGTCATGTTGGTCGAATTGGGAGCTTAGAGTGTTAGAGAGAATTTTTTCATTCGACCAAGAACCTTATGTACCCGTCTATTAATCATTAATAGAGTGCATTGAAGTTTTGTAGTAATTTGTGTTCTTCATTCTTGTGTGTTTCGATTCATACTCGTTGGGATTCTACACCAATCGACTGTGTTTGATTGATATCAAGTAGATCTAGGATTGTTTGGGACTAAAAAGTGGTATCAGAGCCTAAAATCCCAATTTTTGGGTGTTTTGGTATCAATTTTTCGAAACATTTGCTTGGATCTTGGTGTTTTTGGCGATTCTTTGGAGATTTCTTGCAGTTTCAGACGTTTTTGTTCGAAATGTTCTTCGTGTTCTTGGCACCTTCAAGCGAAAAATCCTCAAAAACAGAGTTTTTGATCCTTAAAACTCGTTATTCTGCAAAAAACGACGTTTTTAGAGGTTTTCTGGCGTTTTTTTTGTCAGATCTGGAGGATTTTGGTCAGGCTCCGAAGGATTTCGGTGGCGGCTGCAGGTTTTCGCTTAGGGTTTGCCTGGATTTCAGTCCATTAAGGAGGTTTTCGGTCAGCCCATCAAGGATTTCGGTACAGCTAGGGTTTTTCCTGGTTTTCGGTCAGCTCTTGTGATTTCGGCAGAATTCCTGGTTTTCGGTCAGGATTTCGGCCAAAGGTCAGGAACCTAGGATTTCGGTCTACAGTGATTTCTGTCAAAAAGGGGGCTCAAAAATTTCCAAGGATTGGCTCAAATTTTGGGTTTTCTGCAAAATTCTTTTTGGGGTTTTCGATCAACATTTTGGCATTTAAAGGCTTATCGGTCAACTTAAACCTTTAAAATGGCTACCACGACAAAAGACGCTTGCGAAAAATCATGCTGTTCAGATTGCGAAAAGATAATCAATAAATACTGTGAACTAAACGAAAATCTCGTCAGAGAAGTTTTTGAACTCGAAAATCTCAATTATGGTCTTAAAAAGAAGCTAAAACCTCTACAAGAAAAACCGAAAGCGATTTTAAACAATTATAGGATGATTACAGCATAAAGAGTTGTCATCTCAGATTTGCTAAAGAGGATATCATCAAATTGACTGCCGAACGTGACTCTTTGACAGCTAAAATTCAAGATGCTGACTTTGTTTTCAAAAGGTTCGAAGGGTCAAGCGCGATAGTCAAATCGATGATCGAGAAACAACTTAAATGGGATGACAACCAGGGTCTGGGGTACAAGAGTGTTCCACCTCCTTTCAACAACAATTTTACCCCACCTCTTGAAACCGAAGAGTCAGAGGAATGTTATCTCTCCAATTTCATTCAGAAGAATCAATCTGGCAGCGCTGAGAAAGTTGTGTTAGATAATACTGATGCTTCTGTTCAGTGTGCAGATGAAAACAAGATAGATGATGACAAGTCTGATTCTGAAAAGAAATTCTTCTAACATCTCATCTGCAGACACCTCTGATGCTCGTGTGGACCAAGACCCTTCAACTTCTGATCGTACAAAAACTTGTGGTAATGCTTTAAATTCTAAAAATCCTAATGTTAGGAAATTCAAACCACAAAAGTTTGTAAAAGGAGGCGAAATTCCGTTTGGACCAAGACCAAGTCCCACTAAATGTGATTGTGATTGTGCTTGTACTTGTGGCAACTCCTTGAAAAACTCAAAAGGACAATGGCCAAGTCACAATCTCATTTACTTAAAAAGACAAACGTGTTTCAATTGTGGGATTGCAGGTCACATCGCTCGTAACTGTCCTTATCGCCCATACATTCCCTTCTATGCACAACACTGGCAGAATGTGCCGAAGGGAAGATCTTCCAAAAGAAAGCCCTCGAGGTCACAATCCAGAAATGGTGATTGGAATGCAACCAAGGCCAAGAAGCGGGCCCCCAAGGACAACAAGACCGATTCGAGAGATGACTCTTCCAAATCGAAATCGACAAGGTCGAGTTCATCTCAAGGATTGTCCTCGAGTCCATGCTAGCAACATAAGCACAAGTCAAGGGGGAGTTCTGCTTCAAACTCAAGAGTTGATACACCCATCCGGTCAAACAACAAAAGACCCAAACCAAACTACTGATGGGTACCAAAAGGCCAATATTCCAAATCATCTAATTGTCCTGCTAATTCTTCATGTTTTTTATTGATAAGCAGGATATGATCTTGGAACAAGTAAATTGTGTTGATGACAATGGTCGACCCAGTTTCAAGATGGACTGGGTTCCCAAAATTAACTAATTCCGCTTCATGTGCAGGAGGAGCTACGGAGGAATATCATCAGACCTCGGTTTGTTGATAGTGGCTGTTCCAAGCACATGACAGGAAACATCTCTCAAATGCATGCCATTCAAATCATTTATGGAGAGTATGTGTCCTTTGCAGGAGGGATGAAAGGAAAAGATGATCACGTGGGGTTCGTAACCAAAAGATGTGTTGAAGTTTGAAAAGGTAACTTCGTCCTGAACTGTTTTGATTTGTTTTGATGACTATAGTTCAATTTTTGTATATTTTCCTTTTTGTTTCTAGTTAAATTTGTGCATTTTCATTCATTCCCCTCTATGCACAAACTTAAGGGGAGAATTAAAAAAACAAAAACAACAAAAAATTTACAAAATTCAAAAATCCAAAAGGATGTCTTTCCGTTTATGTCTTTATTTTTCAGAAAACTAAAAAATCCAAAAATATGTTTTTCGTTTCATGTCTTTTCTTTCAGAAAATTACAAAACTCAAAAATATTGTTCTTTTACATATTTTATGTGATCGTCAATGTTCCTGATCAATACCAATTAGGAATACAGATCAAAACTTCATGTCAAAGATGTGACTCACTATTACCGTGACTCGCTAAGACATTCTTTACCTACCGACGACACACCGAGTAATACCACTCACTGTTGAGGTAACACTTAAGTGCTAATGATTCTTACTGTTACACCATAGTATGTTTGAAGCACTGACAACCTTTCTTAACTAAATCTCAAAGGTTTTCTGCAACACAAACTTCTAGACACTTTGAGTAAAACCACTCAGAGTCGATAGTTAAAATTCTATGCCAATGGTTAGATTGCATACCGTAATCTATCACACGCACCAATCTATTCTCAACCATCTCTAACTTTCTATTGCAAGAAATAGACGACTCACCGTCTTAAACCAAGTGGTGATGATGTTTCGAAACTCTATGCTAGTGATCTCTGTTACAATACCAGTAATAGATGTGAGGCATCAACAACCATTCTCACCTAGAAAGTCTAGCCGATAGGTATGTCTAGTGACCAAGACATATTACATGCTCATACCATTCTTGACCCAAATTTTCTTCTAATGAAGATGTTCGTGACTCAATGTGATTTTACCTCGCATTGTTGAAACATCAAAACTCTGGGTCAGTGATCATTGTTGATTACCACAATAGCTGTGAGACCCCAATAACTTCACTGGATTCAAATTTGGCACTAAGATGGTACACTCCGTAGAGTTTGGATACCATTGAACGTCTCGCCAAGAGCCAAGTCACTTGTTGACTTGTCAACTGTATTGAGATCTTTGATCAAGGATATGC
This sequence comes from Cichorium intybus, assembly GCA_023525715.1. Classification (NCBI taxonomy): domain Eukaryota; kingdom Viridiplantae; phylum Streptophyta; class Magnoliopsida; order Asterales; family Asteraceae; genus Cichorium; species Cichorium intybus. Next base: position 104,116,903 of record CM042015.1, read on the forward strand.
AGGGGCTAAAATCAAAACGGCCACGAGTAGTTCTCCGATACTCAAACAAACGCAGTGCGTTCCTCCGGGTTCACACAGATACTGTGAGAAGTCTCGTCCTGAGCCAAGGCTGGGTCATTGAACAACTGTGGTGAGAGTTTATGACTCTATGACCCACAGGATTTTTGGTCATCATTACGCACTGGTTATAGTCGAAGACAATCCAGTGAAGTCTTTCAAGTGATGGAGCCAGAAGTGAAGTTTGAAGTTTTCAACACCATTATTTCAACCCCAGAGAAAGTTGAAGCGTAACTCCATGCGACAAACTGCTTTAATTTCCTCCTCAAATAGTCTATGTTGCTACATTCGTATCTTTGTGTGACCAAGAAGAGAAGTGAAGAGTCAGACTCCATCTACAAATCAAAGTCAAATCAAAAGCTGGATGTGCTGATTCAAGACCTATAGCCTATACACTCAATGAACGTTCAAAGTTAAATCTGAAGATGGTTCAATACCGAAGATGAAGTTGTCTCTGCAATGTGCTGAATGCTATCAACATCTTTACCCGTTACTCAGTTAAGGGGGAGATTATTAGAATGTTGCTGCAGTGTTCAACTGAGGTCAAGTCTAAGAGAAGTCTGAAGATTAAATGAAAGCATTAAACCAAGGGGGAGATTGTTGGGACATATTTAGTTGGTTTAATCTTTGCATTTAAAAGGACTTAAAACGAAAATATTAGGCTTTATGGGTTTTCGGTGGTCACGACCGAAACCCTTATGGATTTCGGTGGGCTGGGCTTAGATATTTCGGTTGGGTCTTGGTGTCGATGGGCTTAGGTCTTAGGTTAAGTATAAATAGCTTTTTCTTTGTCATTTGTCATGTTGGTCGAATTGGGAGCTTAGAGTGTTAGAGAGAATTTGTTCATTCGATCAAGGAACCTTATGTACCCAACTATTATCAATATAGTGTGCATTGAAGGTTTGTAGTAATCTGTGTTCTTCATTCTTGTGTGTTTTGATTCATACTCGTTGGGATTCCACACCAATCGAGTGTGTTTGATTGATATCAAGTAGATCTAGGATTGTTTGGGAATAACAATTTCGTTTCATGGAGACGATGAATTCTGGTACATGAATTCTTTCGATTTATATGTAGAAAGCAATCATTTAACCATTGGAAGAGCTCATGGAGCATACCATGAAATTTTGGTCACGACTGACGGTAAATTCGTCGGGAGCAGTGATTCCATTTGCGGTGATATTCATTAATGGAATCAATCCTTTGTTTGGGGAGTCTGTTGTCTCTATTGGAGCTTTCGATCTCCCTTCCTATGATATCAATTTGACTCCTTTTTAGGGCTTCTTTTAGATAACAAAAACCATTCAAATGGATGAGTAAGAAGGTGTTGGTGGGGTAAATATGGCTGACTAGTGGATGCCAATTGGGATAATAAGGACACGTAAGCATGGGAACCGACTTTAATAGGTTGTGTTCCTTTTTTAGACATGTTAAACAAAAGTTCCCTCCCCTTGAAAGCCAAAAAACAACTTTAAGAATCTTTTAAACCAGAAGCTGAAAGTTCGATAGACTGCAACGTTATTTTGCCCAAAAAAAAATTAGGAAGGGTGGGGGTTTCGTGGGTTAGGTTGGGAAGGGTGGATCCTGGTGGGAGGGGTGGTAAACAATAAAAAAAAATAAGATTTTGTTTTACGTTTTCACAACAAATTTTTTTTTTTGAGACTGTGAGACCATATTATTCTAGTGAAATATTCTAATATTCTAGTGTTAATAAAAATAATTTGTGTAATATTCTAATATTTTACAACAATATTGTTAACACATTTTACATTGCAAATATTCTAAAACATAGAATATTATAATATTACATAGATTTTATAGAAAAAAAAAATGGTCTCATAGTCTCACAAAATATCACCCGTCTCAAGTAAACACAATCCCCCTTCTCTCTATCTGTGTGTGTGTGTGTGTTTGTGTGTATGTATGTATGTATGTATGTATGTATGTATGTATGTATGTATGTATGTATGTATGTATGTATGTATGTATGTATGTATATATATATATATATATATATATATATATATATATATATATATATATATATATATATATATATATATATATAGTATCGTGTGAGAACTAATTTTATTGTGAAAAAATAAAACAAAATATAGGCATGTGATTTGAATAATCAATAGTCGAGATTGAAATCAGATGACTAGATTTGGCTCGTATGTTTTCTCAATAAAATTATTTCTTATTTGAACATACATACATACATACATACATACATACATACATACATACATACATACATACATACATACATACATACATACATATATATATATATATATATATATATATATATATATATATATATATATATATATATATATATATATATATATATATATATATATATTATCAGGATCGGGTGAGGACTCTTCTTAAAATGAGGACTTGCGAGGACACCTTAAAAAAATTAAAAAAATAATAAAATAAAAATATAAATAATAAAATGGATCATAGTACTATATCGGAGAAAAAAAAGATTCAAAAAAAAACTTTTGAATCATTATTTTTTTATAATGAAATAATGATCCAAAATAAAAACAGAAAAATTGCATCATTACGTTTTGCAATAATGCAAATTTTTTTTCAATTTTTTTTGATAAAGAGATAGTACTATTCTTGATTTTATGATTTGTATTTTTTTTATATTTTTTTTCAATTTTTTAAGGTGTACTCGCGAGTCCTTACCGAAAAAAGAGTCATCACCGGAACCGGATTCTATATATATATATATATATATATATATATATATATATATATATATATATATATATATATATATATATATATATATATATATATATATATATATATATATATATATATATATATATATATATTCTTCTCCCCAAATTAAAAATGCCATTTTATGTATAATTAAACTATTTTTTCTGTAAATTATATCTTACCTATGGTAAGTACATAAATTTCTGGCAACAATTTGTGAAGGTGTGCATCCCCTACTTAAAATGTGAATTCAATCAACACCACGGATTTTAGATTTGAAATTTTACTTCTATATTAAAAAATATATAGATGAACAACCGTAGGATGATTGGGTACAAAACCATAAATTTTTATTGAAGCATAATGTATACAATAAAAGAGGGAAAACTATATGGTAATCACCCGTGACGACCCACATGGATCCCAAAGATTTCTTTAGTTGCATATGAATTATTATGTTTGGACGCCGATAGGCCAAAATGATAATAATAATTTAAGTTTTGCCCCATCGATTATGGTTTTAAATGTTTCAAAATACATTATATAGAACTAGTTGCAAAATAAGATTGCATAGATTGAATCTTATCTTATTTTATATATTATAAAGGAAAGATTTTTCTTTACGCATTTGTAACTCTACCTAATATATATTATTTAAATAAATTAGTAATATAAAATGATATGATATTAATGATGTACCTTTTGGATTATCAATATAGTATACTTAATTTGTTAATTTAAATATTATGTTAAATCTAAATATCTATTATCTATTATATTTATCTTTATATTTATCTTTATTTTTATTTTTATTTTTATGTCTTATAAAAGAGGTCATTTAAATTAACGTAGTTCAAGATAAATGATTTATCTTTTACATTATTTTGGATATTTTTTTTGTCTCACATTGATTCACATACATATATGATCTTTCCACTTTCTCTTATATAATACCACATATTTGTTTTCACTATTCATCAATCTTGATCATAATATTACTTTTAAGTCTATTATTAATCAGTGGTTATTTTATGATAAAATATATTTTAATTGCAAAGTTTTAAAGTATTCTATTATTTAGTTTCAACTTCCAAAAGTATATAAACTCAAAATTGAAAATTAAAATTACTTAAGACTTTTAAAAACTAGATTAAGTTGGAAATTTATAGTATATCGTTTGTAAAAATTGACATCCGTGTAACCAATTTCGACTCAAGACTATGTATATAAATAAATGTTTTCATTTGTAAACGTTTTAATAATCTCATATAAAAAAATCATTCAAAACAATGTGATTCAACATTGATCATTTATCTTTAATATATTATTTTGATTTTTTTGTCCCACATTGCTACACACATTTATCTAACCTTTCATCTCTCCTTTATATAATATCACTCATTTGATTCCATTATCTATCAATCTTGATCATAGTACGACTTTCAAGTATATTATTAATTATTTGTTACTTTATCGTCGAAATACGTTCTCTCAAAGTGTTACAAGATTATACTATTGGTTTTTACTTCCAAAAGTATTAAAACTCGAAAGTGAAGATGAATGTTAAAACTCAAAGTTTAAATGAACGCTACTATATTGTTTTAGTTTCCAAAGCAGTGAAACTATAGATGAATATTAAATTAGGTTAAAAACTATTAAGAACCGATTGACTTGCAAGTTCATAGTATCATAGTTCAATGTATGATGACAACGTTGATAACATTTTTTCAATTGAAACTACAATAGATGTTTTAACATCGTTCAAATTTATATATATATATATATATATATATATATATATATATATATATATATATATATATATATATATATATATATATATATATATATAGGTCATTTAATCAATGTGGATAACATTTTATCATGTAAAAGTTTAATTTGAATAATTTTAGAAAAAAATAGAAGTGGGCACCCGTAGGTACGCATCCAAATTTTACGAAATCGGTCCTAAAACTGGAACCAATGGTTCATGAAATGTTTTACCCGATGCCTAAGTTAGTTATGATCAATAGCACAAAAGAACAAAGATATGAGGGAAATAGTCTTGACCTCTCTACTTATAGATGTTTGGTTTCACTTCATTATGTTTCTTAAGCGATGTGGGATAAGAAAATGATAGAAAACAACATACTATAAAAAAGTTTGATCCCACATCGTCATGATAAACCAACTTAATAAGTTTTGTCATTCTATAAATACAGGTCTCCCTCAAAGTAAAACATTTATATGAATCATTAGTCATTTTTATTGTTGAAAACATTTCTAAATATTAAACTTTAAAGAAATATATAGTTAAAAGTTTTATTATTGTTATTTTAATGAATTCGAACTTTTAAAATGCAGCGAGTCGATCTCGAGATGAGATTTGTATTCCTATATCAAGTTGCACAAAACACCATGCATCGTACCCCATAATCCGATTTTGAACTTTCGTGATACAATTTGTGCTTTTCAAAATTCTCACTCGCATAAGTGGTGCGATGTGCGGTTTTGACTACATATCGCACCGTAAACACTATTAAAAGGTGTATATATTCTTATCAACTAAAATGTATTATCCAAAATATTTGAATAACAATAAAAATATTTTCAAAACTATAGCAAAATAAGTACGCTACAGCTCAATTATTATTGATATTTCTAGGTTTCATCCATTTAATTTTTTTATTTAACATTGATACCCTAAAGTGACAATTTTCAATATTATTGACGAGTTGAAGATAAATATTTCTCTTTTATCATAGGAATTTTTACTATTTTTTTCGTCAAAATTTTCTATACATGTATTTATTATTATATAATTGAAAAAAATGTGGAGATTTTTATATAAACTTTTTAAAAATGGTATACGAATAACATGTATTTATCAATATTATAACTTTTTTATTTTTTTTTCTGCGCAACGCATGAGTATTCGTCTAGTATTCTATATTTTGTGCGGTATTTATATAGTTGGAGTAGATGTAAATATTTGAAAATTTATCTTACTTAACCGGTAAAAAGATAAAGATGAAAGCCGCATGAATACTAATACGAAAACTAAACGTGGGTTAGGTATTATCATTTATGTCAAATAATGTTTTTATTTTTTGGGTTTCACATATGAATAGACAAACGTAGGGCTGGCAAATATGTACCACGGAAAACCAACCAACATGTTACCAACCGAACCAATAAAATTGGTAGCCAATATGTTTGGTAGCCAACATATTTGGTTGGTAGTACCATACCAATTAGGTAATCATGGTACGGTAATGGTATAAAATCTGAGATACCACGGTAGTACCGTACCAACCAATTCATATATATATATATATATATATATATATATATATATATATATATATATATATATATATATATATATATATATATATATATATATATAACATATTTCAATTGTCATGTGGTTCGGTGTTTATAACTTTAAAAGTATGAGTATTAATCATTTAACCACATTAGACGATAGTTATTACCACATTAAATTTAGAAATTAAAAATTAACAACAATATTACTTCAATAAAAGTGTTTAATAAATGAAAATAATTACATTGCTAATTTCTTGGTATATACCATTACCAACTTGTACCAACCAAACATGATGGTAACCAAACAAGTTGGTACCAAGTATAATTGGTATGGTACTGGTAGCAAAATTTTTGTACCAACTATAGTTGGTACGGTACACGGTTTAGAGAAAAACGAATCGGTACCGTACCAATTCCACCCCTAGACAAACGGTTGCAGATCCATTTACTAAAAAAATCCTAATGCAATATGAAAAGAACCAATGGAATAAAGATTGATTATTGCGTTAAGAGATAGCTATGAGAAAAATACATAGCACTGTTCATAATTTTCATCTATATATACCTTAACTCGCATCAGTAGTTCCACACCCCACAACTAGCCACCATTGCTTGAGCTGGTTTTGCCTCACATCTTAATTCTTAGAAGCATTTAAAATGGCTTCAAGGGCATTAGCAACAACTGCTTTCCTCCTCACACTCAACCTTCTATTCTTCACTCTCGTAAGTTCAACTTCTTGCCCACCACCACCAAAGGCCCCTAAGCCAAATAAACATCACCAGCACAAAGCCACGTGTCCTAAAGACACCCTCAAGCTAGGTGTGTGCGCAAATGTGCTCAACGACCTGGTTCACCTAGTCGTTGGTACACCAGCAAAGACTCCTTGCTGCACCCTCCTCGGCGGCCTTGTCGATCTTGAGGCTGCAGTTTGCCTCTGCACAGCCATTAAAGCTAATGTCTTGGGTGTTGGAACTCAAATGTTCTTTTATTCAATACTCAAACTGAAATACAAGAAAAGAACAACTCTCGCTAACTATCTAAACACTCTCTTCTAAGTTTTTGTGGTGCTTAACAAATGAAGCTATAACCTCTATTTATAGCCAAGCAAATACTAATGACAACTACTACATTCAATGAATTTAAACAAGAGAAAACAAAGTTTGCCACCTTCTTCAACAATGGTGGGTTGGTTCTTCAACAATGGTGGGTAAGTGGGTTGGTGGCTGCAATGGTTGGTGAGACCAAGTTTGTGTTTACATGTGTTTACACTCACATTCTCCCCCTTAAACCAAACTTGGCTTGAGATTCGTTACGCCGATCATGTTGCACATTTCATGCCATCCCCGGCTACAGAATAATCGGCAAGTGCTTTGTCTTTATCTTTCTCGAGTTTCAATTTTTGCATCATTGGAACAAGTTGTTGGAATGCAATCTCTCACACTAAACTCCCCCGAAATCATTTTAGCATAAGCCGTTTTCTTTTGAGACACGTCTTCCATCTTCTGCATCACCTTACGAAAATCGATACCTCGATTTTTGGAACTACGTTGGAGAAAACTGGCAGCTGCTTTTTCGGTCCAAGTCCATCTTTTCCGTTTATCAAAGAACCCTTCTCGTCTTATCTGTGGCTTCCTTTTCCATGTGTCGAAAAACTGGTGTCCTTTTTCACCTTTTTCAACTTCAATATAAAATTCTTCCTCACTCGGATCATCTAATTTCTTTAGATGTGAACCTAGAATTTTATTATGCTCCAAATAACCATTAACTTTCATGGTATAATAATTGGCATATGGACGTCGTTGATGCCACAACCAACCGGAATCATCTTGGGATGATAAAAGACACATTTTTCGACTCGTCCTTAAAAGTGTCTTATAGAGTCGGTTACGGGTTCTTTTTACTTCAAAAAATAAAGTATTGCTATTGTCAAATACCCGTAAGATATCACCATCCATGTCGACTCAATTCCCGTCTTCGGTTAGTTGTCCAAGACTTATAATACTCTTATTAAGTCTAGGAATGTAATATACCTCGTTAAGTAGTCTTTGATCTCCGTTTCCATAATCAAACAAGATCGTACCTTTTCCTTTGATGTCGATCTTTGACCCGTCTTCGAACCGTGTATAACCCGTTACGTTCTCGTCTAACTCATGGAACTTTGAACGATCTCCGGTCATATGATTGCTAGCACCGTTGTCAAGGTACCTTTCCTCGGAATCAACTTGACTTTCTTCGGATGCAGGGATATCAACGTCGTTCTTCTCTTTTAGCGGCACCATACCTGGTGTATCTTCTTGGGAGATCGCCATCATTAAAATGGGTTGTTCATCTTCATTGGTTTGGGTGAGGTTCGCCTCCTCACCTCGTTTCTTGTTTGGACACTCTGATGCATAATGACCATATTCCTCGCAAGTAAAACATTTTATTTTACTTTTGTCCTTTCGAGGACGATTGTAGTCATTCCGGTTTGCATCATACTCATGACCATCTCCTCGGCCATGCCCACGACCTCGACCGCGTCCTTGGCCTTGGTTTCCACTTTCCCTTGAAGTGTTTGACGAGTCTCCCTCGTCGGTTTGCTTAGATTGAGATGCCCACTTGGCATGTGTAAGCAATAGAGAAGGTCCTTCTTCCCGTTTTTCATACCCTCGAAGTCGCTCTTTGTGGGTCTTGAGACAGCCTACAACTTCTTCAACCGTCATGTTTTTCATGTCTCCAAATTGCTCGATAGATGTTACGATTTGTATAAATCGCATTGGGACGGCTCGAAGAAACTTCTTCACCACCGTATTCTCCTCGATCTTTTCACCGAGAGATCGAATACCGGTCACAATAATGTTCAATCTCATGGCGAAATCATCTATCGACTCACCATTGTTCATTCGGATCACCTCGAATTCACTTCTCAACGTTTGTACTTTAGCCTCCTTTAACCGATCAGCTCCCATATGCATCATCTTAAGCGTTTCCCATGCTTCTTTAGCCGTGTCCTTCTCGGCCAACATAAGAAGTATGTCCTCTGGAATCGCTTGGTAAATGGCCGCAAGCGCCATCCTATCTGTTCGTTAATCTACTCTTGCATTTTGAATTGCATCCCACACTCCTTGTGCTTGCAAATTCACTCGCATTTTTATAGCCCACACCGCGTAGTTCGTTTTCGTAAGCAAGGGATAATGTAACGTAACACTACTATCCCTCCCGGTCCTTTGAATACTTTCAATTTCGGGTTGAGAAAACGACGAGCTTGGTGTGGTCATTCTTGGCATATACTTGGATATACTCTAACTTGGAATTTTCAAACGTACGAGGACCACTATAATTTATTAAAATTATAACGACCAAATTTAGGGATTTGTTTGAAACTTTCCAGAAGTAGAGGGGCCAAAATGTAATTTTCAGAACTTTAGGGATCGGTTTGAAACTTTAAGAAATATAGGGGATAATCTGAAGTTTTTCTGAAAAATAGGGACCAACCTGCAAATTTTTCGAAATACAGGGACCAAAACGTGACTTTTCGAAACTTCAAGGACCAAATTGTAGTTTTCTGAAACCTGCTACAGTGCTGCTACAGTGTCGCTACAGTAACGCTACAGTGTCGTCTTCTCCGTCGTCTTCTCCGGCGAGATCTCCGGCGAACTGGTTTTTCCGGCAACTATTCCGGCGAACCTTTGACCGGACTTTTGGAGGTCTTCCGGTGGTCGAAATATTCCAAAAAATATATATTCGGAATCGTGAGAACGAGACCTTTCCAATGGTGATCTTGAAAATTGATTTTGAGACAGAAAATTTTTGACCAAAAAACCGAGGGTGTTTAGAGAGTTGCCCCGGGAGCTTAACCAAGCTCTGATACCACTTGTTGGAACTCAAATGTTCTTTTATTCAATACTCAAACTGAAATACAAGAAAAGAACAACTCTCGCTAACTATCTAAACACTCTCTTCTATGTTTTTGTGGTGCTTAACAAATGAAGCTATAACCTCTATTTATAGCCAAGCAAATACTAATGACAACTACTACATTCAATGAATTTAAACAAGAGAAAACAAAGTTTGCCACCTTCTTCAACAATGGTGGGTTGGTTCTTCAACAATGGTGGGTAAGTGGGTTGGTGGCTGCAATGGTTGGTGAGACCAAGTTTGTGTTTACATGTGTTTACACTCACATTGGGTATCAACCTGAATGTGCCAGTTTCTTTGAGCTTGTTGCTTAATTACTGTGGAAAGAAGGTCCCAAAGGGCTTCCAATGCGCATAGAGATTTTTTATTTTTTCAATTTCCCAAAGTTGGTTTTATGTTATTTGATCTTATTTGGTTTGGTGTGTTTCCATATTGAATTTGGGTATTGTATTTTGTTAAAGATATTGATTTGAGAAGGAAGGCTTGTCCCCTTCTCTTACACTTTGGATCCTGTCATAATGTGACTAGGGTTGTATTCTTGTGATTCAAAAATTAAATTCATCTATTCAATAAATTTGCATTATTTAGAGATTCCTACGTCAAATCTTTTCATTCAGGTCCAATTTCAAAAATTAAATTCATCACTTTCAAATTCTTTAACAATTATCTATTGATCGGAACCAAAAAACTTCAACGTTTACATTTCAGCGATTTATTATTTTTTTAATTCAAACTTATAATTAAAAATTTAGAAATTGGGTACTTGGAGGCCAGAAGAGGAATCGGTTCAAAAATGTTAACTGTTAAGAACCGATATAACCAGTTCTGGTTTCGACTTTCAAGAACTAACGGTTTCTGTTCACTTAGATTTAATAAGGTATCATCTATGTTCGCCCCCGGTACCTAGTGTATCACTACAAGCAAAGCATCTAATTACCTATGAAAAATTCTGACCGAAAACATCCGAATCAATTAATTAAAAAAATTCTTACATTTTTACGTAACTATCAATCAATCCATATATATATATATATATATATATATATATATATATATATATATATATATATATATATATATATATATATATATATATATATATATATAGGGTTGGGTTCAATAAGAAACTAAATTTATCCATGGTACCAAGGGACTAATCTCGATCGTCGGAATCAAAATCATCAACGGCCAAAAAATAGGTTGTAAATTTCTTACGTCGACGCACATGTAGATGATTATAATAAAAAACACACTTCATTTTTTTGTTTTTTTATTTTTCGACATTATTCTTTTTCAAAAATAAAAACCGAATACACCAAAATTCATAATTTTTTGTCCTCTACAAATAGACATCCATATTGATATATAAAAAATAAACTTTTTTATAAGTACAACTCGTCTAGATTCATAATGTGAATCTAAACTGTAAAAATTTAAATATAGGTAATAATTTTACTTTTAAAACTTTTACTACTTCAATATTATAACCATTTATAAGTAATGTACTTGATACACAAGTGGATTTACTTATATTTACACGAAAATTTACTTATATTCACATATCAATATCATATACTATTGAGAATTTAATTATAAGTTTTTTACTACTTCAACATTTTAACCATTTATAATAAATTTACTCTGATTCACAATTGAATTTACTTACATTCACACAACAATTTACTCAGATGCACATATCAATATCATATAGTATTTTAAATATAATTTGTAATATGAATATGATTAATTTACTTAAGAAATTTTTAACACTTCAACATTTTAATCATTTATAATGAATTTACTATGATTCATAAGTTAATTTCATTCACATTTACACAAAAATTATTCAGATTCATTTGACAATATCATATGTTATTGTGAATCCCAACAGATAATAACATAATAACAGTTCAAATTCACATGTGAATCTGAATTGTAAAAATTTGAATATGAGTAATTATTTTACTTTTAAAACTTTTTACTATTTCAATATTATAACCATTTATAAGTAATATAGTTGATTCACAAATGGATTTAATCATATTGACACGAAAAATTATTCATATTCATATATCCAAATCATATAGTATTGAGAAGTTACTTAATAGTTTTTTACTTCTTCAATATTTTAACCATTTATAATGATTTCACTCTCATTCACAATATAAATTATTTACATTCACACAACAGTTTACTCAGATTCATATATCAATATCATATGGTATTTTAAATATACTCCGAAATATGAATATGATTAATTTAGTTAGAAAATTTTTAACAATTCAAGATTTTAATCATTTATAATAAATATACTATGATTTTTAAGTTAATTCCATTCATATTCACACAAAAATTTATTCAAATTCACATGACAACATCATATGTCATTGTGTATGTCAACAGTGAACAGAATAACAGTTCAGATTCACATGTGAATCTCAACTAGCGGAAATTTCAAAAAAAAAATCATTTTTTGTATATCAATATGGATCTCTATTTGTAGAGGATAAAAAGTTATAAATTTCTATATATTCAGATTTTTTTCGATAAAAAATAAGCCCTAAAAATTAAAAAAACGAACAAAACGAAGTGGGTTTTTTTATAATCCGGTAAATGCAAGTCCACCGTAAAGTGTATAATCGTGTGGCTGAGATTAGTCCCTTGGTACCATGGTTTATATTAGTTCCTTGTTGAACTTTTGCATATATATATATATATATATATATATATATATATATATATATATATATATATATATATATATATATATATATATATATATATATATATATATATATACTTGTTGAACTTTTGCCTATATATATATATATATATATATATATATATATATATATATATATATATATATATATATATATATATATATATATATATATATATATATATATATATATATATATAGAGTCCGTTTCAAGAGAGAACCAATATTTTCCTAGGAACCGTAGGAACTTTTTGACTGAAATTTTTTTTTTCAAAAAAAATGATATAATACACCTAGTCGCTTATATTTAAGACTTTTTGTCAAAAGAAATTGAAAAATAATATGTATACACGAAATGTGCATATATGCATTTTTTTCGCATATGTGTATATGATCACGTTTCGTGCATATGTGCACATTTCGTGTATATATATATTATTATTTTCAATTTTTTTTACAAAAGCTCTTAAATATAAGCGATTAGGTGTATTATGTCATTTTTTTTGAAAAAAAAATTTCAGTCAAAAAGTTTCTATGGTTCCTAGGAAAATATTGGTTCCCATTTGATATTTAGTATATATATATATATATATATATATATATATATATATATATATATATATATATATATATATATATATATATATATATATATATATATATATCTTTCTTCTTAAACTTAAACTTGCCACATGGCATATATTTACACCCCTCTACTATTACGTGGCAGCCTCACAATTGCCCCAGAATTATAGTTTCCCGCTCTTTCTAATCTCATTCAATATTAATATCGTATCAAATCATATCCCGAAAAATCAGCCTCAGATTTCTGTCTTCATTCTCAAATCTCGGTATTTACTTCCAACTTTTGAGTTCTGCTTCATTATCTTCGTCTTCTCTCTTGCTAAGCCCTAGCGGGTACTAAAACGCCTCCGCCACCGTCTGCAACCGTCACCATAACCTTTTGGGTCTCTTTCTCCCTCTCGAAAATCAACAACCAAATCATCAAAAATATCACCACCACCAACACTCACCTCTGCCGTCGCCATCCATCACCTCCACAACCAATACCTTCTCCATCATTCACAGCGTTCTCTACACTCATCACCATCTTTTGTTCCTCCTTCTCTCTAATCTCGAATGGTTCTACAACAATGTGGCTTCAATTTTATTAAAGAGATCAAGTTCTAGGTATTATTCAATATTCAAAACATGTATTTTTATTTGATTTTTACTTTCTATTGACTTTTATTTTTTCTCTTTTAATGTTTTGAAGTTGGAATTCCTGGAGCCTGGATAATGTTTGAAATTATAATTGATTCAACAATAAATGCTACGAGGCGGTTACTCATGTTACCCAATTGCCCAAATTACTTCCTTAATCATTAGGATTCAATTTTGAAATTCCAGTTACCTTGCCTTATATCTCTACAATCAAGGCTTTTCTGATGTTATGATATTCGGGATAATGGTTTATTTGATTGTAATTTTGATTTGCTCTCACAGATCCGACAACACCCCTCGTAGTTTTGATTTTCTGCTAGCATGCTCTATCAGATTCATATTTTGAAAATTGGTTCCATTTGAGAAATACATATAAGAACGACTCAATATCCTAATTGTAACTCTCTATATGTTTTTGTTTCTTGGTTTTATATTGTCAATTTATGTGACTTCTTGCTTTTAAGTTATTTGCATTAACTTTAAAAGACAATTACTCTTGAGGTTTGCATCAACGATACACTTTGACCAAATATATGATTGATTTTAGGCTCACTCGCAGGTACTAGAAACTATTTTCTCAGGTTAATAATAACCCCAAATGATTTTCTAACAACAATTTTAGAAAATTAAACGTTTTTTTATTTTCTGCAGGTATTCAAATTAATTTACATGGATCAAGGTCAAAAACTCCATGAAGTTTATTGCGGGTATTTTTATGGCACATTTACTTTTTTGTTCTGTTTCTAATTTCACAAAGTGACATTTTTTCAAGTTCCAAATTATATGAATTCACATCCTACAACCTGTATTAACTTTTTTTCTTGAATTTACCTCTTAATAGAAAACTAAGAGTGATGTTGTAGATATTGAATATTCTATTTGCTTGAGTGGGGAGAGTTTATGTAATTTCATCCATTTATTTTCATTTTAATTGGTTTTTTTATCTATGTAACGTATTTTATGTAATTTCAGAAGATGTAGAGATATTTTTTTACAAGAATGTTCAGATCCTGATATGTGGAATTTCATATAACTTGAATCGGGTAATAGAATCTCACTTTTATTTCTCCTTCTTATAGGCATCATACTTTGAAACTTTATCAAGACCCTATTGCTTACATAATTTTGATTTTTGATTTTGAGGCTGGAAATCAGGTGGATTCAACTTGGGAGGTGTATAAGATCTTTATTTTCATGACTTAATGGGTTAAGCACTTAATCTGGACAGAATGAGATAATGGTAAAAACCTAACTTAATGTATTAAGACACTGCCGTTTTATCTATTTACCCATCTTTATCCTCCCAACTCCTTTAAAATTAGTTATATGTTTGCAATTGATGATTTATGTTTGATACTTTAATTAAACTGATATAAAAAGTATATAACTAACAGATCTTTCTATTATACAATAACTGAAAAAAGTTATAGAGTACTTGTGAAGTCTTTTGTGCAAGAGTTTAATCATGATGGTGTTGGTTTTCCTGCATAACATAGGATTTTGGGTTTTGGATTTCTCGATTTTGGGTTTTTCTGATAGAGGGTTATGCTTTATTGACATCATATTTCATTTGTATATTATTCAGGTCACCGTACAGTGGCGTCTTTAAAGGGTTTAGATTGATTTAGATGCAAGACTGAAAGAGATATGCGGGGTTGAGGATATTTGGTCTGAAGGTAATAAAGGGAGAGAGTCAATTAAATTTGCTCAGTTTGTTACTTTCTTTTTTAGTTTCTTTTTCTTATACATGCAATCAAGTTCAGATTTAAGCAATCTTCTATGGCGAATTTCATGATTTATACATAGGGTTATGTGGAAGGTTAGTACGCAGAAAATGTGTTTGTATTAATGCCTAAGTGAATCGTAATGAAGTCGAAAGGAATTGAAATTGGTAGATAATTTATGTGAAGATTCATTTTGAATATCAGACTTTTAAAACATATATTTAAAAGTATAGTTTGAATATTACAAATTTGCCTTTGTGTAGAATGGAACCTTGAGTATTATTTAAAGAAAATTATAAATACTTTAAAGTAATCACAAAAGATTCTAAATTTACCAGTTTTTTGTTATTGTATCATCATGGATTTCCGTTTGGTTAAAATATGCTACTTTTGTATCATAGAATCATATTTCTATTTCTTTCTACTACAACATCGTACTTCGACTTTTTCTTTATCTTATTAAGGCATTGTACTTTCAAAGCTATCCTTAATTATGACATTGTAATTTTGACACTTTTTTAATTAGACATTTTTTGTTATTTAATTTTTAACCGTGTAATACACGGGTTTATAACCTAATATATATATATATATATATATATATATATATATATATATATATATATATATATATATATATATATATATATATATATATATATATATATATATATATATATATATATATATACACACACACAGTCATAATCTTTTGAGAACCAAACGATTCCTGAGAACTCCTTTCTCCCATAATTTTTTTCAATTTTCTTTTATGAATATCTAAAACGCATACACACACACACACACACACACACATATATATATATATATATATATATATATATATATATATATATATATATATATATATATATATATATATATATATATATATATATATATATATATATATATATATATGCATTCGTTGAAAAAAAATCGAAAAAATATACATATTCGATAAATGTGCATATGTGCATACTTTACGTTATGTATTTTGATGTAAAATGTGCACATATGCAAATCCATTGAATATGCACATATTCTTCAAAAAAAAATTCAACGAATGTACATATATATGTGCGTATTAGAGTTCTATAAAAAATTTGAAAATTTTTATCAAGAAAAAGAGTTCCTAGAGTTATCGGAAATCTTTTTGTGTACATTATATCAACCCCGACGACAAGTAGATATCTTCAAGAGTCGATCCCACGATCCGAGCCGGACGTTACTTATTAATACCTACAAAACACACCATACAATAACTGTGAGCTACGAAAGCTCAGTGAGTAAGCAAATCAAAAACAAAATAAATTACACAATATGTATGGGTTATAGTCTTTTCTATCATAATGTCTTGTACGGTGCTTATCACGTGCATCCGTAGGGAATCCAATCATATATTATCTATTCACTTAAACGATGTCTAGCCTTTTAAACATTATTCAACCATCTCAACTATATTCGATTATACAATACCATTCCCATGCTGCTTAGGCAATAAATCTGTCACCTGAGCATTAGCTCCTTTATATCTGCATAACATGCCACTTACACATCACTTTCCATATATGCATTATCTATGCCACATATACACTAGCCTCACTTCATAGGCACAAACATATCACCTACGTTATAGGCTTGCCATTTACGCATTACCATAGCATACCAATAAAAACCTACCAACTAGGCACTGCCCTTACATATATGTGCTAACTTCACTAACTAGGTATCAACCTTTCCAGATAACTTAAACCATGCCACTTCGATATTTACCACACACATGATTGATAACATGCCCTTTTGCGGTATTAAGCTATATAGGAAATAACAAGCCACTTAGACAATTATCTAGCCACTTAAACATAAGTTTCTAGCCACCAAGGCATAATACTAGCCACAAAGGCGTTTCTGAGCCACAAAGGCGATTTCCCAAGCCACTAAGGCAAAAAAACAAGCCACATAAGCAAACATTCCAAACCACATAGACATGTACCTGCACAAATTAAATCATCATCTTCCTCTTATTCAAGAAGATAAATAAGAGATACGACACAAGCATAATATAATTGTTTGTACAAGAAAAAAGTAATATTTACACTAGAATACACAACATCAATTATATCAAGAAAGGCTAGGTTACTCACCTTGAGATTTCCAATACAAGATGAGTTCCAAGTGGTTAATTTCCTTAGTCTTCTTTCCCGTCCCTAAATCTTAAATTGCTTGTATTCTTCAAATCCAAGGCTAATTCTTCAAATCCAAGCTTAATTCCTCATGCATTCTTGAAAATCACTATCTCCTGTCTTCCCCATTCTCCAAAACATGTTCATAGCTGAAATGAGAAGGATTTGCCAACTAATACATGCCACTTTATATAATTGACAATAATGGCCCCTCATGTGTCGGTTATTTCACAAACAACCCTAAAACTTACTAGATTAAATGAAACTCTTATATTTTAGAGTTTTAACCCACGAAGAAACTTATTGTTCATTTAAGTCCTTGACTAATTCATCCTTAGTCCATAGTTTCGCCATTTTGGCAAAAATGGCCCTTTCAACAAAATTTCTTATATTTAGGTCCTTTTTCCACCAAGACCACCACACTAATACCCCCATATATTAAACATATATCTTAGAATTATCAAATGAAGTTGACTCATACATACCAATTTCAAAGTTGTGTTAAACACACACATACACACACAAATATATATATATATATATATATATATATATATATATATATATATATATATATATATATATATATATATATATATATATGTGTGTGTGTGTGTGTGTGTGTGTGTTCAAATGAGGACACCAAAAAGGTTGAGAACTCGAGAACAGATCTGGGCAATTCAAATATTAAAATCAAAGGCTAATATTAAAAGGTAATTTATGTAATATTTAATAATAATTTAATGAAACTTGAATTTCTAATAGACTATAAGGGTATTATGGTCAAAAAATTAGGCTATTTTTATCAATCCTAGAAAATCTCTCTCTCACTCTCTTTCCTCTCTATATCTCGATTTCGTAAACCCTAGGAACATACAATTTTCACCACAATCTGTATCTGACAACCCTCCCACATAAGCTACACCTTCATATGGCGATTTCGTGTGGGTGGAAGCATAGCTGCAGAAACATCCGCCCACCTAACGTGGAGGAGCAATGGCGGTGTGCGTCGTATATTCTTCAGCAAACGAAGAATCTAGGAGCAAAGCCCGTAGTGGAAAATTGCCACAAGTTAAATCCCCAAGGTTCTCATTGCGACACTATGGGATTTTTCTCGATCTAAAGATGTCGATTGGGGTTTGCGATGCATCTATGTACCTGGGATGAGAAACATCACGCACCTACTCAATGAACGTAACTCATGGGACTATTTCGACATCGGTGTCCCTTACCCCACCAGATTCCATCCCACCTCTGCGTCAGATGTTGAAACATGGCAGTACTTTGTCTGTACATGTACCCGCTCCACTCTATTCTGTTTTGCCGACGCGACACTTGGGCTCATCAAGAATGATATTTGAGGACTCTTGTTAAAGTGGTACAACTCCTAATAAGATTTACCGATCTTTTTTGTTAATTGATGGTCAAGAAATATGTTTGTATATAATATGTTTTCTGTTAAATTCATTGATGAATACAGAAACATTCTTGTATATAATATGTTTTCTGTTAAATTCATTGATGAATACAGAAATATGTTTGTATATAATACATTTTTTGTTAAATTTATTGAGGAAAACTCACTGAAGAATATAGAAATATGTTTGTATATAATATGCATGTTTTCTGTTAAATTCATTGATGAATATAGTTTAACAATAACAGTAAATGGGGATACAATTTTATTCATTTGTGATTTACATTACTCATTGTTCAATGTTTGTTGTATGCTACTATATTGGATTACAATTGTATTTATTTGTGATTTACATGTACAGATGTATGATGTTCAGTTGTATTCATCAATGATTATATGTGTTACATGTGCAGATATATGATGTTCGACTGTATTCATTAATGATTATGTGTGTTATTTATTGATGATGATATGTATAAATGTATACTTTTAGTTGTATTCATTAATGATCATTCATGTTATTGATTGATGGTTATATGGACAGTTGTATTAGGTTAAGCCAGATTAGGAACTTGGTTCTCAAAATTTTACAAATTGCACAAAAGTGACATACGCACAAGAAAAAGAAAACACAAGCAGACCTGGAAGATGGTCGGTGACATTTTCTTTGTATTGTGTTGTATTCATTTATGATTATAAAAAATACATAATTATGACATTTTATTTTTTTTCCTTTGTCATGTTATTCATTTATGAATAGATATATATATATATTTATGAAGTACTGGATATTTTTTCTCTAAATTTTTTTTATTCATTAATGATTACAGCCATATTAATTTCTGATTAAAATCATGTTTTATTCATCTATGATTACAAATACTACGATTAATGGATGAATAAAGAAAAAAAATAAATAAAATCATATCAAATGATAATATTGTTAATTTTTATAATTAAAAAAGTGGAATTTATATATTTCGAAAATTGGGAAAAATCATTAAATTAGATTACATTCCACTGTTTTAGGAATCAATTAATTATCTTGATAATCCATATTTAGTTGCATTGTAAAATTTCATTTATATCCCTATAAAAGGATTGACTCAGATTTGTCATCGCGTTCTCAACCTTTTTGGTGTCCTTAATTAAACATGGGTTTACTAACCCGCTACTAAGTCATCTTTCTTTAATCTGCGTCGGAAGGGACCATTTCACCTGCGCCCCCTAACCTATCTTTGGCGAACCCATGGTGGGGTCCGCACCCTCCCTAATGGGCCAAACTAAAGTAAATATATGATAAATCTATAAATATAAAATACGCCTAACAATTCTCAATTCACGAGCATGCATCTATTTCTATATAACTAGGTTGATCCCGTGCTTCGCACGGGTTGGATCAAAACGTACCAAGTAGGTGAGACGGGTTTTAATTCTTTAAAGATTTTGACTGTTCTTTTGTTTTTGAAAATGTATGAGGACCCTCCCTGTAATTTAGTTTCAGTATTATTATTAGTACTTCTATGTTTAGGTAATTTTTTCTAGATTATGATGACAAACCTCAATCTTTTAATAAAGGGCTACAAATTCAAACATAAAAATAAAAAACATGAAGCTATAAAAATCCAAACATGTAAACCCAAATGAATACTTGTGCCGAAGCCCGAAGGAATATGACATATAATTACGAATGGAGAGAAATTTTAAACCTTGAGTAAGAGTATTTCACATTCCTAATGAAAAGACCATTTCTCTACATGAAGTTTAATTACTGAAACGTCAACATTAGTAATAACAACCTACAAGTGTAAAGCCATTTATCAACAAAGCTTTCAAGTTCGAGGGACTTTCAACAAACCGAAAATAATATAGTAATTTTAGTTAAATGTCTTACTTTCAACAGCCACATAACATACTCCTAATGTATTTATCAGAATCATAAAAGAAAAGGATAAGCAAAAATTACTATCACGCCATCAGATATTGTGACTTCAACCATCGAATAAGCCTACAATATTGAATCGACAATAAGAAGTAAAAAAACATATAAATTATTTATGGGAAAGAAATGAAAGTTTAGGTGTTCACTTGTAAAGCTCCAATTTTCAATAAATAGAGCAACTTTACAACCATGTTCACCACCGGAACCTACAAAAAGAAAATACTAAGAACCAATGTTATAAAGTACACCATGTTAGTCCCTCTGACTCCCATACAACTCTTGTGAGAGCTAGAAAAGTGTTTACAAAGAGGTAAATAAGATGTAAACAGCAACAATAAAGGACATATGTGGAATCCCTTCCAGCACCATGATGAAGATTTAATGCAGCTCTGATAGCTATCATTTAACACAATTCCAAAAATATACATCTGCAAGAAAAATATACTGCAATTTATAACAAAAATAGGGAGAAAGAATTATATTTAACGAAAACAATGTTAAAATGCTAACTATTATGTTTAATAATAGGTTCAGTTTGTAGAATCTTATCTGGAAGTGGGTGTAAAAACATTTGAATTTTCTCCTTATTTAAATAGTATTGTAAACATCACTCTTACACACCATATTTTATCTTTTGTTCATTATGTTAAGGATTCAACCAAATATCTTAAAGAAGTTTGAACATTTTCATTCAACGTAGCCTTCTATCTGAAAATAACTGCACCACACAACTTGTTGTCCTCTTAACAGTCACGTTTGTAAGTCACTATTCTAGCAAAAAAATATCAGTATCAGTAAATTAAAGTTTAATTTACTGTACTTGTGCGAAAATTACCTTGTAATAGAATAAATATGACAAATAGATTCAGCAAATGCCCATCAAAAGAGCATCATAAAGTTTCACTTAATTTGTTTTACAGGAAATAGTAATACATAAGTCCTCATTTGGATTTGTGAAACCAAAGTTCCTGTCAACTCTTCCGGTCCGGAGAAAACAATGTGATCCATGATCTTGGTATATTTTGTGGTCATCAAAACCTAATAATATTAAACAGATATGTATAAAGGAAATAGAATGTATACAACAACAATAACGTAGGCCCCAAATCCATATCAAGTATAATACAATAAAAGAGAAATCAATTAGATATAGGCTTTCATACTCCTTTTGGGTTTGTCATCTACATTTCATTTGGCATCCATTATGAGAGTCTTGATGGTGTAATGGAAAACAAAAAACAAATTCATATACAATTGGATGACAGAAAAATATCACAGATTAAAAATAGACAAAACTTCATAAATGGTCCATGTGGTTTCAGAAGATATCGAGTTTGGTCCCTAACTTTCAAAAACCTCACGCCTAGTCCCTGTGGTTTGAAAACTTTTGTTAAACCGTCCCTGAGCCATACAAAATGACTAATGTACCCTTTTTAATTTCTTTTACATTTTCTTTAACTACAATTTATTTTTAAGAGTAAAAAAGAAAAAAAAAAACAAAAAACATCCTCATCCTCACCCCTCCCCCTCCACTCATTTCTTTAACTACAATCCGATTCCATTCTTCAAGCAACCTGGACCTGGATCGTCTTTGGCTTCTTCGGCTCCGGCGGCGGCAGTTTCTCCACTGTTAATTAATCTGTAAGATTTACATTTTTTTAACCTTGCTGTGTAATGAATCTGTAAGATTAGAAAGGTGAAATGTCACATGAGCATTCGATTCACGATAATATTGTATATAATTTTGTAATTCAAGTTCCCTTTATTTCAAGTTTTCAATTTGAGTTGAAATTGGATGAAAATTCCAGTTAAACCAGATCAGAAAGTGAAGAAGAACACGAATAGTCCAAATCAATACACATTTTGACGTTTCTAACTACATCTATGTTTGAATCAGAAGGAAAATTAATCTACTATGATCAGTAGACAGTAGGTTCATAATCTAATTTAGAATTCAATCGATCTATTCGACTCAATGAACAATCCAATTTCCGATTACAATTATTTGAAGATAAACATTATTCGATTCGATCTTAAAAGTTCAAAACTCACATTGATAAGTTCAGAATAGGGAGCTTCGACACCAAACCCAGGAGCGACATTGCAGTAACCAAGTCCTGAAGGCGCAAATTGAAGCTCACAGGAAGGTTCTGCAACGGTGGCGTAATATTCGATTCTGAAGGAAATAGCGATTGGGTTAGAGAGAAGCGAGCAAAGATTTTTGTGTGTGGTGCGAGATCCGCCACCAGATGATGAAAGCGAGTTGGATTCCGGTGGTAAAGAGCCCGTTCTTGATGCTATTCTTCCTGAAGGGTTTTTAGCCAGGACCCGTGATAAGGGACTGGTGTTGAAAAATTGGGCACCACAACCGGCGATACTTAGCCATGAGCCGGTGGGTGGATTTGTGAGCCACTGTGGGTGGAACTCGGTGCTTGAAGCGGTGGTAGCTGGGGTACCGATGGTCGCATGGCCGTTGTATGCGGAGCAGAAGATGAATAGGGTCTATTTGGTTGAAGAAATGAAGGTGGCAGTGGCGGTGGATATGAATGGCGAGGTCGAAGCAGGGTTGCACCATCCACCATTGTCGCTGGGGAGAGCGTAATTGGGAGGACAGAAGTTGGTTCCAGTAAGGAAAATTGAGGGACTACCAGGGTGTTACGAGTACTGTTTCTTGGAACGACGAGAGCCCTTCGCCGGAGAAGAAGACCGGCAATAGGAGGACAGAGTGGCGGTTGAGTCGCTTCCAAAAGATGAGAACCCGAGAGAGAGAGAGAGAGAGAGAGAGAGAGAGAGAGAGAGAGAGAAAGGGGGTAGAGAGATAAAGTAGAGAGAGGGAGGGGGTAACCGGGTAAGGGTGGGGGAGGGGATTTAGGGTGGTAATTCTTTTCTTTTTCTTTTTCTTTGTTGTTTTTAAAAATAAGTTTTAATTAAAGTAAATGTAAAAGAAATTAAAAAGGGTAATTTAGTCATTTTGTATGGCTCAGGGATGATTTAACAAAAGTTTTCAAACCACAGGGACTAGGCGTGAGGTTTTTGAAAGTTAGGGACCAAACTCGAAATCTTCTGAAACCACAGGGACCATTTATGAGGTTTTGTATTAAAAATATAACCAAAATTAAATTAAAATACTCTACAATTACCATTGATAGACACAATGTTGATAACATATTGGAAAACAAAGAATAAATTAATATTAATTGTATATGACAAAAATATCATCACATATTAAGAAAAGTAGTAAAATTAAAATTCTTAATATCTGTTACAAACACAAAATGTCAGCCTATTTTCCAGGATATCACCAAATTTTAGCCTGTCCTTCAAATATTTTTAGGTGACTAGAAACACAAACATGACCAAAACAGACGTCCAAAAGCTTGATTATAGCAGTTCTAAAGGCTTACCAAGAATTTGGGAAAGGTTTAAAATCTTCTGTGTATTTGATTTCAGAAACATGTACCGAAGCAAGATTTCTCATGTTGATGGTACATATCCTCGTTTAATGTTCTGTATAGAACTGTAGGTTTGTTTGATATTTTAGATCAGATCATCCCTCTTATGTTTAGAGTCAAAAAAGAGGTGTTGTGCTATCAGTGTTGGTGTTGGGTGAGAGTGGTGGCGGCGATGTTGATTTTCAATCTTCTTCCTAATCTTTGTATCGCATCAGTCGTCCCTTCCCTCATGAGCACTACACAGATATAGAAAAACGAAAAACAGAGCATCGGGGAAGCAAAGCTGGGTGGAAAAAGGAAGTGGTGATGATATAGAAATTGATTCCGGTGATACTTAGGGTTTAAGAGGACGGAGCAGTGAGATATCAAAACTTTTGATATAGAGTGGAAAAAGAACCGTTGTTGCCGATGACATCGCCGCCGGCAGAACACATTGTGTCGTATGACTTGACCGATTTCTGATTTTTGCGATAGCCCTCTCCTTCCTCTCTCTCGGATTGGACGGAAAAGCTTCCGAAGTCACTTCTTTGCCACCACCAGATCCGTTTGTTGCCACCATATATTTTCCTTGTCAATAAAACGGAAAAAGAAATTGGAGAATAAACTCCGAAACAAAGAAACCGAGAAAGAAACGGAAGAACTTTGACAAGAGAAGAGGGTTCGGGTATATGGGTGAGTCAACAGAGAAGAAATAACACGTGTAACAACACCTGTCGGGAACGTAGCGCATCTGATTGGTGAAAAACAACCCACCCCCTTTTAAACCCGGAAAACCCTCCTACCCCACAATCCTTCTAGAAACCTGCTTCTATTTCATTATATAGTAATTATCTAGAGTTTTTAGGGATCCTTTTACTTATTATCACATTAAATTTACGACAAAAGTTTTTTTTGAGAAAAAGACAAATATAGCCTAATCATTTAAGTTTTTGCTAAAAAATAGTCAAGTGGCGATTTTAGCCAAGATTTTCACAGGTGAGGGGACACCTGCAAAAATGATGACGTGGCAAAGCCTCACTTACGAAAATTTTCGGAATTTTAAAAACAAAAATTAAATTTTCGCAGGTTGCATTTTTAGTATAAAATAAATAGAAGGTATTTAAAATCATAAGTTTAAGGTTTGTGTAATAGTAAGTCATGTAGTGCACTTACCTAATGAGTTGTTCGATTCTCATTGTGTGAAGTTTTTTTACATATAAACACATTTTATTATTTGGAGAGAATGAAAATGTTGCAACAAGACTCTACTCTTGCCGAAGGAACACACATCTTACCACTACACTAAGCTTGAAATTGTTATGTTGAGTTGCTTTTTCATTTTATTAAACCTAAAAATCGTAGCCCAAATTGTACCCCATATAATTGCCACATCAGCATTTTCGCTGGTGAGGCCTTGCCACGTCATCATTTTCACTTGTGCCTGTGTCACCTGCGAAAATCTTGGTTAAAATGGTCATTTGACTATTTTTTAGCAAAAATTCAAATGATTAGGCTAGATTTGTTTTTTTTTTTTCTATTTTTTTTCAATAGAACAATATAACTAGTTGCTTTCACGTATATAAATATGCAAATCTATAATACAGTTGTCATTCGTTATAAAGGTCTCGTTTCAACATGCTTTTGCATTGAATCAGTCATGAATGAGGACAAATACGACGTGTCGATTATTCAAAGGAAATATTAAAGCAACATAAAATAACTAATGCTCATCATTAACTTATAATTCATATGAAAAGTTAGAAACCCGTGACACTAATAATGTATAGTGATTGACGTTTTCTACCAATTTATCTATTAATTATTTACCGTAATTTTCCAAAAAGTTGTGTACGTTTTTTGGTTTCGGGTTATGTAACGTGGGTTATGGGTCCTTAAACTCGGGTTTGGATCCGGCCGCCTTACATGTTCTCGAATTTACGTCTTCTACATCCCCTCAATCCCTAATCTCTCTCAATCTCGCTTCTCCTGTAATCCACCACCACCGCTCGCTCGCTCGCTCGCTGCTCCGCTCTTCACCTGCAAGTCTGCTGGAAAACGAAGATCTCCTTGCGCCGTTGGAATTTCCATCTTCTTCACTGGCATCGCCGCTCCACCGCTTCACCTCTCGGATTTTACGCCGGCTAATCGACGATGTCCTCCAGGTCCGGAGCGAGGGTCACATCGTTGGCGCCTGTGCCGATGGTGAACAGGTATGTTCGCCGCTTACAAAAGCGGAGCACGCCTTCAATCAGTGTAATTCTAATTTATGTTTCATGCTTCTAAAATCGCAATTTCAGAGTTGCACTTCTAAAATCTGATGCTTTTGAATTGCAATCGATTATTGCATACAATGTAATTTCTGAGTTTAGCTTTGCGACTAGAGTTTATTTTCGTGTTGCAGATCTGATTCATATGGGGTGTCGAAAATCAGGTTTAATTTTATTCAAATGATTATATAATCGGCTTCAATTTTGCCAAATTGGTTACGTAATCAGGATACCTGCTTAGGTTCTAATTTGAGGTTCTGTTAGCCGATTTGCAAGTGGCAAGGGTTGATTTGTATTGGTTTCAGAAAACAAATATTTTGTTCAACTCTTTACATGAAGATGACTTTCCAAGAACAAGATCCTGATGTAGTTAGATGGGGTCTTCATCATCTTATGGAAGTTTGTTTTGTATCTAATGGTGGTTCACTGGAGTCTTTACTCATTTTGACAAGGATTTATCCGGTGTTGAGTATGTAAGTGAAGGTTACTATGTGCCAAGTTATGTGAATGTTGACAATAATGAGATTCCAAATTATGTGAAGATAGCAGGTTATTCTTCTTTCATCTCTTCTAAATTTCAAGATTCACTTTTAATAATATTTATACAGACTTTTTAACTTCAAACATTGATAAACATTAAAGATGTCTGTATTTAAACATTCACTTTTAATAACACCTATCATGTCTGATTTTGAACTTTTTGCTTGAAAATGTGTAGTTTTACAGAATCACGATTTCTGGGTAAAGCAGATCTTGCTTTTCTTTGTGTATCAGCCGGTTTAGCCGTATGGTCATTGGTTGTGTATGTGAAGAACATTTGTAATTACAAGTGACAAATGACTAGAAAATGACAAATGACTTGGGTTTTACAATGCTTTTTGTAGTTTTCATCCTTATTTTTGTGCTTATAAAAAGCTATCTACTTATACTATCGTATTTTCAAAATCTACCCAATTGCAGCATTATAATTCCAAAAGTCTAGCCAATAAAGCATTGTACTCTAAAAAATCTACACAATCATAGCATTGTACTTTAAAACACCCACCAAATTACACCTTTATTTATTTGGTTTTTATACCCTTCTACTTTGTTTTCTTCACATGTCATCCAAATACAAGGAAGTTATCACTGCCGTAATTGAATGTATGATATGTTAATAGAAAAAAATGTGAAAGTAGAATGCTATAGTACGTACATAAATCAAAGTAGGTTGCTATTAGTTGCATTGTAAAATAGGAATTATAAAGTTCTAAATGTGGACAGGGAGACGGATGTGGAGAAGAGGGGCTCATTGCAATGGATATGTAGCAAATTTTGTTGAAAGTGACCAAATTGTACACTTAAATGGAAATATTGCTTCATTTCTGCATGTATATGTTTCATATACCTGAATTTTTTACTCAATTGTATAAATCTTTGATTTTTTTTGTGTCAATCCCTTAATAATAATAATAATAATAATAATAATAATAATAATAATAATAATAATAATAATAATAATAATTCTTATTATTATTAGACTAAAATACAGTTTTGGTCCCAAAGTATTCCTGATTTTGGCAGGCTTGGTCCCAAATTTTTTTCCTTGCAAATTTCCTCCTTATTTGAAGTTCTTCTAATTTTTTTCCAAAAAGTTCTCTTGCAATTTTGGTCCTTATTTGAGGCTCCTCTAATCTTTTTGGTCCCTGAGTAGAGCTGATTCTTGCAATTTTTGTCCCAAAAAGTTTTGTCCTGCACTTTTGGTCCTTATTTGAGGTTCCTCTAATTTATTTGGTCCCTGAATAGAGCTGATTTTTGCAATTTTGGTCCCAAAAATATAATCATTTTTCCGGAGAAGGGACTAAAAACATTAGAAAACCATCAAATAAAGACAAAAACTGTGAGCTCAAACTTTTTGGAACGAAAATTGGAAAAAACTGCTACACTCATTACCCGGGAACAAAAAATGTAACTTACCCTTATCATTATTATTTTTTATTATTATTAACGGATTTGGAAGAGTTGGACGGTAAACTTGAGTTGGATTTGATTGTGGATTTTCTGGAAGCTTTGAGGCTGGACGTGTTCCCAGCAAACAGTTGACCTTGAAGGGACTGTTGTACTTATTAGTTCAGACGCAAGTAATTTTCCAGTCAATTTGGTATGAATAGAATTAAGTCATCTAATTTTTACCTCTGAAAGTGGATTTTAAGATATATTTTTTACTAATGAATTAAATTGATTGAACTGACTTTTAAATGTGAATATCAACAATTGAATATATGATTCGACGAAAAGTTCTTCAACAAGGTCAACATTTCGTTAATCTCTTTAGAATGTAAGTATCTTTATCTACATGTGATGCTTATTTGTTTTTGTGGTTGATATTGATTGTGCTCATTTATGTGTGGGTTTTGCAGATTAGGAAGTAGACATGAAGGTACTTAGATTTAAATATTCCCTCTTCTTTAGTTATATTTAATATATACCATTTTTTAAGTTATTGCAATTTGAAAGATTCTATCTGGAATCGTCAAGTGGATAACCCTTTCACATTCCCTTAAACCACTTACATTTGGAAATAAAATTCAAATTGTTGAAAATCGTATTCAATTATATAGCATACTGAAGTTGATTTTCTATAGGTATATATCTTATAAATCTTACTGTTTTGATATCATTTTAATTTGGTTTTAGATCTTCAGATGCTATTACAAGCAACTCAACTAAAGTATGTCGCTTATTGTTGCATTCAACATTAAATACAGCTACAAATAGTACAACTGGTTTAATTTTTCTCTAAGTTTCTAAGTTTTTCCCATTTCATGTAAGACAATATATAAGTTAATAACATACATCTAACTTTATTCAGATAAATTGGCTACAAAGGAAATGTCTGGGGTATAGTTGACATCTTTACCAACTATTTCATACAGGTATCCCTTAGTGAGCTAGCTTCGTCAAGTCTCCATTTGCCTATTGCATATAAACAACTATATCTTTGATGCATCTACATACTTTCTTTCGGTCTATCTATATATATTTCATAGTTATTTAATAGTTGACACTTGTAACTTATTGATTGACTGTAATTTGACAATTTGACAATTTGACAGGGGTATGAATTATCTTCATGAATGTAAACCAGACCCGCTTATCCACTGTGATTTAAGGCCAAAGTAAGGCAACTAATATAAGTTGATTATTTATATAAACCAACTTATATAAAAGTTCATATTTTGAGTTTTTTTTTAATAATTCAAATTTTGGTAAGGTGCCAGAAATATTTTGCTGGATAGCGCGGGGCAATTAAAATTTTCAGGATTTGGATTAATTCGATTATCCAAAATTTCACCTAATAAAGAAAGATTATTACGGCCTGTTGCCATTGATCGAACAAGTAAGTTTTATTAATTTAATTCCATTTTTCCAAAAAGGGTATGCAAAAATTTTAAAAATCTTTTAATTTTTGTGTTTTCTAGATTTATACATTGCACCAGAGATTTATAAAGATGAATTATTCGATAGAGGTGCAGATGCGTATTCTTTTGGTCTTATTCTTTACTAGGTAACTTTTTCTATACTCAAATTTATGTTAATAAATAAAAACCATCTTATCCAAATACCCTCTTGCATTCTTTATGACTTGTAGTTTTAGATCGGTTCTTTTATTAATTTGGCAAATAAATATTCTAAATTTTTTTATTTTTATAAAATTTTGAATGCGTCAGATAATGGAGGGTGTCCAACCATTTCACCCCAAGTCTCCGAAGAAGTTGTTAACTTGATGTGTGTAGATGTCAAATGACCACCATTTAAGACAAAATCTAAATATTATCCTCCAGATTTAAAAACGTAAGACCTTTTTTCCTTTTTTTAGTAATGATGTCTATCCGAATAAAGTGCTACTAAATGACCATTTTGCCATTACATTCCAAATCAATTTTAAGCAAGTTTTTTGGGAATACCCCGTTAAATCATTATATCCAGATTAACTCAAAAAAAAAATGAATGTACACTTGGTGAAACTTTATGGGATTTCTTATAGTTTTTTTACTTTATTTTTGTTTTGTAGATTGATTGAAGAATGTTGGTATCCAGATTTGGCTATAAGGCCAAAATTTTCTGAGATAATTATCCTACTTGACAAGATTGTGGGCAATTGTACAAAACAAGGATGGTGGAAAGACGCGTTTAAGTTCCCATGGTAAATGACAATTTTACCCCTGTGTCGAGTTTTTTGAGATAATCAAAGTATAATGCCTCAATAAGAAATTTTTTCAATTGAGGTTTAAGTTTGGTTTTCTTTGATTGCCCACCGTCCACCGACATATAGTTCTTCATTTTAAAGAACCGGTCCAAGCTTTTACATTTTCTTCACACGCCAGGTAAGTTGTTCGATTAAATTCCTCAATGGGTAGTTTCTTGAATCAATAGACAGATTGTTAGTATATTTCATGAGCTGTGTTCTTGTCTTGCATCAATTTTGAGCGATTGTTCTTCTTTTATGTTTCTTGATAGGTATGAAAGAAACCGATGATTAGCACTCAAAAAATGATTTTGTTTTGTTATCATTGGTGGTAATTAACAAGCATTTTTAATTGAAGATACGTGCTTTAGAAAGAATAGTAAAAATTTTAACCTTAAATTTCTTATTCGTATGGTAAAAAAACACTTTTTTTGATTTAAAAAATAAAAATAAAAGTGACATCTCATTCTATCCTGATTGAAAAAGGAGCCCCCGATTTTGACATTCAGGAAAAGAGACAAGGGTGGAATTAATTTCACATCTAACAGTTGCTAATACACGGCAGAGTACAAAGTTATCTTTAGCATTTATCCGGACCCGTGCTCCAGCGATTCGGAACCCGTGCGGAGCACGGGCTCCCACTAGTTATCAATAAAATGTGTTTGATTTGATGGCATACAATGATACAACTATTTGCAATCAAGCGTTAGTTTATTCTTCAACTTATTTTAAAATGTTTATAACTCGATTTTCTACAAACTGGGCGAATACCTTATGCAGATAAAATTATATATTTAAAATTTTGAAAAATACATGTTGACAATAAATACGTTATTGATATTAAATATAAAATAATAATTTTTATGTTAAGATGATGTATAAATAATAATTATTTTGAACATATTAAAATCATATCTTCTAACAATCTTTACTCGCAGTTTGTGTTTGAATAAAACTGAATATGGTTTTCAATTTATTTTTGTTTTTAACGTTATGATTAATTAATATAAAATCACTTATTTGGTCATTTTTTATTTCGATTATATGATGATTATTTATAATATCAATCATTGTTTGTAATGTAACGTAATATAATTTACAGTTTTATGTATTTAGAACCAATTAATTAGAAAATTTTCAATTATTATAAAATTTAGTTTTTGAAATCCTTTGACTTAATTCTATTGTGCGAATATAGGATTAATTATGGTGCAATCGATTGTAAGGGACATCATGATAAATTAGTATAATAATTAATTAAATATATTTTAATTTTATCCCCTAATTTAGGTAAGTTGACTAATTATTCCTAAACTATTTTATTCTCTCTCTAGGTCTCATCTTATAATGTGCTCAGTCGAACACCCCAAGTATTGTTCTAACCCTACATCTGTCGTCGTCACCATCATCTACACAAACCATCAACTTCAACCCAGGATTTCTTCGTGACATGTCCCTCCTCCCATCTCTTTTTTTCCAATCTTGGTTACTCTATTCACAGATTCTCTCTTTCTCTCTATCAGAGACCTGGATAACCCTATATTCTCTCGTTCACACACAAAGAAGTTGATATTAGGAGGAGCTCTCTTGCTCAAGTTTGCGACTTACAAAGACAAAATAATTGTAACCTCCAAACACTCTTCATTGGATAATCGGTTCAAGTTATAATTATGTTGCACCCGGATAATACATCCATCGGGATTACTTCCTTCAAATACTGACATCTGTAATCGTTGGCCCTTAATCGCGAAAAAAGAGGTATTTTCTTGATCTCGGTCATTATTCTTTGTTCTGCTTTGATTTTCTTCTATCATTTTTATTAGTTATTGATTATTTTTTATTTCGATTTAGATTTTTCAATTGTTGCACGATCTTGAAGACTTCCTTCTATCTATTCGAATTTTGATTCACATCGCAACTTGATTTGTCTAGAGACGAAATTACACATTCTATTCATCTAGTCGATTGGCTATTGAACGAGTTCCTATGGTTCGAAACTACCCTGACACTAATTTTGTACAGCCTGGATAGAAAATGGAGGTTTATTGCTCAAGTCTAATAAACTATTATTTCTAGTTTCTCATGTATTTGTTTATCATGTGTGTAGATATGTAGTTAGCATGCACTTTCACCTTTGAAGCTTCTCATGGAGTGACAACGCCTAGTAATATCAAGTATTTTAGTCGTTGTTGAGCCCTATTCTTAGTGAAATTATATCATAGATGCTTTGGTATTCTCACTTTTTGTGTCAGTGCTTGTTTGGAAAGAAATGGTATAAACAGGGGCTAAAAGCGTACAAAATGGAATAAGTTTGAAGATAAAGAAAAATCAGTCGAATTCGCACGTGCGCCGCGGGATTCACAAAGGCGCGACGCGATGATGAGGCGGTGGAGAAAATTCAAATGCCGAGAAAACGGGGATAAACCCATACGCGCGTCGCGAATTCATCTGTGCGCGGCACGGTCGCTTAATTTTTGCAACTATAAATAGAGGGTTTTAGGTCGAAAAAACCTGCAAAAACCTGGCATAGGAACGACTCCCAAGGCTTCTTTGACTCCGAGTTTCAGTTTTCAACAACCATTAATTGGTATTTTTATGTTTTCTCTTTTAATTTCCAAATAGTTTAGTTAATTCGGTAGCTTTAGTGAGTGTCTTTGGGTGTGACAACCATTGGCACTAGGTTTTAGTTTTTAAATTTGATGTTTACTGTTTTGAACCTTTGAGATCTGAGTTTTATGGTAATCATTCAGTTTATGGTAATTGCTCGGTTTTCGGTATTTATTGTTCTTGAATGCTTTTGTGGATGTTTGGATTGTGTTTGATGTTTGGTGTGACCTTTTGTTACTTCTGATTTTGAGATATAATTCTGATTTCAGCTGGTACTTAGATTAGTTATTGGTTTAGTTAGTTAATGCTTGGATTGGACCTCTTGATTTGTGATTTTGGGATTATTTTGGGTATAAGTCGGAAACTAGATCCTCTGGCTGTAGTTGTGACACTACAGTTGGTAATCTGTTGCCTACATTAACCACGTAACTCTTGTGGATCGACCCTGACTACCACTGTGCTAAGTGAGAGTGAGGTTATTTTACTATTTTTGACTGCATGACGACCGCTGCGATGTCATGGAGCATCTTCTGATGCGCGAAAAGATAATTCAAATCAATAGTTTACTGATAGTCAAAACATCCTTGAAGCAAAGTTAAAAGGCTTGATTTATGTAATTTTCACAAATATCTAAAAGTCTTACTTTTTGTATTTATTAACAATGTGTCTAGATCAAAAATAGACAAATGTAATCATAAGTGATGCATCAACTATCTATCAAATATAAATAAAAACAAAAAAAAGTTATGATCATTGAATGAAATTAATAAAGCAAATGTAACTAGTTTATTGCATGTAATCATAATTGATGCATCAATTATCCATCCTTCCAAAAGAATTTTTCAAAAGTAGGATGTTATGAATAAAAATTGTCAAAAGTAGGATGCTATTACAATAATTTGTAAAAGTTGGAATAAACTATATAACTATCCTTTATAATCATTGATTCTTTTTGTATTCTCAAATGTTGGTCAACTATGAATGAACAATAAGAGTGTTGTAATAAAGAATTGTTACTGCATGAAGTTGGAACTAACATTTGATACTTTTGGAACATTTTACTTTTTTTATGTTTATGCATAGATTTGTGAAGAAGAGGGGTAAAATGGAAGAAAAGAGGTAGACAAAGTCAATTAGGTGGGATCTGGTGCGAATCGGAACATAATGCATGAAAGAATGGATAATGTTATAAATGACAAGGTCAACAGATCATGGAAGGCATTCAAGAAGCTATCTTGGAGTATTCTTTAAGAATGAAAGAACGTACAAAAGTATGGTAAGGATATTCTTTAAGAATGAAAGACTCAACCGGAGAAATCTATCAGAATAAATGCTGAAAAAATAGAGGAGTGGTGGTTTAAGAATGTCGAAGGTTTTGTTAGCCAGTGGAAGATGAATAGAGGTGATAAAAGCGATGAATAATAGAGAAGAATGTAAGGTTTTGTATATCAGTTTAGCCTTTTAACAAACATATTCTTGAAGAATATGGTATATATTATAATTCTTTTTGTAAATTCTTCAAGAATGTTGTATATTATACAAAGAATGCAGTATGTATTACAAATGGATTCTTACATAATGTAGTAAAGAAGGTTGTGCGTATTCTTAAAAATGATGTATATATTCTTGTTTTATGTTATAGAAATAAAGATTGAAAATATGTGTTAATCGTGTTTTATTATAAACTTGTACTTTTTAATATACTTATTGTAATTATTAATCACAAAATACATGTTTAAATTTTATTTAATAATACAATTAAGTATTTTATAAAATCCTACCAAATTAGGAGATAAACAAGGGATTCTTTTTTAAAATTTTGATTAATAGACTAAAATACCATTTGTAGGGGTTTAATTGTAAAATCTTATTAATTAATTATCATATATTTACGATTACAAAAATGCCATCTTTCATCTTAGCTTTTGAATTTTTTGATCTTGTGGTCTAGAATTGGTTCTCAAGATCTCATGGTTTTTTAAGTTCTCAAAAGAACATAACTCTCTCTCTCTCTCTCACTCACTCATGGTTTTTTAAGTTCTCAAAAGAACAAATCTGAACCACTGATATTAAAAAAAGGAGTGGTTAAGATTTAATGTGAAAAACCGATACATCTAAAAAGTTTGTGGGTTATTTGCATTAAAGTTAGAAGTAGTGGTGGATAAAATAAATTAACAATGGTGATACAGTCATCTGGACGAGACTTACACCCCAATGCGACACTTGTCATCTTCTGCTTTGCTAAGTATTTTCCACCCGATTGTTTTTTGGCAATATTTTTTTTTGTAAAAATAAACTCTGAAAAAAATAAATTCTTAAAATTTAATTCTCTACAAAATAAGAACAATCATGAAAAATTGAAAAATATTTTTTTATTTTTTATTTTCATAAAAAACCAAAACGAAAATTAAAATTTAAAGGGTCGTTCCACACACTATATTAATAAGTTTATAAAAAGAATTTTTTTTAGAAATAAGTTTTTGAAGTGTTTTTTTTTCTAATTTTAAGTAAAAAACTCACCAAATTAAACAAAAAATATTTATGATCTAAAAATGTTATAAACAAAAAAAGGTTTTATGATTCAAAATGTTATGGACCAAAATTTTTATTGAATCAAAAATTATTTTAACTCATAAATATTATGAATCAAACTTATTATGATTCAAAATTTAATATGATCCATGATCCAAAATTATAATGATTCATGCTCAAAACTTATTATGATACATGATCCAAACTTCCAAACTTATTATGATCCATGATCCAAACTTATTATGATCCATGATACAAAAATGTTATAAATCAGAATGTTATATAAGAAACTTTTAATATCCAAAACTTATTATAATCCGAAAATATTTTGAATCAAATCTTATAATGATCTAAAATGTTATGAGAGCCAAAACCAAGTGCTATAACATATAAAAATTAATCAAAATTAAAAACATAAAAAATTTAAATTTTTTAAATATAAAACATTCTAAAATCAAGTACAGTAAACTATAAAGAAATAACAAATGTTTTTGAAAAAACAAAAAAAAATAATTAAAAAACAAAAAAACAAGAAAGTATAAAAAAATTCACTTAAATCAAGTTGCAAGAATGTGTGTCACATGGAATCATATCATCGAGTCCATAGTACGTTCAATGGACGTGAGTCGCATATGATCGCGTCACGTTGGGGTAACCACGATTGACTTTTGTGCCGTTAACAAAAGGAATGGTTGGACATTGGCATCGCTGTTTTTTGAGTCCTCACAAGATTCGTACATTATATATATATATATATATATATATATATATATATATATATATATATATATATATATATATATATATATATATATATATATATATATAGAGAGAGAGAGAGAGAGAGAGAGGATATATTAAGAACTATAGTTATTTTGTGGACGTAAGACCTAATCAGAAGCCTAGAATCTGTCCTTCATTATCTACGCTTTCCATCGCCAGCATTAGAATACGTCCTCCATAGCTAGCGATCACCACATCTGGTAAACACCAGCAGCACCACTAGTTAAACTCTGCCGCCGTCGACTTGTATTCGCCACCATCAATGAATTTCAGTCTCACTCTCGAGTCTCTCTCATTCGATTGCAATATCGGGATTTAAGGTTTTGAATCAGAACTTCTGATCGTCCATCCTCCGGTCGTCCATCCTCTATTTGATGTCTGCGTTCCTTCGGTTTGCTTTCTCCCTCGCTGGAAGCAACTGCCTTAGGCCCTAGCTACCCGCCTGCCTTTCTTCTACGGTTCTACCCTAGCTACTCCGCCAATCGCTGACTCCAAGAGGCAGCCACCGTCGCCGGCTACAACAGAGCTGCTCACTATCGCTTCTGTATTCATTATCTCCGGTGAATGTATAAGATAGTTGTATTCTATGATAATTGTATTCTTTCATAATGATATTTGTATTCTATGAGAATTGTATTCTGTCAAGAATGACATGGTATTCTGTCAGAATTCTTGAAGATTTTGGGGCTGGAAACACGCATATTATGATCAATGTTAGGAGGAGATAAGTTGATATTCTTGCAGATTCTGGATAAATCTTTGTGTAATTAGAAAATAGAAGAAATAAAGAAGAAGCTTTTGAGTGTGACATGGTATTCTATCAGAATTCTGTCAAGAATGAAATTGTATTATGTTAATAAATAAAGAAGAAATTGTATTCTGTCAAGAATGACATGGTATTCTGTCAGAATTCTTGAAGATTTTTTACTATGTACTTCAATCTAACAGAATATGTAATTATGATTTTGTATGATTTTTTAATTTATTCTTATACAATGTAGGTGATTAAGAACTCAGAATAAGAAACGAAATTAATTTTACAGCTTTATTAGAATTGTAACAGAATCGAAGTTTGAATTTGAAAATAAATTCGAATTCAAATTTGAAATTTAATCCCATGAAAATC
This sequence comes from Cichorium intybus, assembly GCA_023525715.1. Lineage (NCBI taxonomy): Eukaryota > Viridiplantae > Streptophyta > Magnoliopsida > Asterales > Asteraceae > Cichorium > Cichorium intybus. The sequence goes on from CM042015.1 coordinate 104,155,122, forward strand.
TCACATTCCATATTTGAAAAAACATAAAATGTCCATATTACCCTTTACACTGATAGAATTGGAAAGTAGATAATTTTTTAACTAATAAAATCAATATTCTGTGCACCAGATTTGTCCTTACGACCACATAATAATTGTGGTTCTTAATATAACCTAGCTATATATATATATATATATATATATATATATATATATATATATATATATATATATATATATATATATATATATATATATATATATATATATATATATATATATATATATATATATATATATATATATATGGGAAAATTGAATATACTGCTGTTATGTATATAAGCTTGCGTACTAAACCCTCAATACAACGTCGATTATATATATATATATATATATATATATATATATATATATATATATATATATATATATATATATATATATATATATATATATATATATATATATATATATATATATATATATATATTCGTATATATTTATATGCATATGTGCACACATATGCATATATGTATACATGCGATGTGGCGGCAACGAATAATTTTTTTACGCAATGAATGTCTCTTTGATGGAAATTTTGGGATTAAAAATTTGTTGTTGTTTTGGTTTAAAAATAAAAACATTGTATTTTTTGGTTTAAAATACAAAATCTTCTTGTTTTATGTTAAATATATATTGTTTTTTGTAAAAAAAAAATAAGTATAATGTTATTTTAGGTTGAAAATACCTAAAATAACAATATGTTGATGTTTTAGTTCGAGTTTTACGAAATTTAACGTTGGCATAATGTTAAAAAGATTCTTGTTTTAAGTTAAAGAGAGAAATATATTGCTATTTAATGGTAAAAAAAACACTTTAACAATTAGTTTTTACATTAATAATCTTTAAATAGAACTTCTATTGGAGACATTCTTATACAAATTGGGATATTATAATTATTTTTGACGTAAATATATATGACTAAAAATCAAGATATGAGTCAAAATTATATGTATCACTTGTCAAAGAAGTAGCAATTTATAGTGAGACATCTTTTTTATTGCATTGATTCTAGTCCGTGTAAAGATATGAGTCAAGATTACACGAATGACTTATTTAGTTCTCTCATTCATCTCTACAAAGATTTTGTCCTATCATTTTCATGAAAATTGCAAATCAAGTACATTTAAAAGACGTAAATATGTTTGAAGAGAAACACCAAGTACAATACCTTTTTGTGTACATTGAATTTAATATATTTTATAAAAAAATCGAGACAACATGCCTTTTTTGTGTTCATTGGTTTTAATATATTTTATAAAAAAAATCTAGACAACATGCCTTTCAACCACGTATATTTTTAACACAACTTGTTTCTGAGTACTCCCCGCCTTCAAAATAATGTCTTGCATTCCCATTGGCACCCCTAGAAACATGCCTTTGGTTTAAGAACCTGCCAACCGATGCATATGGAGGAGGCATCTTTGTTTTTTGACAAAGGGTTGCGTGGTTCCATCGAGGACATTGTGGTTTGTGGTGGCCCTTACTTTGGAGACTTCCAGTGGCGGTTGGTTTCCTTACCAATACGTTTTGGTGGTTTGGGTTTGTACTCGGCTAGTGAGGCTTCTTCGTACGCTTTTGTAGCCTCGAGGGCCCAATCTTGGGCCTTACAAGATCACATCTTGCGCAACAGTGGCATATGTGGCATGGACATTGATTATTATTCTGCTTTGGATCGTCTGCGTGGCACAATTCCAGATTTTGATTGTAACGATTTCACTAATAAGGACATCGCCCCCCCTAAATCCCAAAAAACATTGGCGAATGCTCTCTTTAGTAAGATCGTCAAGGATATGGAAGACGACTTTCACATGACGTTCAGGCAGAAAGCTGTATTGGAGTGTCTACGAGCACCCCATGCTCAGGATTTTTTGCTTTCTATCCCCATTGATGGCTTAGGCCTACATATGTCCCCTGTGGAATATCGCGCTATTCTACGGTACCGCCTTATGATTCCTCTTTTTCCGGTCGACGAGATATGTCCGGTCTGTAGGAAGGCGTGCTTGGACTCTTTTGGGGATCATGCTGTTCATTGTCGGGAGCTCCCAGGTTTCAAATACCGACATGATATGGTTAGGGATGTTCTTTTTGACGTTTGCCGGCGTGCCGGGATTTCGGTTCGAAAAGAAGCCCCTGTTAACTTTTTGACTGATCCGTCAGACGGGAGATCTTCACTCAGGCCTGCTGACATTTTGGTATTCGGATGGAGCGGAGGTAAACATGCATGTGTGGACCTTACCGGGGTTTCCCCTCTTGTGAACTTGAGGAGTGGCAGTTTCACAGTGGGGCAAGCGGCTTTGAAAGCAGCTGCATGCAAAGTGGATAAACACGAAAAGGCATGTCGGGAGAATCAACATGTGTTTATCCCTTTCGCTTTTGATACCTTTGGTTTTCTGGCTTCTGAGGCTGTGGAGCTACTCAACAGAGTTCAACGGGTTATGCATAGTACCATCATGTCACCTAGATCTATGAATTTTGTTTTTAAGCGTATCGGCTTTGCTATTCAAAAAGGGCTAGCGGCGCAGCTTGTTGCCCGTTTGCCCAACGTTTTTATGTAATTTACATATTGTTATTAGATATATTTATGAGCTAGATATCCTAATTAAATGTAATTTTTCAAGCGTCAATTTTAAATGAGACTAATGTGAAAGAAACAAAAACAAAAGGAACACCTTAGAATATTTTAGTTGTTTATAGATTCTCTAGAACACGGATGAACTTTGATTTGTGTGGGTCTACGTAAATTCTGATATGCGTTACAGTTGTTGACGCTATTTAGAATATTCTAGTTGTTTATATAGAACTATGGAAAATGGTGTGCTGGTTGAAAATGAGAAAGATTTTGTGCCAACAAAAATAAAGATTCAATGATAATTGTCATACATGTAGACAAAATTTAATACATGGTTATCATTATTTCGAAAGATCAGCGACAAGTCGACAACGGAGGTTATTAATGCAAAAGAAAGAATTAAGCTAGACCATCTGTGCTATCATAATGTAAATGAAGATTGGAACATCAGAATTCAATTGCTGAAAATGAGAATTACCTCAGCTATATTTACATGAATTAAGCTAGACAATATGTGTTATCATACGCTTAACAAACTTACGTAAACAACTACCACTTATTAATGTGAACAATTTCTTGATCTTTCATTAATAATTAAATCATAATATGTATAAGAATACTGGGCCTATACTAATACAATAATTAATACAAACAATGGGTTATAAATGTACAACATAGTCTAATACGGCCCATAGTTGTAGCCGGAGACCGAAGTCGAACACTCATACTAGATCGAAAGTTTAAAAATAGAGTTGAGGGTAGCCCCTTTGTGAAGATGCATACTGGGAGGCTCGAAGGGACCTGGAGACCTTTGACTTGCCCAGTGGCGACCTTATCCCATACAAAATGAATGTCAATTTCAATGTGTATTGTCCGTTGATGTTTGACGGGATTGGCAAGATACACGACACTAACGTTATCACAGTAAACAATAGTGGCTTTTGCCAATAGACAGTGGAGCTCTTGTAAGAGATTTCAAGGCCAACACATATTTGTGTTGGGACAGAAAAAGTCTTGACGGATCATGGGTGGCAGTAATGCCAAGAAAATATGAAATGTAAGAACCCGCGAAAAAGTCAAAAAGGGTAAAACCGTCTTTTGTCACGTAGTACGACTATTATGTGTAATAATATGTAATTGTACAATAATATAATAAGAAATAAGAGATTATGTGAAATTTGGAGTTTTATCGCGTGAATAGTGAATTTAGCCGAAAAAGGACAAAATGGTCATTTAACATAAAAATGACCAAAAATGTTAAGAAAATGTCAAGTTGGAAGTTAATGGGACATTGTTGCAAGAATTTGGGTCTTAGGACCATTTATGCAAAGAAAGTAAAAATTTAGGACATAAAATGTAAAGTTTTATAAAAAAAAATTAAATATCTAATATATATGAGAGTTATCCTCTCATAATCTAGAATTCAGCAGAAGATTATAGAACTTACGAGAGAGAGCTAGAGAGAACGAGAGGAAGAAGAAGAAGGTCAAGGAATTTGCCAAGAATCAAGAACAAAAGCCTTGGAATTAGTGATTCCAAGCCCTTAAGAGGTATTATCCAAGCTTTTGAACTCAATTTCTTGAACGGGAAACCAATCTCAACTTCTGATTTTTCAGAAATCATGAGTTTAGTGGTTTATTTTGCTCAAAATCATCCATTCAACATGTTCTAGCTATAGAATGTGTTGAAAATCAAGAAATGGGGATTTTGGCCAAGAACCCTAAAAACGGGTTTTTCAAGATCAAAGCTGGTTTTTATGGTTTTGTTGGGTCCAAATGATCACTTGGGATGTATTAAGACACTCCTAAGTGGTTAATTTCAAAAATTTAGATTTTTAGTGAAAATTTCTAAAAACGGGTTTCTAAAGAATTGAAGGTGGAATCAGTGATTCCATGGCTTAAAACTTGATGTAAAGCAAGGGTTTTAGTCATGGAATGATAGTAAATGATTAAGTTAAGTATTAAGCACTTAATAGGGCAAAATAGAGGTCTGCAGCTCGAAAATCGGACCCGAAACCCACCCAGAAAGATTACACGGCCGTGTAATTTACAGAGTAAATATTACACGACCGTGTAACATAAATGAAGCCTGCAAAGTTACACGGCCGTGTAACTTGCAAGGCAAAAGTTACACGACCGTGTAACATACTGAGGGAATTTTTGAGTTTTGATTTTTGGAAATTGGGGTTAGACTTATCCGTTTGACCTCAAATTTGAAACACAAGTCTAATATGGCTTAAGATTTCATGCAAAAATGTCGGAACTGAAATACGACCCCTTGGGGGTACTGTAGCAAAATACGCGTCTTTCGGGAAAAACTATAAAATAAGTTTATTGATGGTTATACATTTGCATGGCCTGTAGTTATGCTATATGAGACTTTTAAGCCATAGAGTTAGTTGTAGCATGTATTTATATATACATATACTACTTGTATAGGTGGTGCTTCGAATACTGTTGAGCACGGAAAGGGGAAAGGAGTACGTGAAGCTTAGAAATCTGTAGCTACATCGAGGTGAGTTTTATGAGAATTTCTATAGTACATAGCAAAATGTTATTTTCAGTAAAGTAAGATTTCCAAATATTTATAAATATTAAAGTTTGGAAAATAGTTTTGAAAGAAGCTCTATACATGGGCTTAGTGTTTTAAACAGATTTTTACAATATGGTTTACAAAGTATTTTGAAAGTAGTTCCGTATGTGAACTAAAGATGTTGAAGTTAATTTTAATGATATTTTTGATAAAAAGTTATAAAGTTTATGAGTTTGAGTTTATTACAAATTGTGTCCCATTTTTGACCAATTTGAGATGTAATGAGATAAGTAGTAAAGAAAGAAAGAAGTAAGAGCCAGTTGTCCGGACTAGGATCACCCACATAATCGGGGGATCAGAAGACACTACTGGGATGGTACCTCCCGTCGCGAAGTAGTTGTCTAGCCTAAGTATACCCTTGTGCTTGAATACGTTCCAAGTCACAAAGGGGAGTTAGAATGAGCATAACCGAGCGGACGGATCTGTTCTGTCCCGTGAGGGGAGCTAGTTGAATGAATTAAAATAACTTAATTCATGAGTTTCAGTTGGTCGCAAGAAAATGAGAAAGAATGTATTTTTTTTTAAAGTTTGAAAGTAAAGAAGAAAAGACATTTTGAGATTTATGATATAAGTCAGTTTTGAGCAGTGTACTTTTAATATTTCAAGTTTTGAACAGAAAAGTTTTGGGTCTAAACCCATATTACTCACGAGACTTTATGTCTCACGTATACTATGTTTTTGAAATGCTATGTACTTAGGTGAAAGGAGCAAGGGTTGCAGTTGGGACCGGTTTATATACTGTAAGTTTAAATTATGGTGTCTGTATTGAGTCTGTAATATCCCCTTGAGTTTAAGTTTGTAAAATAAATAAATAAATAAAAATTTAAGTGGCTATTTTATAGTCACGAGTTGTAACATATGTTTGTAAAGTAAACTGTATTTGTATTTAAATATGGTAAAAGAAAAGGGGTGTTACATGAAATATTACCCAGATCTCGCATGGCAAACTCAGTCATTAAAACCCTTATTACGGTGTAGCAGATCATTAGAAGAGGTTGTCAAAATGATGTCATCAACGTAGAGAAGTCGGTAAGAAGTGGCATTGCCGTATTTGAAGATAAACATAAAGGAATCAGTTTTGTTGTTAGCAAACCCGATGCAAGTAATAAATGTAGCAACCCAATGAACCCCTTGCTCGAGGGATTACTTTAGCCTATACAAGGATTTTTACGAATGGCAAACATAGTCTAGGTGATCGGCATCATGAAATCCTAGAGGGTGATGCATGTAGACAGTTTTGTACAGGGTGTCTTGCAAGAAAACATTCTTGACGTTCAACTAATGTATCGGCCAAAGGAGAGAGACTATAATGTTGAGAATCGATCAGATCATTGTTGGTTTGACTACCAGGCTAAATGTCTCGTCCCAGTCTATATTAGGTCGCCGACTCTTCTTGTTTGCCATCGGACATGCTTTACATCTATCATGACTCAAGAGAGTCGCCTGCCTTGTATTTCTTCTGAAATAACCAAATGGATCTGACAGTATTAGCCCATGCAGGCCTCGGAACAAGTACCGAAGGTCTATTAGAAATAAGACATTAAACTCATCTTTCATGACAATGGTCCAATATAGGTGACGAAGGGCATTAAGGTGATATTTAGGTTATAGCATTTTAAAAGCTTGATTGTCATACCCGCTTTTAGTTATTCCCAACACACAACTCTTTCTTTTAGATATTAGATGACTATAGATCTCTTGCATATTCTTTTCCATCTTCATACACTTTACATAACAATAACAAAAATATGAGAAGAAATTACATGCAACAAAACATGAAAATGATGTTATTTTATATGGAAAAATATTTCATTAACTAAGAAATTAATTGGAAGAAGTTGAACAAGAGGAAGTTTCAAATGAAATGGTGCAAGAATTGTAAGGTTATGGTAGAAATAGGGTCGTTTTGTAATCAATGACTGTTTCAAAAATCGTGTGAATCACTTTCCGAATTTGATTCGACCCTATGCATGGGTTCACAAAATTCAAATCTGGATAATTCTTGAAGAATCCAACTCAATATTAGGCACAATATAGAGTTCTCGGTTTTAGAGTGTTGAGAGAATATTCGTGTGTTTTCCATATCTCCATTTTAACGTGATTGTTTATACCAGAAAAACTGAATCCTACAAATAGGAGCGGATACAGGGGGAGTTAGAGTCGAATCATCATCAGACAAAACCGAATCCTGAAAATCATTTTTGTTTTCGGGCACTATCCCGAGGACCCCGCAAGGGAGCGCGACCCCCTTGACATCGCTATTAGGTCGTACCGGTATCAACTTAGTTTTATACAAGTGTGCATCTCACACCTCCTAACTTGTATATGAACTAAAGTACAAACCCATTGAAATACTAATTATTTCCATAAACTAAAATGTAAGGTGACACTAAAATCTCCAACAAGAAGGAGGCCTATCTTGAACCATATTCATTTAGATGGCCTGTATTATAAGACTTATATAGATAGATAATGATATAGATACATAGATATATAGATTCATATTTCTAACTTTATGAATATTGCTTTGGTAAATACGTACAAAATTTGGAGTTATTTGTTTGTAATATCACATTTTTTGTATTAATTACATAAAAATATGTATATTTTGTAAATTTTAATGTCTATTTAAATATCTAATTAGCGACATCGGAATTCGTCTCTAAAGTACCATCGCAATATTATAAATTTAACATTCCTTGAGGTTGAGGGTTCAATCCCCATTAGAGGAAATAGATGGTCTATAGGTGATATACCGGTTTAAAAAAACAAATTGCCCATGGGGAATACGTGGAAATAGGTCAATTGATAACCGTAGGAAATCTGTTGCTAGACAATTGTGGCTATTTCGCTGATTTCGAGATTCGTGGTAAATATTTTGTTGTAGATTACTGATTGTATTTCCTGTCGCTATATTTGAAAAAGAAAATTAGTGGTATATTCTTTTAGATGAAGATTTTCCACTTCATTTGAAAGAACAAATATGCAGATTTATCAAATTCCACGCCGAGAACTTTTTTCTACTTTCCGAATTCTAGCATTCTCATGAAAGGAAATGATAATGGAGATAAACTTTACAGAAGGCTAGTGGTTGGAGGGTAGAGTCATATATTTTAACATTAAGATGGGTTACACTCTAAAAGAGCTTATAAAACAATTATTTTTTATTTAGAATAATAATCTCTTTTACCAACATAGTAGAAAAATCAATATGATATACATCATAATTTCATTTGGTGATTTAAGCACCAAAGAGTATCGTATTTGATATTTCTTATCCAAAATTGATTAATTTGGAACCCCGTATACCACGAGGCCGACAAAGAAATTACAAAAATAAAATAAAATGAGATAATAAATTAATAAAAATGCATACGGTATCAGCCAAAAACAAGTGGGCCTATGAGGATATCTGGACTTGTGGTCTTCAGATTTTGGACGGAATGTCTCGTTGATATTTTATATATAACAATAGGTGATAGTAACATCTTGTATTTTTAGGGTCTTATCTTATCCATTTATCCATCAAGTTGTGAGTCAAGTGCGAGAGAATGTGTTGTTTCTAAAATGTATGCCATTTCTAAAAAAATAAAAATTAAAATTAACTACTTATTGATTGAGAATCTATTATATTATACAGCTTGTGATGATTAACTGAGGTGACTAAATTGTCTGGTACATGGATATATGATTGTATGCTTAAGGGATGACAACTGTCTTTGATGTGCCTTATACATCGGCAAAAGTTAGTTCATGTTAAATTGAACCTTTGTCTTCATTTTGGCTGACAATATGAGTAAATCCAATGGAATAGGATGTGTGGCTATCTTCCAAGAGTAGTTGCTCTGACTTACCTTTTATCTCCTTAGACGGATTCCATTACATACTATTGATTGACTAAGTAAAGATCACCTAAAAATGTTTCTTTGCGAAAAAAATACTCTTAAATAAATCATAAATTATTCTTCCATATGAACTGTTTATATATTAGTCCGTGTATTTTAAACTACAGTTTATAAACGTTTGGATTTTCTCTTCTGTTCAAAAACTTGGATTCTTTGTTGAAACCAAGACATCCTTAAACTCGTTAAAAGTTCACCGATGGATATTTTATATTTTGCAAATAGTTAAAGTTTTACTATAACTGTAGTGAGACAATCTTATTTAGATGAAGTGCAAGTAACTGGGCTTCAGCCCACGGTGAATAACCTAACTGATCCAAGAATAATTCACAACTGTGGGCCAAAAAACATGAATGGATGTATCGGGTCCAAAACCGGCTTAGTTTAACCATTCCCCCGCCCGGCGGGGATGTACTAGGCTACTAGCTGCCGTTCAAAAAAAAAAACTAGGCTACTAGCTGTTATTTTTGCAAAATTTAGTTAATAATAACATTTATAATAATAAGTTTCCTCCAATCTAATTGACTTTTTTTTTTATTTGATCACAAAATACTAAAAACAGTATGAAATTTAATTTTCTCTATAACCATATTATTTGTGTTGGTTGTGATGTCGTATTCATTGTCTTCATTGCGTTGGTCTTGATAATCATCATTGTCTTGGAATTTCTAAAGCCATCACCATCTTCATAGCCTTCATGATTGTCAAAATCGCAGTAGTAGTAAATAGGAGCGTCCCATGGCAGCTTTTGTTGTATTCGGTTTTCAACATGTTTAATGGTATGGTCAAGTCCCTAAGGTCTAACGAGGTGTTACATTTATTCCATGCCATCTAAATAATCTTTTAATTAGATGCATACACATACACTCACCAATTTATGGTGCAAGTCTTATTCGCCATTGTGATATAACTTGGCCACTAAAAGAAAAATATGATTTCGAAGCTACTATTGAATCTTAAAAGATTTGTATGGCTAGGAGTATTGTCGCCAAAATCAGAATTTAGGGTTTCTTATTTTTCCACCATACCATCGAATCTTGATTTTTTTTCATTCCTCAATAACCGTAAACTTTATAAAATTTGAGCATATATAGCTTGGTAATTACCTAGTACTTATAGAACATTTACTGTTGCTTGATGCTGCTGCGTCATTTCCTTCAACGGCCGAGCCTGTAGGGGCCGGGGGCAACCCGATGCTAGGCCCCCCTAATTCTTTTATTTGAAGTGATGAACGGTTACCTAAATCTAATGAGTTAACTATTTTAAATGGCATTTTAGCCCCTATCGGATAACAAATTAATGTCACCGCACTTCTCATTCAATTTAATTGGCATTTTGAAATTGACATCACTTATCCTTACTTACAATATCATTAATAACATCGTCGAAAGTCCCCAATATTGTGCTACTCACTAATAATGTGTTTACAAGTCTTATTTAAGCGGAGAAAGTGATGGAACTAAGAAAAATAAAAAAACAATAAATTTGATATTTCTGAGTTTTTATTTTTACGGAATGAAGCGGAAGCAAGATAATGGAATAATAGGGATAATCTTCTATTCTAACTTTCTTAAATATAAAGTTCATTTATCTTCCTTTCTACTCGGAAACAGTTAATATTTATTTTCTTTTGGATTTTTTCTAACTCGAGAAAACATAAAATCTTATTAAATTGATTTATTTGAGATACGAGATCTTCTATAATCACGCTTAAGCCATTGGCTATTTCAATCATTAAAATCTTGACACCGACCCATACGCCATTTTAGACATGTACATATTACGATGAACTCTCTGGAATATTTTGTGTGTTTCTTTTTTGATTAGTGAAGTCACTTAGACCCATACGCCATTTTAGACTCAACTTTTAAATACTAGTAGTAGATACATATATGTAATACCAAAGGAGTTTCTAACACCCGATAACATTGTTATTTCATTTCATGGAATTTCTAACAAGCCAAATGGCATGTCTTTGATCATTACTCGTCCACTTGCTAATCATCCGAATAGCCCTCTCCCTACCCAATTCTTTGTAGATGTTTTTAATAACTCTTTATTGTCATTAATTATTTTCTGCATATGATATGTTGAATTCCACATAGTACCTCAAACTTTGGACCTAAATCTTGATAAATGACATTGCCAAATTTTTGTTCCTAACCATTTGAAAAGATGACAAGTGTAAAGTTTAATAAAATTAATAATATTTTAATCCACTTGTCATCTTTTCAAATGGTTAGGAATAAAGTTAGGAACAAAAATTAGGAACCAATACAATTTCTCACGAGAAATTGTATTGGTTCCTAATTTTTGTTCCTAACTTTATTCCTAACCATTTGAAAAGATGACAAGTGTAAAGTTTAATAAAATTAATAATATTTTAATCCACTTGTCATCATTTCAAATGGTTAGGAATAAAGTTAGGAACAAAAATTAGGAACCAATACAATTTCTCGAAAGAAATTGTATTGGTTCCTAATTTTTGTTCCTAACTTTATTCATAACCATTTGAAAAGATGACAAGTGTAAAGTTTAATAAAATTAATAATATTTTAATCCACTTGTCATCATTTCAAATGGTTAGGAATAAAGTTAGGAACAAAAATTAGGAACCAATACAATTTCTCTTGTGAAAAAACAATAAAGACTTAGTGTGTGTCCTCGCTTCCTATAAATATAATTCTAAACATTTTCCTATATTAATCAAGGGATTTTTCACCATCTCAAGTCTTACTTGAACCAATATGTTTATAATGTGAGCAACATGTTGTGTATAAAAAAAAATACACTCCTAAAATAGGTCTGAAAGCCAATTTTAAATTTTATTATCTTGCTTATTGTATTGCTAAATAATCTACTAAAAACTTTATCATGTAAGTCCTAGAAATACATATGAAATAAACCAACACTCATATGTGCCAAGCCACTTTGTTTGAAGTTAATAATATGTCTTTGCATTTGCCAAGTAGTTGAATTTATCTAATAATCCATTATGCACGTATAAGAATGTGGTAAGTCATGTGAAACGGACCAAACATCACACATTAATGACATCCCAGTTTGCAAATTTAAAAAAGTCTGATTTTCATATCAGGTTTTTTATAGTACACATTTGTATAGCATCTCATCTATGGATAAAATGACGCACTTGTTCATATATGAATTAAAGTGATTATTTAATGATCTTTTTGTCAAACATGGGATCTCAAAATGGTGGAACAACAACCCTTCTTGAATAACAAACTTTTGTCATCCATTCACCAACAACACTTGTTGTCAAAAGTATTCGTCGCCCGTTCCGGTGTAATATGGCCGTGTGTTGGGTTCGTTGAGGCTATTAAACTCAGACATGATCTTTGGATGTGATGACATGAATTTTCTTCCTTAGCATGTATCTCGCCACAATTTTTGCATCTCGCTTGTTTTTTTGTCACACCACTCGCCATATAAACCAAGTCACAATGATCATAAATATCTTTCATGTGGTTGCATGGAAATATTTCAAAAAAACATGGTCTATTGATAAAGACCTGAAGAAGGTAGAGATTGAGAACTCCTAACACCATTTTTACTTGATTTGTTGCCATTCTTTTAAAAAATGAAGTGTAGAAGAGTTACAGTATAAACTGAGACAATAATATAAATATAAAATAGAGAACATAAAATTTGAATGTCGAGAAAAGATATCCTGATGATATAAGATTTGAAAAAAAATTAGGTGTGTTGAAGCTAAATGGATCCAAACTAATATATACACTACATAAAGCGACACAAAATCAAAATGGGCTAAAAATATACAGATCCATTGCCTATTTAAAATTCATCTTTTTCAATAAAACGCAAATTATTTTACTATATAACCAAATTGTTCTGAAACCTATAATATCCTAAACCAATCCTAGGCCAGTATCATGCCAAATTTAGGCCCCACCAGCTCGAATATTATCCCACTATGTTAGGAGGTGTGCTCGGGCTAAGGTAACCCAAATAAATATCCAATGAACTAGGTCATCACATAGCAATAAGTAGGATGCTGGCCAAGGTTATTTGTTAGGTATTATAACTGCACAAGATCTTAGCTTCATGAAGTGTTGTAATGTTATATGATATGCTAGAAACTTTGATTCTTTTTTAAATACCCAACTGCTCTATGGAGCTTTTGGCAGCTATATGTGATTATTCAATTGACTAGATATTTACAACTTTGTGGGAACAACCTTGTTGTCTAAAATTCAAATAGATGTATCCTATGAAACTAGAATCTATCAAGACAGTAAGAATGTTAAGATATAGAGTCTGATTTGAGAAGAGTTTTTTATAAAGAGAAGAGAGGTTTCTAATTATACTAGAGGCTTCTGATGAGAAGAGAGGCTTCTAACTTGAAGATATAAGCTTCAATTTTTAGAATAGAGGCCTCTATTTTGAAAACAAATGTTGTTGGTAGAAGAGTAGTAAAGTGAACCTCTAGTAGAAGCATAGCCCCACATTATCTACTTTCTTGGGGATCAAGTTATGTATGATTATGGGTTAGATTATGTCATTGACGTCATGGGCCCGTAGGCTCTAGTCCAGAAGAAATTAGGTCAAACGATCTCTATAAATACGTATTATTGATTGTAACTCTGATGCATGTCGAAAACTATGTATTGATGATTATCAATGAAATCTCTCTCTAGTTACACAATAGAAGTAGCATGATTACTCTAATAAAGTGAACAACTTAAACCCTTTTGTTCTTTTGTTATTCGCATATTTATTATCGTGTTTGAATTTATTGAAGTGTTCTTAGTCCTAACAATTGGTATCATAACTATGGTTGGAGACGGAAATATTAGATCGATTAATTTGACGATCACGATTTTGGCTTTTGGAAGATATAGATAGAAGACTACCTCTACTAGAAGAAGTTAGACCTACCATTGAGTGGAAGGAAACCTAAAGCTATGAAGCAAGAGGATTGGTATTTGTTAGATTGACAAGCCTTTAGTGTAGTCAGGTTGTCATTAGGAAAGAATGTTTCTTAAAACATTGTCAATGAGAAGATGACATTTGGGCTGATCAAAGCACTATCTAATATGTATGAGAAACCCTCAATAGCCAACAAGGTTTTCTGATCAGTTAGTTGCTAAACTTAAATATGAAGGAAGGCCACTCGGTGACAGATCACGTCAATGAGTTTAACTTAATAATATCAAGGTTGGTATTGGTTGATATTAAATTCGAAGACAAAGTCTATGCACTTTTATTGTTACCCTTGCTATCTGATAGTTGGTTCGGAATGATCGCAACAGTTAGTAGTTCAGTTGGAGCCACTAAGCTCACGTTTGAAGGTTCACTGTTATTTTAAAGTTTGGTTGATTTGGAAGCCTACACAACATGTAGGATGGACCTATACTGCGTGTAAGTGGTGTAGAGGTATAAACCTTAGGATGTAAGTCATTTCCTTACTGGTCAAAACCTACTCCAACTTCAACGAAAGAAAAGAAACGAAAGGCTACAATATAGAGCAAGGAATTGAAAATGGAATCAAGGAGGTTGCCATATTCTTGTTGATATTAAAGGTATGTGATTGTTGTTTAAGTTTAATCTAAGCTTTGGGGATTCCCAAGTGATTAGGTCAGATGATGGTAGTGTAAAATTTTGTGTTTGTGTATTTATAAAGTTATTGAACGTAGGAACATGATCAATCTGGTTAGTGTGGAAGCTATATAAACTTTTGGAAATGGGAACATGGAAATGTAAGCTACACGACGTGTAGAATGAGCTACACAACCTGTAGCATGAGCTACACAACGTGTAGAGCCCTTGTACACGGCGTGTATGGTGGACAGAGAGCTCGTATCTTCCTCGTTTGAAATGGGAACTTAGTTTCGAGACAAACATTCAATACCTAATTGTTGGGTGATAGTCTTACAGGGTAAAAATAGTTGATAAACACTTATATGTATGTGTGATCCCAGTGTAGGTTAATTTGGGACGGGAATACCTTTTAACTATTAAGCATGTGTGCTCATCAACAGCTGTTGATTTATATCTAAAGGTGAGTAACCTTCTTCTTTTCCCTCTTTGTATTGTGATTGGGAATAATTATGAAATAATGAATGTGCCTAAGTAGCTGGAAGCATTTGTGGCTAACGAACGCTTAAGTGGCTTGAGTGATTGTCTAAGTGGCTTGAGTGATTGCCTAAGTGGCTTGAGTAATTATCTATGTAGCTAGAGTGATTTCATATATGGCCGGGAGCCTATGTGGCTGGTGAGGTGCCTATGTGGCTAGAGTAGTTGCCTAAGTGGTTGGGAGCCTGTGTGGCTGGGTAAATGTAATAGGCAAGGAAAATATTAATGCTTGCAATGTTATATTCATTCATATATACTTATAATTGTAAATTGTATTTGCATGGTTATGGTTACTAAGCTTTAAAAGCTTACTGTTATGTATTTTACTAACATTGCAGGTACCGGTAGTGTAGACAAAGGAAAAGGGAAGGTGGATACAAGATCGACTAATGGGATAAATAGTATATATATGTAGCGGCCCGGCTCGGGATATTGCTATTGTATATGTTTTTTATATCCCTTTTGATACTCTTGTAGTCAGGATCTGTATGTTGTACACCTATTACTATATGATGTCTTTTGGTACAAATGTTATGAATGTTGTTTTAAAAAAATCTAGGTGTGTTGTATATGAGAACCTGGTGTTACATGATGGGACAGGATGTAAAAAGACAAGCGTCTTTTCGATAAAAGGTTGTCAGTTTATGGTTTATGACTCTTCAATCGCGATTGTCGTCGAAGCTCTAAGAAACCATGTCTTGTGCGCTAGGTAGTTATTACGGCCCAAAATCAAATAGCAATCACCGACATCTATTTGAAATAGCAGTTTTAATGGTGGTACAACTATTTTTTATATTACATAGAATTAATATATATACTCGTATATTCATCTGTAATAATTGAATTTTTGTTAATCAGAATGTTATCCCACAATAAGATTCATATCCCATAAAAAACAATATACACAAAACAATGAGCTCAACACATATTCACAACCAACAACCCATTCTTTTTTCGGAAACTCCAAAAAATAGTCCTTAGGTCAAAATGACGGTTGTAGCGCCGTTAACGGTATCAAATGGCGAAAAAGCACAGCCAATAACGGCATTTCTCGGTGCTAATAGCACTACCGCTAAAACTCACCGCTATACGCTTTAAAATAGCGGTTGAGGGTCGCTAAACGCTATAGAGCCGCTATAACGTGCTATTAACTGCGTGGGTTTGTGCGACATTCACACAATCAACAACAAATGTACCCTTATGTTGCATTCAACAAGCTTATACAACCACTGTTGTACACACACACTGATCATGATTTTATTGAATTCCACCTTGTTGATGACTGTGTAGTGTTTCTCTGGAAACCTACTTTCTTTTCCTGCATCGGTCTTCTTCTAGCTGATTATGGTGTGGAATTTCATCATCCTTCCTAGGAACAAATTTTTCGTGTTCTTAAGAAGATAGGGTATAAGGATTCTATTTCCAATTTGAAAGACTTCAAGAAATCTCGACTTCCCTTGTGTGGCAGTTGTTGGCCCATTTGATGACTTGTTGCTTATCTAGGTGCACTGGAGGGACCGATTCTCTCAACCTTCTTTGGCTGAAGATCATATGGGGTTTCTACTACAGAAAGTCTATTAATTATTGTTTTGTTTGTGCATAATAAGTTTGTACCATATGTTTGATAGATTATATTACTTAAAATTCAAAATTTAAACAATATGCTTTATAGAATAATATAAATAAAATATGATTACACATTTTTCAATATGGCACAAAGATTATAAGAGTAGCGAATGCCAATCTATCTGGAGTAAGTTTCTTTTTATGCTTATTACAAAGTAAAAATTAATTAATTGATTTTAAATATATATTATAAAATTACTAGCTGTTTGACTCTCACGTTTAATAGATATAAATGTTAATGTGGTTGATTGACATAAAAAAAAAGTCAGAGTTTTAAGTAAAAATAAGGAATAATTTATTCAATTCACATTATAAAAATTAATTCTTTTGATATTTATATCTATATCTATATCTATATAACTCTTATAATAGAGGCCATTGAAATGATGTGATTCAAGATAACTCATATACTAACACCACATTCATTTGAAACTCCCACTACAACTCAATAGTTTTCTAATTTATATGTACTTAATATTTACAACTCAAGAGTTTTTAAGTTATGATTATTAATTAGTAATGACTTTTTATTTTCCTCATTCATACATATTGTAACTTATATTAGTAGTATATAAATAAGTTTTGCTCACAAAAAAGATACATGTGTTTGAAGAGATTTGTTATTCAAATATGAAGAGTTGAAAAAGTTAGTTCGTGGTTATATAAGATCATCTAAATATTCAAATCATACTTGCTTCTATTTTCTTTTTGGTTACTCACACATTCGTTTCTCATGTTTTTTTAAATTTTGTTATGTAGAGTGCATGAAAAAGAAAAATAAGGTGCAAATATGTAAAGTTATATGGGTTAAAAAACTTTTATGTAATTTATTTGTATATAGTTCGTTTTTCTAAATTTTTAGAGAACATTTCTATTCATATTCTTATGATTGATATTATGTTGTCATGTTTTTTTGCACATTATAATTGTCACGATTGATATTATGATCGCTACTTTTATGATTGATACTGTGTTGTCATGTTTCTCTAAAAAAAGAGAACCTTTCTAATCATACATTTATGTTTTTGTTTTTTATGTTTCTATTTTAGTTTTTACCACAATGATATCGTGTTTATATGTATTTTGAGAGAATTGTATTTTAATTGTTTGTTTCATTTTCAACTTTACTTATTAAAAGTAATTGCTATATACATAAATTTCATGGTTAAATAAATGTAATAAGAAGAGAAGTTGTTGATGAATGTGTGACTAACAATGTTAAACTTATGATAAATCAATAGTATAATTGACTTTATTGATGGGTTAGTTAATAGGCTCTACATATAAAAGAACACTAAAATATTCAAAGCATGTTTCACTTCTATTTTTAGTCACTCATACTGTTGTTTCACATATTTAAGATTTTGTTATCAAGTGTGCATTAAAAAAATATTGATATTATATTGTCATCGTGTTTGGTCGTTCATGTTTCTATTATAATTTTTAGTACAATGATGTCGTGTTTATTTGTATTTTGAGATAATCCTATTTTAATTGTTTGTTTTATTTTTAACTTTACATATTAGAAGTAATTGTTGTATATATGGCTTCCATGGTTAAATAAATGTAATAAGAAGATATATTTTTGATAAACATGTGTCTAAATTTCATCAGTGTAATTTATTAATGAGAGTGTTACAAATAATATAATTTTACTCATGTGCTATGTTTGTGATTTATAAAAAAACATATGAATACTTGAAGAGATTATTGAAAAAAATAAAGAAAGTAGATCAATAAATAATTGTTCTTGCATTTATAATAAAAATATAATTTAATAATTTAATTTGATCGAAATGAATGATTTTACAAAATACTTAGTAAATCATACATATAATATACTTAAATTTGATTAAATTTAATAATTTTTACAAAATACTTACTTCATCATATATTATAATTATCTTCTAATAAATGAAGTTTGCTAATATATAAGTATATTTTACAATTACCTACATATTATAATTATTAATAGAGGTATTTTTACTTCAATCACATTTATTTAAAGCTCTTATGACTTTTCATGTTCTTTTTAATAATAATGTTAACGTTAGTTTATAATCAACATATTATGATAAACTATATATTATAATGATATTATCAATTGAATCATGGTGATTCATTTTAAATAAATATTACTTTTTAATTGTTTAAAATAGATGATAAAACATGATTTTAATTTTATTGTATATGTAATTTTTAGAATTAAATGTACGTAAAAACACGCTTTTAGTATGTTTATTTAATCAATACAAACATTATCATTAGTTTGTAATTGTAAATATTATGACAAAGTTAGATATTATAATGATATTATCATATTAATTAAGGCATTTTATTTTAGTTAAACATTAGTATTTAGTTGTTTAAGTGTTGACAATAAAAATATGTTAGTTCATTGTCAGTAAGTCTAAAAACTTCCACAATACAGATTCCAGCTATACTATGATTTCTTTTTTTATTTTAACTATTATCCTGAAATTTCTTATTGTTTATTTATTATTATATTATTAAACTAATTGTTTCTTTACTTTTTGATTTTTTTAGAACGAATGTCTTTGTATAAGATAATTCATTAGTAATACATCAACTTTTTGTTTCTTATATACAATTGTTAGTACATATCAGATAACAATGACTTAGATAGTTTTTAACAAAACATATGTATTATTATTCTAACTACATAATTTTGTTCTTGCGCAATGCGCGGAGATTCGCCTAGTTTCAGTATAAGAGGGGAGCTAACTACATTCTTTCTTTGAGTTCCATTTTTCACGCTTCAAATTATTTTATTATTTATTATCTATACATTTCCTCCAAAGAGAATCAAGAAACAGTTTCTTGATCAATCAATCTAGTTATTGTTTTTTTTCTATTAATTCCAATTTCCACAATAACAATTTCTTGAAGTTATTATTTTTTTTCTTTTTATTTATATTGTTTTGCTTTTAGTGTTTGTGTTCTAATTTTAGTGTTTGTGTTCCGTTCTAACACCATTTTATTATTATCTTAAAAGTAGTCTATCTTTTAATTGATATTTCCAACATTGAGATTAAGCGTAAGAAAATACCACACCTTTACCTTTTGTACAAACTAAAATCCACAAAAACAACATGTTATATACGATTACTAAATGTAATAGTTCAAAATATATAGAAAACGATGCATACTAAACAAGCCTCAAAAAATACAAATACCATAGTTTGTTGTTAGACATGTACATGCAAAAGGTGTATGTGCACGCATTTTATTTCATTTCTGTCGAATAACACTGCATCTGCATAAGTATAAAATGATATCTAATCAAGTTCAAATACCGAGTTGGCTTTGCACCTCCAGGATGGTCGTAGCAGATCTTTTAAGTTGTTGACACTCCTCTTCAGTAAGATGCAAATTTGTCACACCCAACACTCCATTCCTTCCCAGCTGTGTTGGCAAGCTAAGAAACACCTCCCCGCCATCAATGCCATACAACCCTTTGGCTAGCACTGAAACTGGGTGGACCTTGTGTTGGTCCCTTAATATTGTCCGAGCTAGGTTAGCGACCGAGTAACCAATAGCCCATGACGTATAACCCTTCAAACCTATCACTTCGTATGCACCTTGGACAACTTCTTTGTGAATCTTTTCGAGTGTTTGCTTCTCGTAGGCAATTTGTTGTCTCTCAAGGAAGCTAAGTATTGGTACCCCACCTACACTTATGCTTGACCATAGTGCCACAGACGAGTCTCCATGCTCTCCCATGATATATGCCTTCAACAAATAACATAAAATGTTTAACCAAATATAACGAATAAATTGTTACAGTTATTGAAAGAAAGTATGGTAGAACGATTTAGTTTGGAATACAATCATATTATCGTATATTTTGCAGCACATGCATGGTGTCTTGAATGAATCAGTTGTGGAAAAGTACATGCAAAAATAACAACTGTGCTTCGTATTTTTATCTCAATTAAAATTGCGTAATCATGTTTTGTTTTTCTATTATCTTTAATAAAATTTGCAAGGATATAACTGTAATATTCACTCGTGAACCGTGAAACTCTACCTGCACATCTTGAGCATTGACATCAAGATGATCCGCAATGAGAAATCTAAACCGAGAAGAATCCAAATTGGTGCCGGACCCGATAACCCGGTTAGCGGGAAGCCCCGAGAGTTTCCATGCAACATACGTCAACACATCCACCGGATTCGAAACGATCAGGAGAATAGCGTCTGGCGACGCAGCTGACAACGGCGGAATTATCTTGGAGAATAGTGCTAAATTCCTTTGCAACAGATTTAGTCTGGATTCCCCTGGTATCTGCCTGGCACCAGCGGTGACGATCAGCAAATCAGAACCAACAGTGCTGGAGTAGTCAACGGAGGCTGAGATGGTGGTTCGTGGAAGGAATGCGGCAGCGTGCTGGAGGTCAAGCATCTCACCACGGAGCTTGTCTGCATTGACGTCGACTAGTGCTAGCTCGTCAGCTAGGTCTTGGGTGAGGATGGTCTGCGCAATGGCCATACCAACGTTTCCTACACCGACAACAGAGATTTTGGTGTTGCGGCTGGTGGGTGGCGGTGGTGATGCACCATGGATGGGCTTGAAGAAGGATGGAGCTAGGTCTAACCCACCTGGTCCAAGAGCCAAAGATGAAGCACTTCTCTGCATATTTTTTTTTTCTTTCTAGTTGTAAATGAAATGGATTTTGGTGGATTTGATACAGGCGAAGGAGTTGCTATATATTTATAGTAGGAAACGAAGGCTCCAACACTTTCCTTTTTCGTTCCTACAAGTCAATAGACATCGAGAATAGTCATTTTATTTTCTCAATAATATGTTTTTGCAGTTAATATTAATTTGAATATTAACGAAAACTCCTTGTGAGAAACCGACTTCAACGCATTGACGAACATGAACATCTATTGATCAATTCAAAACCAATACTTGTCTAAAAAGTAACTATTTATAGAAATAAAATATATATTTTTATTATTAGGTAAGAGATCTTTATAGAAATGAAATTATATCTTTTTATCAATTTATATAAGACATTATTTAATCATTAATAAGTTTCATGGATAAACCATATAAAACTTTTAAGAAAATAATAAAAGATTTTTAAGAAAATAATTACCATGACTACTTTATCAGGTTTCCACCGAAGACACCATATGGTTGAATCTTGTAAGCTTCAGAAACCATGGGTGGCTCGTGGTATATGTTTGAGATATCTTATTTTCCTTTAGTTTTCTTTTCAACTTTTATAGTTATCATTATAAGCTATCGATAATTTTTGCACATTTGATAAACAGTTTGTCGATTATCTTTTAAGATATTAAGTTAGAAATCGATATGTAGTTTTATAGCATATATAATTGACATAATTACTTATCAAATTGTCTATACAAACTCTTTCATAGAACACAAACTTTCACGTCCAATATATTCAAACCTAAGAATATTTGTGATAAAAAAATTGAAGTCAAAATTCGTCATACACCTATATGTTGGGTCCAATTAACATTTGTTCCTTTGGAATATGAGATTCATTTTTAAACAATTGAAAAACATAAACATTGACATCTGAAAGTCTTGCTGGTCTAGAAGGCGATGCTTACGAAAATTCAGCTTCAGTCGCCCCGAAATTGGAGTTTGTTCTAAAGTTGTTCAATTAATTAATTGTTTTTTGTAAGTCCAAAATCAAATAAAGATGTCCGTAAATTATAAAATAACTATATAATTACAATAACATGTTAAAATATAGGAAAATGTTAATTTGCTGAAAAAAAATAAAATGTTATCAATTTCTAATTTTTGACACAAAATATATATATTTAACTACAAAAGGTAGTTTTATAAGTGTATTCTAAGTTAAATTACTTTTGTACATACAAGAAACAATGAGCTTACTCTAAAAGCACAGTCTAAAACAAGGTTTCTTTAATTCGTATTTTCTTTGTTGGCGTGTTCTTTTCATTTAAGTCCATATTATACAATCCACAAACCTTTTGTTTGCATCGTTAATTTTTCCAAATTGAATAATGTAAAAGTTTAGAAAACAAAATCTCTCCAATTTTAAATAAATATTCGAGACCTAACTCAACTTTTTCTTCATGCTACTAGTGCTATTAGATATGTAATGGCATCTATTTGATATTTTGACCATTATACAATTTTCTAATCAAGGCACCTTAAAATATGCATAAGAAAATAGATAAAATATTAATTACTATTTCTTTGTCATTGAGTTACACACACACACACACACACACACACATATATATATATATATATATATATATATATATATATATATATATATATATATATATATATATATATATATATATATATATATATATATACTAGTTGTAAGACCCGTGTATTACACGGGATGCTACAAAAAATTATTAATTAAGAATATCTAAACATTAATAATTTTACATAAAAAATTTGTTTGTGTATCGTGACATATTGCTTTTGATTTTTAGTATTACGACTTTGTATTTTGATAAATATAATTGATTATGAGAATGTCACCGGTACTAAAATCAAATTCACTATTATAATTGGAATCGTTCTTCAAAATATTATGACGTCAATTGTTTCTCTATTGTCTCCCAAATCATTCTACACATTAAAAAATAATATGGTATTAAAAAACAATTAATTTTAAAATTGAATGATAACAATTAATTTTGAAATTGAATGATAATTAAACCGATCATTAAGGAGTTAGAAACGTTTAAAACCAATTAGTTTTTTTTAAGAAATCTAAAATTATGAGAAAATGACATGTGGCAAATTCAATGAGGAGATGACATATGGCTTTGAGTTACTTATTTATTAGGATAAGATATATATATATATATATATATATATATATATATATATATATATATATATATATATATATATATATATATATATATATATATATATATATATATATATATATATATATATATATATATATATATATATATATAGAGAGAGAGAGAGAGAGTTAGTATTAAATGAAATTCTTAAGTATTGTGTTATTGTAAGACTCAATGTGGGCCATTAGATCAATATAATCAGTGGCTGTAAAAAAACCCGTTTTTTTTAATAAAACAATTGAGAATACGCGTGTTTCCAAATGACAAACCCCGCTTAAGGGTAAAAATGTAAAAATCCCCAAATCCATTTCAACTGACGCTGTTTCTTTTTAATTACGATGCGGTGGTGGTTTTTGATGCCGTTTGCGGCTGCCGGAGGCGACAAAGATGGTCGTCGGTGACGCTGTTGGTCGGGATCGGGAATCTGGTCACCGATCTGGTGTGTGTGTGTGTGTGTGCGTTAATCGACCGATTGACAAAGAGAATCAGAGGGTTCGAGAGAGACATTGATGAGCGATTGAGAGGCGGATACACAGGGGCTTTTAGTATCATATTCTCTGAGAATGAATGTTAGGTTTTATTGGTTTTGTTTTTTTGGCAAGTCCATTCTCCGAGAATGGGTGCTAGTTTTCATTGCTTTGTGTTTCTTGTAAGTCCATTCTCTGAGAATGAACGATTACAAAAATACAGATGCATTCCCCTAGAAGTAAAGTTGCATTCTCAGAAGAAAAAAAATTTGTTGCGTAATAGTTTTCAAATTCTCGGAGAATATGTTTAAATATTATCTAGTAATACGTAAAAAATTCTCTAAGAATGAAATGATTACAGAGGACTGAGAAGATAATGAAGCATTCTCAAAGAATACCTTACACCACATCCTGAAAACTGTTATACGGAAAGCCCCATTCTCTGAGAATGCCCCATTCTCAGATAATGCCACATTCTCAGAGAATGCCACATCCTTCTTCCTAATCTCGTCTCTTCTGGCCTTTCCTTAATCCCATCCTTCTTCCTAATCTCGTCTCTCAACTCTTTCTGGTTCTTTGCGACTAACTTTTTCTGCTCCCTGCGGGGGTTTAGAGGAGGAAGCATTAGGGTTGCTCTGGAGGAGAAGCTGTTCGGATCGGCGCTTTTGTTCTTCATATTCATCTTGACGGCGCTTTAGATCTAATTGTTCTCGCTCTGCTTTAGTGAGAAAGACGGGTTTCTTTGCCTGCAGTTTCTCACCAAGGTCATCGGTAAAACGCTTCATGACTTGATCGAAGCTTCGAGTAATTGAACTCAAGAGCAATTGCTTCGCTTGGATGATTCCTAACAAGAGATGCTTGTGATCTTAAGACGAGGAACATTGTAATTTGGCATAACCTAATGTCACATTTAGTCGGGAAGTTGTGAGGATTATTGTTGGTTTGTCCGACCTTTGAGAAAATGACTTTATCCCCCTCGACGGTTGAAACTATAAAAACACATGGGTATGCTTGAATGTGTTATACTATTTGATGACACTTATTGATAAAATCAGCAGATCCATCTAAATTGATATATAGAATCATCGAGTATAAGAACATTGATCCAATTCATGGCGTATACTCATACATAGACATCATGCGATGATACATGGAAACATAATGGATCGAGATGGTTTTTTATACTAAAGATGTTTGGGAATGAAAGGTCATGTATGCCTTGCATTTAGAATGACATGGATAGAAAAGCACATGTTGCTAAATATTATTCTTTGTTTGTGACATCACTAGAATATTACGAGTTGATGTTGTTGGATCTATATGCTCAAGAATCGTTATGGAATGATATTGTTAATAACATATGATCTTATAGAGTCACACATTTATCAAGTTGGTACTTATATGAATATTTATTAAGTATTTGATAACTAAAATAAATCCAACTCTTGTATTTAATTAGAAAATAATTATTGTTTTATGAAAATATACAAGTTTTTAGACACTTTGGATTCCACTAACTTTTTACTAGACATATTAGTTTATTAAGATAGTGTCTGGGACACATCACATTGTCTTTTTCTCATGAGTTGGCTGAATTTTTCGTGAAGGAATTGAGGTTGCTTATCAACCTCCCTCTTACACATCTCATGCCTTTTTCAAGTCATATATTTGCATTTAATGAAGGCATGGATCTTGGATCTCATGTGTAAGTATATAAGAGAGTCTAAGTTTTGAGTTAGTTTTTTCCTCCTTCCCTCATGAAAGTCATGGTTTCCTCTCTCCCTCTCTACTAATTCTTTGTGAAAACTAGTTAAGGGTATTGGTTGCTAGAAGTGCTTCCCCTTTAGTACTAAATTATGTTAAGTACTTAAAGGCTAAAAAAGTTCATAATAAAATAAGGGAACTAGCATTCAAAGTATCTTACTCTTGGTAGTGGATACTTGTAAAGAAGATCAAGCTTCTTGTCTTTGTCATCTTCTTCAACTCCCCAATTCTAAGTGGGATCAAAAGCTTCAAAGGTTGTCATTCTAAAACATAATATGGTTGTTTTTATATCATTCTAATATGTGTAAATGGATCCTGATGGTTTTGTTTTAAAATGGTGAAAAATAAACTAGTTAATTTTTAAAATGCTTCCGTTGTCATTTTTGAGAAAAAAAAAACGCTCTATTTTATGCCACAAAACCCATCAAACGTTACTACAAACACCATCCAACACCATATGAATCTATTGGGTATTGCAAACAGGAGAAGTTGTGTGTGGCCTATGTATTTTGAGGCTCCTCTCCTGCTCTTGTGGACGTCTTTGCACAAAAGATACGGGTTTCCAAAGATCTCAACAGATCCAAAAGATGTCTCGATTTTATGGAATCGTTCCAAAGCGCTAGCACCCATTTCTTTGGCTTTATAACCCTATTCAGTGTTGGTGTTTATGTCAATAGAAGGACGCAATTTATAATCCTAGTTATACAAGGTTACACTACGTGTAATAGCCAAAAGAAAAAAAAAACACACAGGTGCACGTAAATCTCTAGGACCCTATGGTGTGTTTATTATTCCCATATCATGCCATGGTCGATCCACATTCGTACCTTTTGGGTTTTGTGGTCGCCTTGGTTATTTTATTACTATGTTGGTCTCCGTACATACTTATAACATTAAAAATTATGCTTTGGGTACCAACAGTGTCATGCACTACGTTTTACTTCTATTGGCACATGGTGACCTCTTGTTATGCGCCACACATTTAATGTCTTGTAAGAAGTATGCAATCGGTTTACACAGAACAAAAAATAATTGAAACCAAAATTCGAAGATGTGCATAAACAATAATCAAACCGCATTATAGGGTACGATATTGCTTTGTTTTCAGTTATTTGGGTGTAGAACCACAGAAAACCAAAGCTGCATTGTCTTTGAAATGATATCGGGTTTCGGGTTTAGAACCGAAATTTTCAAAGACTGTTTGTATAACTTGTCAGTTCAGGACTGTTTTGAACTTGTAACTTGAAGGGTTGTCTGTAAAAATTGTAACAACATGAACCTAGATGTGTGAATAAGGTTTATAACATTATGAAACTAAAAAACCATACTTCAAGGGATGGTTCTGAACTAACACATAGCTGATGGTTATGATTGTATTGTGGCATCCTCTACCTGAACTATATATGATAAGTTCTAAATCGATAGACTTTACTTTTGATTACTATATACCCACGCAAGTTCTTAGAAGTAGTTAATAAGTACATCAAATAAAATTTATAATAACTAAAAACTTGCATTAAATAACAATTATAATAACTACAAAAACATAATGATAAGAACAAAACATTAAATAAAAACTACATATTCCCTAGTTAAATTTGTTAAATGAACAACACCTAAATCAAACATGTTCAATATTTTATCATCACATACGATCCACACCCGAACATAAAAGAGTTCAAAGTGATTATACCTCTTTTTTTTCTAATTTATGAACAAAGGCCTTCTATTGATAAAGAAGAGTGGACATCAAAACTTCACAAACATAATTCGATCGGACTTAATTTCTTTTGAACCCATTTGACCATAAAATAAAACGCACATGATTATTAACAAATCGATAAAACCAGGTGTCTTCAGTTCAGTTTATATACAAACATTTGTCTCATCATAGTATCTTCTTGATGAAACAGTAAGCAATAAGTAGTTATGATTGGCAAAATATAAGCCAAGAAAAGATGGGAAATAATGTACCAGTCTTGATTGATGCTTAAAGCTCTCCAAATGTATGTCACATAAGGGAAACCATCTTCATCTTTCTTTTCTTCATATATTGTAGACATGATTTCCCCTAAAGAACCAAACAAATGAAAATTTTGACTTTTAAGGTCAAACAAGCTAACAGATATGGATTTTTTGAATCTTTGAATAATAATTCGGAAGATTAATGGAAAATATTAAAAAAAAAGTGGAAGTGTTACCGGTTGGTGGCAAGGCATTGTCAGCAAATATGAATATTGCCTTCTCTGCACTTAGCTTAATCCTTTTATGGATAACATACACGAATTAGCCTACTGTCAAATCAGCTAGAACAAGGTACCTGCAAAAGTTTCCAAATACATGTTACTTAAATAATTTAAGAAATACCAAGTTCCAACACTCGGAATTTTAAAATTTATGAACAAAAAGATGGAATGTTATGTACTTTTTCTTATTGATATTGGGAACATCGCTTCTTTCTGCCTTCTCAACAATCACCTTCATATGATCAACACAAAGTTCAATTATAACAATAAAAGACCGTATGCAACAATAAGTCAACAGTTTTTTAGAGAAAGAACAAGACTCACCGGAATCCGGTCAGGGTATTTCTCTCTAATTCTAGCAGCTTCAGCACGCCTCTTCTCTAAAACAGACAAACACGTAGCTCTTAGGAAAACTGTTGTGTTGACTTAAAGGGGGCAATTCAAAAGAAAATTATAGAGAAACATTGATGTAACCGATTAATACATACCAATATCATGTTCTTGCTTGAATGAACTCTTTGCCGTTTGGCTGCACTAATAAAACTAACATAAGTAGAAAAGGAAAAACAATCAACAAAAACAGAAAGTGTAATTTCATTTACTTGATGATCAAGTCTCATCCACATATAAGAAAGTGTAATTTCATTTACAAAAACAGAAAGTGTAATTTTATTTGGTTTTGGTCTCTGATGTATTTTGGAAGGTGATGTGGGCAAGATGGACATTTAATTGACTATTTTACATGGGCTTAACAACCTCACCACATGCAAAAAGTTAAACTTTTGTACCATGTGGAGAAAAAGTAACATAGAAAAGGGAGCAAAACTATAATTTACTCATATTTTATTTGTGATAGTAGGTTGTCATGATGTAAAATCGGTTCAATGTGATATATGGGAACATAAACTACATCGTTTCCAAGTCAAGAGCCTTCGACGTGAAGAATAAAGATAATTTAGGTGCATGTTTTGTCATGTTCAAAATCTATATCTATATCTATATCTATACATACTAATAAAGAAAGCATGTTAGTGCCACTTGGCATTATTCTAAGTCCATTCATTGTCACATGTCAGTCTAATATTCTCAGAAAAATTCTTTTCCTGCCTAGAATTATATACAGCGTGAAAATAGACTTTCAATATTAATATTCTCAGAAAAATTCTTTTCCCGCTTAGAATTATATACAACATGAAAATAGACTTTCAATTTCATTCTAATCTATACATAATTTCCGGAATTTACTGCCATACTTAATCCCTAAACATTTGGTTTTCAGTTAAATTTGAAACAGTTCCTAAAAATCTGCTATCCTATCATTTCTAAATTTAAATACTATCTTTTTTTTTAAACGACAAATATTACATAACACCTATTCTACACCTAAACCACCTAATCCCCTAGTGGGATCTGAACCCGAGACCTCAAGGAGGCCGGGGTATACTCCTGTGCCGCTGGACCATTAGGTCTTTGGCAAAAAAAATACTATCTATACTTATCTTTCTATATGTTCTCCATCTTTGTTTTCCTGCTCAAAGATATTTCCAAGGAAAGGAACAGTTCCCTTAAACTTAGCAGCCTATTCCTTAAAATCAGTGAGAAATCCTCAAATGGTAGCCTATTGATGTCTTGCAATTTGTATACAGTTCACTCCTTTCTTCTCAAAGAAACATTCAGTTTTGAACCAACTCTCTTCCACTTTCTGTCTCTTTAAATCATTCAGTTTTAAACGAACTCTCTTCCACTTTCTATCTCTTTAAATCTTCTCTGTAAAATTTTAACGTCGGGGCATCTCTTTCATCACGACCACCACCAAAACAATGGACTTTTTGATCCGGATGGATGTCACATATTTTCGGATAAATCAGATGAAAGGCCACAAATCTTTTAGTTGGATCAGGTTTCTTAATTATATTTAGATCTCTCTTACATACAAATCAGAATCTATACACATAATACATTTAAGGATTTTTTTTCTTAATTATGTTTTATGTCTGTGTGACTTAATTACCTCGATTTTGTAGTCCTATGTTTCAATATATATGATTTATGTGCTTGATCTCTGCAATCTATTGTTAAGTTCCCTTGGCCTTAAGATGAACACCAAGTGTTCGATGAAATTACTCATCTAAATATTTGTTGTTTGGGCAACAGGTGAGCTTCAGTTATTGTATTGTGTCTGTGAATATTGAATTTTGACCGATCATGAATGATCTTTGAAAACTTTTGGTGAAGCTTTGTTTTGTTTCTCGCTCTATGTTTTATCCTTGAAATCAAATTGCAATTCCTAAATTCAAGCCTAACGTTTAGCCACAAGATAAGTGATACTTTAATTTGAAAACCTGATTTTGATGAAATCAATCTTTTCCAAAACTAATCCTCAACCTTAGTATCTATGCGGTTACAAATACATCTCGATTGTGGCTATGATTAAAAGATAATTAACCTAATTTGACGATTTTTAATTAGCATAATGAATGGTGATTGTTGGTTTTATAGGTCGTCGATGATGAGAAAAAAAAACGATTGTCTGATTTTGTTGCAGATCTCTTCCGCCAATCCATCCATCAGCAACCTACAGATAGATAAAACAGCATGCAGTACATTCATTCCGAAACAACAACATACACTATTTGTGTCCAAAATAGAAAAATAAGCGCCACTATCTAACATAGATTTGGCATATACCATTTGTGTCCAAAAAAATAAAAAGGTATCTATGTAAAACAAATAATGCAACTATCCAAACAGAACCATCCAGATTTCTCCCAGTAAAAACACATATCATCATTGTTTCTCTTGCAGCGATTCATCCGACTGATACATGAAAAATAAATAATTAAAATACTTAATAGACTTGTAAAGTAGCAAAAAAGTAAATTTATATTATAACTACCTTTCTTTTTGAACAACAATTATCATAATGACCTAATTCTTGGACCAAAAGGATCCCGTATAAATAAATGATGCATTGTATCACTTCAGAAAAATCAACCAGCAACAAAAATTGATAATCAGCATGGAGGTAATAGCAATTATCAATAACCAGTAACACAGAAGCAACGACAAAATCAATAATCAACATAAAAATTAAGTAGCATAGTGAGTGGGTGAAAACAGAGTCCAGAATTTTGCTTTCAATTTTGCCATGCGATGTTTCTACAAGGAAGACATTGTGCAATTAACAAGATGGAAATTTCAATTACAGGACGATGAAATTTTTTCAATTAACTTACATGATTGAAAAATCATTCAATAAGAACAAATAGTTTTACAGATGAATATTTACTTTTTAAATCAATAAGCAGCAATAATCACGTGAAGATGGAGTAAACAACTCTAGCAGCATAAAATCGGCAATCAATCAGCAACAATCAAGAGCACCTGAGACTTAATTTGACAGAATTTTGAATTTCGTGTGGTTACAGGGACGTGATACACATGATTGACTAGAAGCAATGGAGAATCTTGAACTTAATTTGACATATTTGTGATTGGCGTGTGATTATAGGTACGTGATAGACGTGATTGACCAGAAGCAACTGAAAATGCACACGCAAAATCAACAATGCGATTGAGAAGGTAGGAGACTTAGAAATCACAGATACGCACAAGTAGAAATTCACATTCGAGTAGTCGATTGAGGCAGAAGAGTAATTCACATTACAAAAGTCGATTGAGGCAGAAGAGCAATTCGATTGAAAGGGAATTCACGCACATTGACAAGTCCGACATTCATGGAAATACATGGTGGGAATAAGTCTGTTCCTTGAAAATCATCCCAAAACGACGTAACAACATGGTTCTACACCTAAGCTTGTATGTGGTTGTTATATATATTTACTTTTCCATATATCTATTCTATTATATTAAGCATATTGGTCTTTTCTTGAAAAATAAGAGGTACAATATTTTAAAGCATTTGTACACTCTTTTTATGCAGTATTTCTAATACACAGGGTAAAGGATCGGGATACAGCCATCAAACACGGGTAAAAAAAAAAAAAAAAAAAAAAAAAAATCAAACACGGGTAAAGGAACCCACATACTTCTCTACACACGCTTACATTGAACACACTAAGCGTAACTCTCTCTTTCTTCCCACACGAACCCTAAACTATCCCCGCCACCGTGCTCCTCTACGCAACCCTTCTCTGTACTTGCCCCTTCTCTCTGAAACTCCAAGGCGCCACCATCGCTCCCCAACCACACACTAACCCTAATCGGACCCGCCGCCCACCACCGTTCACACCATGATCCGGCACCACCACAACCACTGGTCTTCGCCGACGGTATCCATGAACACCATCAAAGTTGTTCTGGGCCCCAACCACTGTCGTTCACTACGATTTAAGGTACCTATTTTATACATTTTGTGGTCAATTTCATATCGTAATCAGTTTTCCTACTCAGATGTTGTGTGGATTTGGTTCTTCAATTTCTCCTTTTCTGTTTTAGGGTTTTAACTGCAACTGATTTTCAGGATTTGGTTCTTCAAATAGCATTAAAATGGCCGGTGATGCTGCTAATAGTTAAGTCAGGGGAGGCTCAACCTGAACACAAATTGCATTAAATGTGTCCCGTAAGTCCATCTCTGACATATTATGAATTTCAAGTTACAATTTCAGCCCCTTCATTGTTTCAATGTTATCAGGTGGGCTCTTGTGTGGAACATGCAGGTTTGAACCAACTCGCTACTTGTTACATTCTTCTTTAATTACGTTCAGTTTTGTTTTTGTTTCTCATATCGTCTAATTTTTTGTTTATGTCTACTAAAACTATACAATGTTTGTAGAAAGTAATTCGATTAAAGAGTTTGATGGGCTTGGCATCCTTTTACTTCTAATTAGGAGATAGCAATGCTGGTGCTAGCTTTAACAACCCACTGCTGTGAGTCTCTTTGTCTATGTCTCTTCAGAATCGCCATAAAGCACCACCAGGTCTGGTGGGTTTTGTTAACATTTTTGGTGTTGTCATGAAACAGAACACCATAATATCTCGTGGGTTTTTTTAAATTTTGGCGCTATCATCAAGCATGTGATATGGGGGGTTGTCATGATTGTGGTTATGCTAACACCATTGAAATGTTGAAGATCTGAAAACAATTGTGGTGCTGTCACATTCTGAAATGCTGAAGATTAGAACAGATTATATAGAGGTAATACATATGCTTCTTTTTTTTTAAATATCTTAAACGATTCTGAAATGGTGAAGGTCTGAGTTTTTTTCTTCCTAAAATCGATTCTTTATCTGTTCTCAAACATCTATCAATATTTGTTTTTTTTTTTGTAAGCATGTGCTTTTTATAACCCAACGATTTATACCTGGAAGAAGTACCCAAGACTGATTTTTCGTTTCGACATTTTTTGACCGTTTTCTTATTTAGGCATCCTACTTTGCCTAAATGTGTTTTCTTGGGTTTTAACATGAAATTTTAGTAACTTTTTGATCTTAACATGTTTATTAAGCAATATTAATGCTTAGATGTCAAAACATATTTCGTTTCGCTTTTATATTTCACTTTTAGCAATTTTGCCGCTAAAAATTAATAAAATAATTTTTTTTTTTAAACATCACACTTTTACATATTTTGTTTCCAAAACCACCCAACAACACATAAATGTTGATATAAATTCATTCAATGCCCTCATGAGTTCGTATTTGCTTAAACGGTAACTTTTTAGTTTAACCGTTTCCGATTAAGTCATTTTTAGACTTAACCAAAACTTAACTTTTCTTGACCCAAACCTTCAACTTCCTTTTAATTTAGTATAATAACATGACAATGAATCATGTTGTTCAAATATTTGGGTCATCTCTCAAACATTCCTTTATTAGACCTAAA